>CAJQZP010001136.1:1297500-1620000 GCA_907164705.1 Parnassius apollo | reverse complement strand
TTTGACAGAGGGGTCGCCTTTTATAGGGATCAGCATAGATCAGGAAAGCCGTCTTCAATGATTTTGGGACTACGCCTTGAAGAGGAGTACCGGAAGAGATGCGATAAAACCGGTGACAACTTCGGAGCACACGTATTCAGCACAATGGGAGGGACTCCAACAGGCCCACTCTTGCTGACGTCCAGGGAGAGGAATGCTTTTCGCTTGTGTAAACTGCACATCTGGCATGGAGCTCTCACGCCCCACCCACACGATGGTCGACAGTGTGTTTCCCGTCATCGAGAGTAGAGCTACTTTCTCCTTTGCGGTATTGGTCAATGTGCAGAAATGGAAAAGATGGCTGACAGAAGTCCCCTTGAACAGCCTTGGCAAAAGACCAGAATTCACGGGTTCCCGAAGGAAGCGAAACTAGCGAACTAGCTTCTCACCAATTCAGCTGACGTGCTCAGACCTTGCTTTGGCAATGACTCTTTTGAAGGACCGGGAGGCGGGAGGAATTATATTTCTTTTTAAGAGCGCTGGTGTTTACATCCCGAGACGTTGATGTGTCAGCCCAGGTCCGGTAGTACTCCTGGTTAAAGAGTGAAGCTATTTTACAGGAGCGACAAGCTCCAAATAGCTTCACTCAAGGCTGGGATCTGCCTCCGATGGGTACCATAGATGGAATAAAAAGTTCCATACCGTGATGTAACATATCGGCGCCAGAGTCAGCAACAACGCCGGGATCGTCCGACCAGAAGCAAACATGCCCAAGGGTTGGATGCAAAAAAGACCGCATCCTATCCCAATCGGCTGACCTATAGAGCCAAACACGCAGCCTGCAAAATACAACCGTGACGTTAGTGTGAGTGGCATCACATTTCGGACAAGACAATGGTCCGACGAGTCTAGAGGGGCGCCGATGTAAACCTGATATCTGTCCGAGTGAGAGGTCAGCAGAAGGTCCAACAGATAATAATCCTCCACATCTGAAATCCACATTGGCGAAGTAACAAGCTGTTTAAGGCCATATGCCAAGGCAAAGTCATAAACAGATCTCCCCGCATGATCGCTCAAACGTGAACCGAGCTATTCGGCGTGGTGGGCGTTAAATTGCTAAGAATCTCGATTGCTAATGGGATCTGCTGTAGCAAGGAATCTGTAGCCATTTGAATGTGGTCCATGAGTCGGTCAGTCGTTCGGTATAGAGGCACCCATAGATACGAGTACGGACCTTCAAGACAAGATGTCGAAAACAGATGTCCTCTCTGACGTATACGCAAACTCCAGCCCCGGGACACAAAGGAGTGTTCTAATTTCTACCCCTGGTGGGAAAGAATATCACCTGGAGAGCACACTTAAATCTCGGTTAAAAAGAGTAAGTCTGGCTTCGCCTTCTCCAGATGGTAAGTGGACAGCGTTAAGGGTACACTAGTCGCTTATTCTTCCATACAAACATAGTCTGGCGATTACTCCACTGTTTGATGGTGTACGTTCAAAATAAAAATTGATTTCAATTTGTCACATCATTATCTAGCCCTGTATGGAAACAAAAAATTAAAAAAGAGTATGTTTAAAATTATAAGCGTCGAAAATTCCAAAACTCAACACTAGTAAAACTACATATCTTTGGGCGGAAATAAATACCATAAGAAGAACGAAAATTGCAAAACAGTTACCATACAGGGACAGATTAGTTGTTCAAAAATGCAAATAATTTTATTTTAAATAGATACATTCCATAGATTTTTCATGACATCCAGACTACCAAAGGTCTGTTTATAAAATTTCGCGCGCCCCATTTTGTTGTAAATCATGTTGCCTTTCGCTACAAATTGTTTCCCCGATCAGTGAGACGGACGGAGGGGGGGGGGGGCAGCGCGCACTCACACATACTCACTAGGTTAGCCGCTGCCTTTGAGAACCAAGAATACTCAAGTTTCTACATCTTTATTTAGAAAAATTGCTTCCTTTTGTTCGGGACCACTTGCTGAAGCCGGGATGAATATATAGCTGGTAAAATGTACCCATAAGTTTGTTGAAGCACATGTAGTTAAAATTGAAAACAGGTAGGTACATAATAATGAACTTTCGATACAGGTAGTACATTAGGTACTTGTGGGGGGTCACAACTACTTTAATTTGCCAACTAACGAAAACATCTCATTGATTAGCACTATTATCGAAAATCTTAAAATTATCTATAAATTTAATTAGAATAGGTAATTTTTAGATTTTCGATAATCGTGCGTACGTATAGGGTATAGGAATCTCATATCCTAATAATATACCTAATGTAATTTATGTAAGTACATAATAATTAAGAGCCGTGGTAGCTCAGATGGTTAACGCTCGCTTTAAATTTTACAGTACGCGAGCAACCCAGGGTTTCATCCCCGCCGGCAGCAATGAAATTGTTAGAATTGCAATTTTAAGTGCTGATTTACCACGTGCTCGGCGGTGAAGGAAAACATCGTGAGGAAACCTGCATGTCAGAGAAATAAGAAAAAAAATATATTTCGAAGACATGTGATGTTCGCCAACACGCATTGGGGCAGCGCGGTGGACAATCACTTGCCCTAAAACCCTCTCAGAAATGAGCGGAGGCCTGTGCCCAGCGGTGACGTGACGTGTATATAGGCTGTAACTTTACTTTACTTTACTTTTACATAAGAATCTAAGAAGGGCAGTAAATGATAAATAAAATTTGTTTTGTAAGTTGTTTTTTTTTTAAAAAACACTTTAACACAACAAAAACATGAAACTGAGAAGAAGCACCCGATCTGCCGAAACAAACTCAGAGAGGTCAGTCCAGGTATTACATTGGTCATGTCATACGAGAACCAGGCTAGGTGGCTAATGGTCCTTTGAAGAAAGAACCATACAGATGTGAGTGGACAACTAAGTACTTTTTAGGAATCCGTATCCGAAGGGTAACCAGCAGGGTCCTATTACGAAGCCTCCGCTGTCCGTGTGTCTGTCTGTCAGCGGGCTGTATCTCATGATCCGTAATAGGTAGATGGTTGTAATTTTCACAGAACGTGTATTTCTGTTGCCGCTACAATAGCAAATAGTAAAAACGTGTATATAGGCTGTAACTTTACTTTACTTTACTTTTACATAAGAATCTAAGAAGGGCAGTAAATGATAAATAAAATTTGTTTTGTAAGTTGCTTTTTTTTTTTAAAAAACACTTTAACACAACAAAAACATGAAACTGAGAAGAAGCACCCGATCTGCCGAAACAAACTCAGAGAGGTCAGTCCAGGTATTACATTGGTCATGTCATACGACAACCAGGCTAGGTGGCTAATGCTCCTTTGAAGAAAGAACCATACAGATGTGAGTGGACAACTAAGTACTTTTTAGGATTCCGTATCCGAAGGGTAACCAGCAGGGTCCTATTACGAAGCCTCCGCTGTCCGTGTGTCTGTCTGTCAGCGGGCTGTATCTCATGATCCGTAATAGGTAGATGGTTGTAATTTTCACAGAACGTGTATTTCTGTTGCCGCTACAATAGCAAATAGTAAAAATAAATTTGAAATTAAAGGGTTTCCTACTAGAAAAATAAACGTGAATTTTGGCTTTTTTTTGATCGATAGTAATATGTATATTTAAATCTTGTAAGATGGTACGGAAGCTCGGAAGTCGGATTCGCACTTGGCAAATATTTGTTTATATTTAACCTTACCTTAGACATACTCATATTTTTATATATACTTAATTTACTATACTACTGTTGCGCGGCTAAGTTGACATCTGGCACTAGCGCCATCTAGTGTCGGGTAACGGAGCAAGGGGAGAGCTTTCCAGAAAATGACATCACTAATCTTTCAACCGACAGCGCCATCTGTTGTCGAAAGGAAGAACTAAGCTTCTGGAAGAAGCTGACTCTCGAACTTTCGGCGCTTTGTCGAGAGTATTGAATTTGTGAGGGATGTGAATCTTATTTATGTATTTTAAGCTTAATTGTAAAGAAAATAGTGTTAATTAGGAATTTTATGGTTTTCACGACCTCAAGCTCGTAACAATTGGTGTCAGAAGTGGGATAAAATCATGCCGATTTTACCTAAGGAGGAAACGGAGGGTGTCCGTATCCGAAGTCAACGCCAGCAGGAGACGGACCAAAGAAGATTTGGTGGTGCAACGCCGCAGACGTCGGAGGGCCAGCCACCGGCTGCAGGCCCGTCGGTAGCCCCTACATCTGCAGCACCTGACTTAGGTGCTCTGATGGTGATGCTGCAGGAGCAGGCTCGCCGACAGGAGGAGCAGGCTCGCCGATAGAAGGAACAGGCCCATTGGTTGAAAGAGCAGCAGGAGGAACAGGCTCGCCGACAGGAGGAACAGGCTCGCCAGCAGGCGGAACAGGCTCGCCAGCAGGCGGAACAGGCTCGCCAGCAGGCGGAACAGGCACGCCGATTGGAAGAGCAGCTGCGGGGCGGACAGGAGGAACAGGCCCGCCGACAGGAAGACCAGGTTCGTCGTTTGGAGGAGCAGCTGCGGGGCGGACAAGAGGAACGGGCCCGTTGGTTGGAAGAGCAGATGCTCCTCATGAAGGACCTTCACGCTACCTTCGGGAAGGAGATAAAGGAGGTGAAGGATAGGGTTTCTCAGCATGACAACCGCCTGTCGGAAGCTGAAACCCAAATCGCGAAAGCGGAAAACCGAATCGAGAACGCTGAAACCCGAATCAACCGAGTAAACCATCGGGTTGACAACGTAATGGCTGACATGAAGAAATCACTGGACGAACTCAAACTTGGAGATGGAGCTACAGCTCCCGTAGTAGCTACAACACCTTCGCTACGTGGGTTCAAGGTGCCACCGTTCGACGGTACCTCTTCCTGGTCAACCTACAAAATCCAGTTCGAGACTGTTATGAAGGCAAACGGCTGGAATAAAAGTCAGGCCATGACTGCTCTCATACTAGGCCTGCCCGACCAGGCCTTAACTGTTCTGGAAGCTCTCGGTGAGGAAGTCACTTATGAGCAACTCCTTGAGGCATTGGAGGCGAGATATGGCGACGCTCACCTGGAACACATCTTTCGTGCGCAGCTTAAAGATCGCGTGCAGCGCATCAACGAAAACCTGCAGCAGTGGGCTCTAGAGGTGGAGAAGCTGGTGCGAAAAGCATACCGGTCTGTACCTGCGCTCATTGAAGGGAACCTGATGCAGACATTCATCGACGGCATCCGCGACCTGGAAGTCAGAGCTGCTGTGAGGCTCGGGCACCACAAGACGCTTAAGGACGCCGTGGCCCATGCACTGGAGGTGGAAGCCGTGCGGCAGGATCATCGTTCCCATTGCGTCAGGGAGGTTGCAGCAGCTACAGTTCGCGACCGCAACAAAGGATACAGCCCTAGGTGCTATGGCTGTGGGGAAAAGGGCCATCTTCGATCCAGCTGCCCTAAGCGAACCCTAGAAAGGGAAGTTGAACGATCTCAGGAGGGTAGTGCGGCCAACAGCACCGCCCAGCAGCAGCAGGGAAATGAGTAAAAGCCAGAACTGCGGGGCGGGTGCTGGCTGATGTTAAAAGAGCCCCAAGGATCGCGATCTCACAAACCCATGATGGAAACAGTATAATCATCAAGGGCGAGGTCAACGGAATGCCGTCTAAACTGACGATAGACACTGGAGCCTCTCGTACGGTTGTTAGTTCCCAACATATAAGTCAGTTCCTTGGGGACTCCGCATACAACCGAGAACGCATTAATTTGGTAACAGCCACCGGTCAGCGTATACCCGTCCGTGGAGAGAAGGAGATGGAGTTGAAGCTAGGCAACGTGGTCTACCTGCATAATGTCATCGTGGCTGATATAATGGACGACTGCATCCTAGGCCTGGACTTCATGAGGAATAATTGTTGTGAGATCGACGTTAAGCAAGGTGTTTTGAAATGTGGACAGGAGGAACTTTTTATGGAAGGTGCGTTATAGAAGCTTCAACAGTTGCAGATAAACTAGTTCATGAAGTCTTCTGTCGTTTTGGAGTACCTTTAGAGATTCACAGCGATCAAGGAAGGAATTTTGAGTCTCAAATATTCCAGGAAACTTGCTGAGTTATGGGTACTCATAAAACAGGAACGACTTCTTATCACCCGCAATCTGTTGGAATGGTAGAACGATTTAATCAGACATTGGAGAGGTACCTAGCAAAAGTTGTAGACAACCGGCAACGAGATTGGGATAAGCACATACAACCGTTTTTGCTGTCATATCGAAGCGCTGTTCACGAAAGTATATCAGTGACACCAGCTTTCGCAAACTTTGGAAGAGAATTACGGTTGCCTGCAGACCTGATCGTGGAGCAGTATAACCGATTATGCAAATGACATGCGGAACAAAATGAACGACATTTATGAACACGTCAGACAATCGGGCCAGCAAATGTCTGAAAAGATGAAAACCCGGTATGACCGCAAAATGAACAACAAAGGGTTCGACGAAGGTTCACTAGTGTGGTTGCACAATCCGGTCCGCAGCAAAGGGAAATCTCCTAAGCTTCAAGCTAAATGGGACGGCCCGTACCGGATTGTGACCAGGATCAACGATGTAACCTATCGGATACAGAAGGACGCAAGAGGGACTCCTAAGATCGTCCATGTGGATCGCCTGGCGCGTTATTATGGGGCCGATAATGCTCGGGACGAGCATGTCTTAGGACGGGGCAGTGTTGCGCGGCTAAGTTGATATCTGGCACTTGCGTCATCTAGTGTCGGGTAACGGAGCAAGGGGAGAGCTTTTCAGAAAATGACATCACTAATCTTTCAACCGACAGCGCCATCTGTTGTCGAAAGGAAGAACTAAACTTCTGGAAGCTGACTCTCGAACTTTCGGCGCTTTGTCGATTGGTGCGCGTATTTACTTGAATGTTCTGGATGATTCGGTACTAATGTGTATTTATAGACGCTGCAAGGTGCGATCGGGGAAGTATTGAATTTGTCGAGACAAGCGAAGCTTCGGAGCGGAATAAAGTGAATCAGTGTGATTAATTATTAGTGTTTTAAGTTTAAATTTGTGTAAAAAAAATTAAAGTGTTAATTTAGGTAATTTTATCGGCAATTTTTATTGTCACGAACCTCAAGCTCGTAACACTACTATATAAGCTACTACTAAATTAAATAGTAGTAGCTTTGCTATGGTATTATAGTGTATATTTTGGTTTAGATTTAATATACCTATTACAGAACAATACGAACTATATAAAAATTAAGGAGCGCATCAACCTACCTCAAATATTGGGTTATGAATACGGATAAGTACACATAGGACTTAGTTTCTAATTTGTACATATTTTATAGCCTTTTATAGCATAATATTTTATAACATAAACAGGACTGACCACCTGACTAGTTCAGTGATGACATTCCCATACAGTGTTTAGTTTTCAACTAGCGTTATCTACTATCATTAAATAATTCAAAATTGTATTTATATTTCCCTAATTGTGTCTGTACTGTGAAATTGATTTACAATCGATCTCTAAATTGTTTTCTTCTAATTACTTACCTTGTCTAAACGTGTTCTTCGGACTTCTGTAAGGAAGTCTGTGCCGTTGCTAGTCCTATTCCGTTTGGGTACGTTACTATTTTGATAGACGTTTTTGCTTATCCCTGCAGTGACACAATTCCTATTGTTGACAACTTTCTAAGTGGTACTAAGAGAATATTGCAAACCGCTATTGAACACAAACAATCAATAAACAATTTACAAACTAACATTTTTATTTATTTAATTAACCTACATAAAAGCGCCACTCACATCAGTCACGCTATCAAAAATGCAGTCATCCTGACACTGGCTGTCATATACTTCGGGGAGTTGCATATATTTTCTAACATATATTTGTAGGCCATACAAATATTTGTTCCGTGCGGGATTCGAACCCGCGGCCCTTAGGGCTGTAACTCATTGCTAAGCCACTGCGCCACGGAGCTTTCAATTGCGGTTTGAGTTTATGTTGTCATTCAAAAAAGAATCGCAATATGTAGGTACGCGATGTCGCCGTCGCGCATTGCGTCACTCAGGAGTGCGTATGTGTGTGCGCACTAGCTTCTTACTGCTCATCACAGCGTCTATCCCTTTCGCACGTGATGTCGGCTGAGATAGCATGCATTTTAACCCCGCCCACCATTTAGTTCGAGCTATCGACTAGGGCCACCTTAAGGTTGGAAAAGTCCCCTGATGTTACAAAAAATCACGGTTAGCGTGACTGAGGTCGCCTTGGGTGCTGGTCCCCTCCTGGGGTAGTTTTTTATTTGATTCCGCTTCCATGTTAAGAGGGGGGATTCGGCCTCCAGCCACCTGCACTTACCAAGAGAGACGCAGAGGTAAACCTCTACTTCACGCAGGTATTCTGTGAGGTCATATCTAAAGTTAATGCAAGATGGGTGCCAAAATTGCTCACACCGCTTCGGTAACAGTAAAGAATCCAGTGTTCGTGAGAGTTTATGGATCTGTGTAGTGAGAACAGGGACGAAATTATGAAACAAGTTGTGACTGGAGATGAAACTTGGGTTCATCTCAATTCCTTCCTGAGTCAAAGCAGGAGTCCATGCAGCGTCATAAAAGAAGGCGCAGTACCGCCCAAGAACTACTAAAGCTTCAGTTTTTGAGGATTCAGAGGATGAACTGTTCAGATTTTGTTTGGAGGATTCTGGAAAGGAACGGAAATTCGGGCCTACAAAGTCGAAACCATGATCAATTTGTTCTTTTGAACTTGTTCTTGCTAACTTTTATGAGATGTTAAATAAAAAAGAAGAAAGATGTGTGAAACTAGAAAGGTACGCAGCGCTTTTTTTAATAACGTGACCCACCACCCCACACAATAGGAATTTCTTATGTATCGTGGAGGCTGTTTACATAGATAAATTGCACAACGACAACCACCCAGACCCGAAACGATTACTTGTAGGCCATACAAATATTTGTTCCCTGTGGGAATCGAACCCGCGCTCATTGCTAAGCCACTGCGCCATGGCGCCGTTCTTTTTTATAATAACAAAGTATTAAAGATTAGGACATAAAGGAAGGAAAGGAAAGGAAAGAACAACACAATAATATCACGATTATATTCACATTAAAACTTATTTTTATTTTTCGCTTTTAACTAAAATTAAAAATATTCACATAGAAAATATACACCCTGTTTGTTTGGATCAGCATTAGAAATGTCTTGCAAAACAATACACCAACAACATTAAGGTGAGTCCAGACTAAAGCGGCAGACGGTACGTTATACTTTAATTCATTTAAATTAAATTAAAAATAAAATGTTTGATTTTATTGTCATTTGAAAAGATCATCAATATCACTTTTGTCTGATGTAGTAGTTATAAAATAAAGTAAAAAAAATCTAAATCAATAGAGTATTAACTGCCTTTGCAAAAATATTTTTTTGTCTTACATTGTATCAATATAAACAAATTATATTATAATATGCTAAGTACGAAATCATCGATCCAATTCACGCTTCACTTTTTCTTCACTATTTATATTATTAGACAAAGTGCGAATATCTAAAAATTGAGAGGTACTTATTGTAAATAATTTTACACTGAAGATTATTTAATTGCTTCCACATGAAATATATCGAAGATATATCGCCTCATGCTTTATTGTACCACTCAACTAGAATTACAAATTAGAAGTTGATATAATCGTAGTATATTTCATGAAAAAAAAAACAGTAGTTCTTAGAACTTTCTAATGAAAAATATAAACAGAAGATTTATTCACTTTATACATTCGTGTCAAAACAGCTTTGATGTGGTCTCACCGTAATATATCATAAAACTGTATTTATTTAAGGGAGTACAGTAAAAGAAATATAAACGCAACGCTCCATTATGTACAGTCAACAACGAAAAAACAACATATAAAAAACTTAAAAGCTAATAAAATAAAAAATAACTAAGCGATATAAACCATATTTTATATATTTATTTCTTCTTTTTTAAATTAATTATTTACATTTAACGTATTTGGAGGTGGGTCGGCCATTATTATGTAAATACATAGTGTCTTTTTATAACTTTTTTAAATCTCAATATTTATCCAAAATTATTACGCCAAAAACTCAGTTTTTCCAAAAACGCATATCTTACAAGATTGAATTTCTACGAACAAAAATCAGATCTCTCTTCAAATGAATATTACATATATTTATATGTTTAATGCGTCCACTTGATTTAAGGTCTCAGAGATTTATACTCAGGTCATAACTTTAATGATTTGAAAATACTTTTATAACAAAAAACAACTTACATTCATGTGGACGCACTTTTATCATAGAATTTTAGAATTTTTACTATAGTATACAAATTTATAAAACGCTATACCTACTTGAAGTAAAACTATTTTCTTATTTCTAATAAATTATGCCAATTAATTTAAAACGCATCGAATGAAAATTGTTTTGATTACTTTTTAATAATAAATAGGTCGTAGCCAACTAACATAATTAGGCTTTCAGTTAACAGTCTAGCCTTTTTACTAAACGGCTCCATTAGCTAAACGCACGAACGATATTCAGCCGATGCGTCTATAGTTCGGCCAAATCGATTGAGAAAAACGAACATTGACCTTTAGGTCGTTTAACCAGGGGCTACAAACCTTCAATATATAGGCACTTTTTATATAGTACTTTCTTTATTTATAATGATTTTTTAATTTTTTTTATAATGATTGATATAATATATATATTTATTAACTATTATTTAAAAGTTCTGTAAAAGATCGCTGTAGAAGAAAAATCATCTATTGTTATAAAGTACTTTATTCATTTAACAACAAAAAGCATTAATGTATAACACATATAAAGATTCGAGTGATAACGACACCGAATAAGTATGTACTTATTCAAAAGATAAAACTTTATTTTAAATATTATACAAGAACTTTATTTTTATTCGGTGCATGCGGGCCGGCCCAAAAAAGTGACGCTCTGGCTGCCATTGTCACGTTTCTTTTAGAACGAACTGACGTAACACGCGTTTCGTTTATTTTAAAGGGATGAATTTGCAAAAGCTCGATATGGTGATTATATTGTTTCAAATATTCTTTTTAATATGAAACTGTTATTAAATGAATTGCTGCGTTACTTACCATAAATTGAAATATAAAATATAACACATTTTTCGCGATGTACCGTAAGATTTTACGATGTTTATAGAACCACAGACAATACTATATAAGAAACAAAAAAAAACATATGTCCTAACCAGAAGTGTGAATAATATCAAAATGCTTAAAAAAATTGTTATCACATCCAAATTTTAGATTTTGTAAGTTACGCCTTTTGACACTCGGCTCATATCTGATGTCATCGTCTGTTTTTCTCAATCTATTTGGCACGAACTATAATACAACATTGAACATATCGTGTAATATCAAAGACAGTAGCTAAGGTGCGGCTGGAGTATCACTTGGGCCACCCTAGCATCAAGTGCATTTATATAATATTATAGCACATAGACTGTCCCGTTATTTACAATTAACAGGGTGATCATGCCATGTTATGTCCAGGTTGTTAAATGAAAAGCAAATTAAGCTAGTTGGCTGGACAAATACATAATGAAAAAATAGTGTAGATATTTTATTTGTCCAGAAAAAACTATTCGTCTTTTGATATTACCAAATAAAAAGCACTTTTTCTAAGCTTTTTTTTTCATAACTGTACTTGGATGTGGGTACAAGGGATCCAGCCCAGAAACGTCCAGGATATAATAGTTGCCGTGTAGTGGCGATGTAAGAAATTCTCTCGTGGTAGAGCCACGCTGCAGCTATATTATAGTTGTAACACGAATGGGTCGGCTTGATCGAGGAACGACCACGCTCTAACAGAATACCAACGTAAAATAGCAGCTCAATTCTGCTCCGTTTTTCGTATGGTAATTGTAGAGTACCGGAAACCCTTTCTACTTGAAACATAACATTCCATTTTAGTTCTCCGGGGTGACATCGCATCTGCATTTTAATACTTAAACGAGGATAAATATAGATGTCTATAGGCCACAGCATCCACTTACCATTAGGTGGGGTGTGTGCTCGTTTGTCACTCTTATTCAATAAAAAAATCCACTAACTCATGACATCCCGTGGGTGTCGTAACAGGCATTTGAGGTACACCAAAACACGATATGCATAGTAGCATCTCTGTGATAATTATACAAATAAAAACTGCGGTTGCCGAAACTCTTGCCAAGCGTGGCAACTATGGCAAATATCCTCCATGTGTGGCAATATATGGGAGAGGCCTCTGCCTATCAGCAGAAGACTTTTGATAGGTTATATTTTTTTAATAGGATATAGGGACAAACGAGCACACAGTTCACCTGATGGTAAGTGATTACTGTGACCCATAGACATCTACATCTATCCTTGATTACGAATCAAAATGCAGATGCGTTGCTACCCGTGAGGACTAAGATGGAATGCCTCGTTTCCAGTAAAAAGGGTCTCCGGTTCTCTAAACTCACCATACGAAACACAGCAGCATTAAGCTACTATTTGACGCCGGTATTCTGTGAGAGCGTGGTCCTTCCCCGGTCGAGCCGACCCGTTCGTGCTACAACTATACTACTAATAAAACTGCAACATGGCTCTACCACGTATAAAAATATTAAATGGATATATGAAAACTTAAAGATGAGAAGGGATCCGGTCCCTGGGAACGTATTATTTGTCGTCCAGAAAGTCTCACCTTTTAATTTCACATATACCGTACCGGTAAAGCGTAACACACTAGGCGTCCCACAGGGGGGGATATATTCCATAGTTGCCACGTTTGGCAAGCGGGTTAGCAACCGCATTTTTTTTTGTTTTTAGTCCTTATTAGGAAGACGCTGCTGCCCATCTCCTGATTTGATTCCCTGTGGCACCTCTTACGAAACCCACGGGATGATATAGGGTAGTAGATACTCTTACACCACTACTACATAGCTCACGTATATTCAAGCACATTTGTTGATTTCATGTGTTTAATTAATATACTAGTGATCTTCGTAACCATTATAGAGGTATATCGTGTAATATTATTTATTTTATTTCATTGAATTTAATTTCTATTGTGGACTTTTTGGTTCAATGGTCTAAGCGCCCATCTATCGAAACATTGTAAGATTCGAATCGCATACAAAAACAATAACGTTCTTGATTTTTGGATTAGGTTTTGTTGTACTCAGTATGTTTTATTGATTCTGTCTCGTTTATTTCATTTGTCTAAGATATTTTCAGCACTAATTTTGATTAGAATTAGAAAAAGCTACCGGCCAAAATATAAAACCATATAGTCAACTATAGATTTTATTCATTACGGTTTACGGACCGGGTCTCAATTATTCTTTACCAAGTGCATTTAATGTTGCTAGATCAAAAAATGTAAAGTATTGGATTTAGCCATATATGTATTTTAAAGTGCTCTTAAAATTAAAAATTAAAAAAACAACAGTAGCCTAATGGCAGGGTGCGGACCGCGAACTCGAAAAGGTCGTGGGTTCGAATCCACTATTCGACTACTGGCGTGAACCACTCGTAACACAAGCAATTTAAGCTTACCACGCGTGGTTAAGGAGAATATTAGTAATGTTATAGCATTGTTAATATTCTTTTTTTTTTCAATTAATAAATAAGTGCAGAAAAATAAATTATATCGACTTTCTGATTTGAAATGTTGGTCCTTCGTAGTTAGCCATATAGCTCGAAGAACCGATAACAAATGGGGAAGAAAGGTTCTAGAGTGGCAGCCCCGTGTAGGGCGACCCTCCACTCGATGGGAGTGACGACCTGCTGAGACATGCAACAAGTCGATGGATTTAGGTAGCTTTGGATAATGCTTTGTGACATTCTTTGTGGTAGGCATATACTCATCAGTGGCCTTGAGAAGGGATGTAATGATGATGATGATGAAAATGATTTCAAAGTAGCACAAAGATTTACAAAATCGTGATAGGTTGGGAAACTTCATTAAAATGTTATAGTTCTTGAGTAAATCGATCGAGTTCGATCCCCTTCGGTACCAACAGAGTTGTTAAACGCAACTTTAAGAACTGATATATAACGTGGTTAGGGAAAACATCGAGAAGAAATCTGAAGGTAACGGTGAAGTTCCCCCTCTTCTCCAAAACCCTCTCGGAAATGAGAGATCTCTACCCAGCATTGGGGAGTACATACTGATATAGATGTTTCATCTCACGAAGGCGGGCGAGCCTTACTTGTAGTTATGTGTAAAGACACGTGTGGCTGTGTGCGTAACTTCAGGTAACGTTAGCAAAACTATCATTAAACAAAATAATATTATAAGTTTCTTAAAACACTACTATAAGATAGTAAAATAAAATTGTTTTTCGTTTTCAATGGGAATATATTTACATTTTAATTACAGTAAGGATCTTGATAACGTTGCAGAAATTCATATTGTCTTGTGAAAACTATACAACTACTTTACGGTCTGACGGTACTCGATAATATTTTTTGACTATTGAATTTATGCACACTAAAATAATGTAATTGTGCACGTTAATCTCACATGTAAAACCACTCCCCATCGCATCGTAAGATGAAAATACTATATTGTAGTATTTTTCTACAATTAAAATAATATGCTGTTTGATAAAGAAGACAGTGGAATTTAAGTTCAGTTTTGAAAAGCATAAGAGGCACATCTGACTGATAGGTAAGAAACCGATTTCCACAACATATATTGGTCCGTGTGCTACATACATATATAAAATATACATCTAACGTCTATCGCTAAGCACCTAGATATACAATATACTATGTCACTATATTATCTAATACATTAATATATCATTTTGTGTAATTTGAGGATTTTGCCGAGGCGCTGCTTCGCCGTCTTCATACCCTTTTTCAGTCTTATATCTGAAAATAAAGGAAACCATTTTCAAAATAGAGTTAGTTAAAAGTTTTATCTCTCTAGTACATAATAATAATCTATGGTCCTATTTAACTACAAGAAAACAATGACGTCATTTATTTATTTTATAAGCATATCAACAAATCTAGTTCAAATTAAATGCCGTTGCCTTTACCACCTCAGCCAGAGTCAAAGGCAGAAAATCTGCCACGACACTATTCTATATGTAGTAAATGATAATGATTACATTAATAGTTAAACGTATGACAAGGCTGGTACGCGCCTGCTGGTGTTTTTGTGATGGATTTATGGGTCATTTTAGTTGATAAAATGTGATATTTTTAACAGTGATGGATGATAAGCTTAAATACGTAAAAAATCGTTGTACCTGCACACTTACTCTTGTTATTTGGTGTGTTGTGAACGGGTGGCGGCGGTCGCGTGCTCTTCGTCGCCAACACGGCGCGTTTTGCGTTCTGATTAAACAAAAAAAAAAAGATATAATAAATTTTATACTTTCATTCAAACAGGAGTCTTTTAAATGTGCTATAACTGGACAGTTTTAGTAATTTTAGGTTCCTCATTCAAAAAATATAATTTATGAAAAAAAAAACAATATAATAACAATGCAGTAGCAGTAATAGATTTTACCGTAAAATATTTACTTCTGTGTCATTATCCAGTTAGAAAATAGAGTATTACATTGGTAAGGACTAAATACTGTCACGGATGTCCTGTTATTGGAAGGTGTAATAAACGTCTTAATTACTTCATTCATTCATTGAAGCATCGGCTAAGATTTTCAAAGTAAAAGATTACATCTAACATCCGGCTCGAAGGACCAAAACGCTTTTGGAGGGTTTGCATTTTATACTGGTAGTGATTACGTGACATATAAATGACAGATTGATAGCAAATGTACTCAAAAATATAACTATAAATATAATATTGATATTATGTTGTGATAAGAGTACACATTGCTTGGTTGCTTACCCAACGTGTGTGACTGCAGGTTGGGCATCCTTTCGTCATATATTTTTATTCTTGCACAGTAAGGTGTTTCATTTTACATTGTATGTTCTGAGCTTTTTTTTACTGTCTGAGAAAAAAGATAGACGAAAGATGTGTGCATGAGTGCGTGTCAAGAAGTTGAGCAGGGCTTCGGTGTCGTATCACTTAAAATGTCCGTAGTGTGCCATCTGCTTTGTCAGTCTGTGGTCATTTCATTTACTCACTCACTTATCTGGGGGCCAGAGGTTCGCGATTTGAGAACGCTGTTCGAAAATTGAAGTGGTTTTTGTGCGTGTAAAGTCCAGTCGCGGAGCAGGAAGAATTTCGTACAATGACCTCTTTGCCTACTGACACTGGTCACAAACATTTTGTGTTAAATGTGGTTTATATGAAATATTTGAAGGATAAAAAAATAAATTTACTATCCTATTAAATACATTATTGGTATAATATATGTATATATATATATATATATATATATATAGATATATATAGATTTTAGTGTAAAAATTGCTAATTTGACAGAAATAAAAAATTAAAATTCAAAAATCTGAATCTGATTTCTCTAAATCGGAGTTACTGCTTTCCGATGACGTCCCGTCTGTGACATTTATTACATAAGAACCAACAGTTTTGTCTACATTAAACTAACAAATTAACAAAACCACTTAACAATTAAAAACAAGATAACAAAAACTACACAACAACAAACTAAGAATAGATAACTGTGTCCGAAAACTGTGCGATCACTAACGCATTCCAAGATGGAATGTCGTTTGTTCGTTATTTAAAAATTATTAACTATGTCAAGCAAGCCAAGTATTTTTGGTCGTGCCTCAAGTCCAACAACACAGAACAAAACTTACAGTCTCAGGTAAAAGGTTTACAATCCCTGAGGACGGCGGTCATTGCATCTGTGCAAGCAAGACGCTTTTTATTTATGCGGGAGTGACAGAGACAGGTAACAAAAGGTTAACGTACGAAATTCTTCCTTCTTCGCGTCCGGACTACAGTCAGTGTGTCCACATTTGGTTTCTGTTTCAGGTTTCGATTGAGGTATCCCTTTTTTAAATGCCTTTATTTTTCTTTTCGAAAATAATTAAGAACAATTTTGCTGAATTAGTAATAAATCATTGTAATCTGTTTACAGTGAGTCAGCTTATTAATTCGTTTGTAGTTTATTCGCCCATCTACCCTTGCTGTTTGTTACCGTTTGGTAGGTGAGTGTTTTATTATTACTTTTAAAGTAAGAGGTTCTCAATTTTTTCACTGTGTTTAATGTTTGTATGCCTATTACGAGATATTTTCGTTAACTGCGAATTGATTTTATTATACTTTTCATTAATTACTTTAGGGATGGTCCCATATAAATTAGGAGACAGCATTTCAACTTTAATGGTAAAAATGCATCCTATAGAATGCTGTGAATTTGGCTACTCTGCGCCTGTGCTCGAGGCTGACAAGATTGGTTTCAACCAAATCAAGGTTACCAATGAGACTTTTAGCACGTCTCTCAGTGGAGATGGTAGGCACATTAATCTGCGCAGATGGTAGACACATTAAGCGGCGCACGGCGGGCGCGGATTGCACGTGTGTGTACGTGTGTACAATGTACCTGCACGGGCGGGTGCGCTGCGTGTAGCGGGTGCACGTGCGCGGCGGCGTGCAGCGCAGCGCGCACGCACTCGCGGTGTGCACGTGTGTGTACGTGTGTACAACGTACCTGCACGGGCGGGTGCGGGTGCGGGTGCGCTGCCTGTGGCGGGTGCGCGTGCGCGTGCGCGGCTGCGTGCAGCGCAGCGCGCACGCACTCGCGGCGCACGGCGGGGCGCGGCGGCCCGCGCAGCCTCGGCGCCACGCGACCCACACGCGCTCGAGGCGACCACGCCTCGTCCCTGCACACAAACACACCACCATATCACTAGGACCGCTCTTAAAATCTACTCATCATACGTTACAGACAAAGTGATCAAGACATACGACGTACCTCAGGGCTCAATTTTTGGCCCACTCCTTTTTCTACTCTGTACATAAATAGTGTCCACCAAATTGGTCTAAAAGATGTTACAATTTATGCCGACGACACGGGTCTGTTTTACTTTAGCCAATTCATTAATGCTATCATACACGAAGCCAAAAATAATTTGGACTTACTGAGTGTGTGGTTCTAAAGGAATCTTCTTACTATAAATATAACAAAAACTATTTACATGATATTTGCCTCAAAAAAAAAACGATAATTACACACCATTAAAATACTATTCTCAGACACCAAAATGACTTGGCTTCCACACATTCCAAAAGTTAAATCAAAACTAACATTCTTCACTGGAGCATTGCGAGGTATTGTTTGCAGCTTAGCTCTTCAAGTAGATTAAATAGCATTTTAATCTATAATTCATTGATAAAGAGGCATATCGACTTTACTTAGTAGACTTTATGTCTTTTAGTAAACTTTACTTAGTAGACTTTACTTAGTAGTTAGTGGAAGTGTGGGGCACTGCTTGTAAAACAATTAGAAGTTTATTGTAAAAGGCACAAAATAAATTATTAAAAATATTATTGAATTAGGACTATCGTTGTCAATAGGTACACTTTATAAATAAACGAAATTGGTGTATATTACTCATACATACATATATAATAAGTTGCATACTAGTACGAAAAATACTAAATAAAAATATACATACTAATATCACTATATAAAGAACAAAAAAGTACATACAATGAAATTAAAACGAGAAAAAGAAATAAAATCGTACGCACCCCGAACAATGTATGGGAAAACAGTAAATTGTCAAGAAATATAAGAGAATCAAAAAACATAGCAACTTTTACAAAAACTACTCAAACATTATATACCAAACACATTGCACACACCGCAATAATATGAGTCACTTCCAGTAACGATCTCGATCTTTGTAAGAAAGATATCGTTGCGCGCCATAATTAATGCCTGATACATGGCGACATTAGTTACCATTAGCGCCCTCTAGTATCGAGTAGCAGAACTAGGAGATTCAAGACCCTTCTTGAGATTTCCATGCCAGAACTTTCTACACTCGGTCGGGACTGGTATGTACTCGAACATTCTAGATGTTTCAGTAGAAGAGGCCCTATATAAGGCCGGTATAGACCGCGACCCGAGTCAGTATCGAATTGGCAATTCAAGCAAATACAGAACTAGTAGTATAATTGTGTTTTATTATTAATGTGTTTTAGGCACTGACCTCTATATATACAAGTACGCTCGTAGACAGAGAAACCTATAGACTAATGATCGGCGTGGCCTCGAGTGAGAAAGGACGATAACGAATTTTTAGGTTATACAATAATCTTTATGACTTTTAAACACATTTAGATAAAAAATTTAATTGTTCTAAGAACTGAACTGAACAAGATTCACCAATCTTAGGCTCACAAAACACTTTCTTCTCACTTAAACCAACTTGTAAACTCCTTAAATCGCTACGCTTTCAAAGTTGTTTAGCAAACTGTAGAGTTTGCTAAACAAAAAAACCGGCACGGTGAAAGGGACAAACAATCACACCGCTGTATCTCATTTCTATGCAAGACGTTGCATAAATCTATCTTTTTCGTGTGCGAATGCGAAAGAAGGCGTCAATTTGTCTATAGGTTTCTCTGTCTACGAGTACGCTGGACTGGCTATACCATAGAAAATGACTGTGCCAATTGAAGCGCCGCTAAAGGATGTCTTGAAAAATAAAATTGACATAATATGCCAGTCTGTTGTCATATTTAAATTGACTTATTTAATAAATCTGTATTTCGAACTTTTAAACTAAAAAACGAAAGTATTTTTTATTTGTTTGATAGTGTATAATATTAGTTACATAATAAGAATTATTTTTATTAATAATGGGTGTGCGTAATCTGTAAAACTCGTTACCAAAAAGGAAGTGGTATAACATTTCACAAGTAAGTGAATTTGCAGCAAATATGAAACAAATTAAAACTATTGTTACGAGCTTGAGGTTCGTGACAGTAAAAACTGGCGATTGGCGGCGAATAACGCACTAGGCGATCCACATGGACGATCCTAGGAGTACCTCTTGCGCCTTTCTGTATCCGGTAGGTTACATCGTTGATCCTGGTTACAATCCGGTACGGGCCGTGCCATTAGTTGAAGCTTAGGAGATTTCCCTTTGCTGCGGACTGGATTGTGCAACCACACTAGTGAACCTTCGTCGAAGCCTTTATTGTTCATTTTGCGGTCGTACCGGGTTTTCATCGCAACATTTGCTGGCCCGATTGTCTGACGTGCTCATAAATGTCATTCATTTTGTTCCGCAAGTCATTTGCATAATCGGTTATACTGCGTGGGGCATCAGGTGGTATCCCGGTGATCAGGTCTGCAGGCAGCCGTAATTCTCTTCCAAAGTTTGCGAAAGCTGGTGTCACTGATGTACTTTCGTGAACAGCGCTTCGATATGACAACAAAAACGGTTGTATGTGCTTGTCCCAATCTCGTTGCCGATTGTCTACAACTTTTGCTAGGTACTTCTCAAACGTCTGATTAAATCGTTCTACCATTCCAACAGATTGCGGTGATAAGAAGTCGTTCTTGCTTTATGAGTACCCATAACTCGGCAAGTTTCCTGGAATATTTGAGACTCAAAATTCCTTCCTTGATCGCTGTGAATCTCTAAAGGTACTCCAAAACGACAGAAAACTTCATGAACTAGTATACCTGCAACTGTTGAAGCTTCTTGATTTGGAATAGCGAAGACTTCTGGCCACTTAGTGAAGTAATCCAGCACAACCATGAAATACTTGTTACCGCTTTCACTCTCCGGAAACGGCCCCACCGCGTCGATGGCTATTCTCTCCCATGGTGCACCAACATTGTACAACTTCAACGCACCTCTACTACGAGTCTGAGGTCCCTTTACAGCCGCACAACTTGTACATTTGCGACACCAGTCCTCGACGTCGTTTCGACATTGGACCCAGTAAAACCTTTCTCGGATCTTCAGTAGAGTTCGTTTAACTCCCAGATGGCCTCCTGAACAATCATTATGGTACAGCTGTAGAACATCCGGTACTTTAGCTTTAGAGACAACCATTTGCAAATGACAGCTGTTTCCCCGAACATTTTCCCATTTACGGCACGGAACTCCATCCTGAAGCAGCAAGCTGTCCCACTGGGCCCAATAGCTTTCAGTGGTCGAACTCATCGCTGAGACGTCGCTCCACTTGGGCTTGGGAGCACTGGCCTTCATCCATTCCAGAATCGGCTTGATATCCGCCGGATCTTCCTGCTGTGCACGTTGTAAGGTGTCCTTCCACTCGTTGCTGAGGTGGTCTGCCCTGAGCACCCTCACGGATACCACTTCCTTACTCTCTTGACTAGTACAATGTTTGCAATCTTCAGGACAAGGTCTTCTTCACAATGCATCTGCTTTGCCATGAGATTTCCCGCTGCGATGTTCGATCTCAAAGTCATTCCTGCAGTAGTTAAATCCACCTCGCAACTTGTCCTTCTGGATTTTTAAACTGCAATAGCCATTTTAGTGCAGCATGGTCAGTTCGTACGTGAAATTTTCGCCCCAGAAGATATTTGCTAAAATGCTGCAACGACTTTACCACAGCTAGCAATTCGCGTCTTGTGACACAATAGTTCCTTTTCGGTTTTGACAACGACTTGCTGAAGTACGCTATCACGACCTCTTGGTCACCATTCCGTTGAGACAATACACCGCCAAGTCCTATATCACTTGCGTCTGTGTCAACTATAAATTCTTTGCTTGCATCAGGGTATCCCAAAATAGGTGTTTTGCACAGACGGTCCTTGAGCTCCTGAAATGCGATATTGCAACCTCCATCCCAGCAGAAATGTCGCTTCTCCTTGGTTAGCTTGTGCAGAGGTTTTGCTATATCTGCAAAGTTCTTCACAAATCGCCGATAATAGGAGCACAGACCCAAAAATGCTCTAACCTGCGTTTTGTCTTTTGGAACCGGCCAATCCTTGACAGCGGCGATTTTCTCCGGATCCGTGCGGATACCTTCTTCCGACACTACTTCCTCAAACGTACGGCCCACGATAATGATGTCATCCAAGTAGACCAGACAGGCATCGCCAATTAGCCCGGTAAGTACAAGCTCCATCAGCCTTTCAAACGTTGCTGGAGCATTGCACAATCCAAACGGCATTACTTTAAATTGCCACAGACCCTTTCCCGTCGAGAACGCAGTTTTCTCCTTGTCCTTAGGGTCAATTTCAACTTGCCAGTAGCCACTTTTAAGATCCAGCGTGGTGATAAACCACTTTACTCGTGGTGTCATCAATTCTTGGCAAGGGATAGCTGTCCTTCTTTGTAACGTCGTTCAAACGGCGGTAGTCAACACAGAACCGCATGCTGCCGTCCTTCTTCTTTACCAGCACCACGGGTGAACACCATGGACTAGATGAAGGTTCAATAACACCATCCTTCACCATTCCCTCAATCATGGTTTCCACTTCCTTCTCACGTGCTACCGGCAATCTTCTTGGCCGCTGACGGATAGGCAATTCTTCTCCTGTGTTTATTTTGTGTTGAACCAAGCCAGTCTTTCCTATGTCAGCTTCGTTTTATGACAATACATCGGCATACTTGAGTAACAACTTCTTTGCCTTGACCATTTCGTTCGGGGAGAGAACGCTGCGACAGTCTTCCAAAAGAGTGGTCACTCTCGTTTCTGCATCCTTGCTGGGGTCCCACTCGATAGATGTTGGCAGCGACGTAACCAATTCACTTCCTCACAAGTACCAACCAGTGTGCCTTTTTCTATAATCAGTTCCTGTCCACAAAGGTTCAGCACACGTACTCCTGCGATGTCAGTGGTTCTGACCAAGGTGCGAACTACTTTCCATAGAAGGTCATTGTTTACCCTTTCAAGTACACAGCGGTGAGTTTGCCCAGCGTTTCGAGGAAGACTAACCGGCACAATCGTTTCGGATCTTGGCGGAAGAACAATCTTCTTAATGCTGTACACGTTCCCTGGTAACGCAACTTTCATAAAAAGTTCCTCCTGCCCATATTTCAAAACACCTTGCTTAACGTCGATCTCACAACAATTATTCCTCATAAAGTCTAGGCCCAGGATGCAGTCGTCCATATATCAGCCACGATGACATTATGCAGGTAGATCAACTTCATCTCTTTCTCTCCGCGGACGGGTATACGCTGACCGGTGGCTGTTACCAAATTAATGCGTTCTCGGTTGTATGCGGAGTCCCCAAGGAACTGACTCAACCGTGCGAGAAGCTCCAGTGTCTATGGTCAGTTTACACGGCATTCCGTTGACCTCGCCCTTGATGATTAGACTGTTCCCATCATGGATTTGTGAGATCGAAACCCTTGGGGCTCTTTTAACATCAGCCAGCACCCGCCCCGCAGTTCTGGCTTTTACTTGTTTCCCTGCTGCTGGGGCTGTTAGCCGCACTACCCTCCTGATATCGTTCACCTTCCCTTTCTACGGTTCGCGCACCACCAAATCTCCTCTGGTCCGTCTCCTGCTGGCGTTGACTTCGGGTACGGACACCCTCCGATTCCTCCTTCGGTAAAGCATGCTTTGCTCAGCATGATTTGATCCCACTTCTGACACCAATTGTTACGAGCTTGAGGTTCGTGATAATAACAACTGCCGATTGAATTACCAAAATTTACACTTTTATTACCCAAAAACAATTAAAACTTAGAACACTAATAATTAACCACACTGATTCACTTTATTTCGCTCCGAAGCTTCGCTTGTCTCGCCAAATTCAATACGGGAAGTAAATACATCCAGAATAATCAAGTAAATACGCGCCCCAATCGACTAGGCGCCGAAAGTTCGAGTGTCGGGCTTCTAGAGGCTTAATTCTTCGTTTCGATACTAGATGGCGCTGTCGGTTGAAAGATTAGTGATGTCATTTTCTGGAAAGCTCTCCTCGCTCCGTTAACCGACACAGATGGCGCTAGTGCCAGACGTCAACTTAGGCGCGCAACACTATTTTATAATATGAGTACTTAAAAATTTGTTACTAATCTTAATATCAGATATACCAACATCTTTGGCTGTATATTACTGAGTTTTGATAAACAATAAAATTCAATAGGGTTGTCGAGTTCCTTGTCTATAATATTTATCGATGTTCTTTACAAAAGTTTCTACCCAAATCTTTTAACAAACAAAGTCGCCAACAACAGACGATTATCAAATGTTTATTAATTAACAGGTTTCCAAGTGAACCTAGATTAAAATTATGGCTTAAAAGCATAAATATTGTGAATTAGCGTCTGAAACAAAGTGATCATATTTGTTCCAAACATTTCACTGACGACTGTTTTATTAGACATGAGAACTGCACCACTTTGAAAAAGTGCAGTATAGTTCTTTTTTATTTCTTCTTTCCTCATTTTTCACCAAACTCAAGGGCCATAGTCAAGTGTCGAAAGGTCGCCTGATGATGTCGAGCCACGTTGTATGTATTTTAGTGGGCTGCGGCTAGAGGAAATTCCTCTCCCTGTACCGCTGTAGTCGAGGTGGAGTCGTAAGGGAAGAGGAGTGTTGAGTGTTAATTTGTATTACAAAACGCAAAATGAAGTTATCTTGGTGTAAGACCAAAGAGTAAAATTATTCGAGGGTTAGTTACTCTGGTTTAACATAGTATTTGGTCGAATCCATCCTTAATACACGGTTATTATGGTATTCTTTAATATAATGTTGTCCTTAGTTCTTGGACAATGTCATCCGAAGAGCTCGTATCTCTATAAATATTTCCTCGGTTTAAGATCTTTGTAGAATATTAGAGACGATACCAGGAGACCGACGGTACGGTTCTTTTTCATTCTGATTGCTTGAGAGAGAAAGAGATAAAGCTTTAGTGTGGGATACTACTTGCGAACACTTTGACAGCATCCCATCTCAGGGGTACCTTGTCTAAAGCAGAAGTCGCATTAGAGGCAACTGAACTAAGTAAATAGCCCAGAATATATAGAAGATGACTAAATGTTTGTGCAATTTGCTGTAGAGACTATTGGTCCGTAGGGTGCACGTGCGGTGTAGTTCCTAAAAAACTGTATCTGCGACTGATCTTCGCTGCTGGTAATAGGAAGTTGTTAAGTTTGTTTTTTCCTCGCTTGAAGGCTAAGTATAACCATTCAGAGAGGACACGTAGCCAGCATTCTTGGGACGATACCACGGAAATTTAATATAAATAAGGAGGAATAATTTCTGTTATTTTTTTTAATATTGTTATTTCGATAATGACGTAAATATCTGATAACTATGCAATTCAAAGTTTATATTTTTTTTATATTATTTTGCTAGCTCGTAGCACGGCGCATTGCTGCCGCACATAGAGGAAAATAACATGCCAGCAGAATATGCAGTATTACTAAGATATTGCCTTACATCTGGCTATCTATTGTGGAAGGAAGAGTTTTACAAGCAAGTAGATGGTGTTGCGATGGGCTCATCTGTATCTCCCACTGTCGCCGATATATTCATGGAAGACTTTGAGGAGAAAGCCCTCCTTACTGCACCTGTTACACCAAGGATCTACAAGCAGTACGTAGACGATACTTTCACAATTTTACCATCAGACAAAGTAACTGCATTTTTAGAACATCTTAATTCCATAAACTCTAAAATTCAATTTACTATGGACTTAGAGGCAAATAATTCCTTAGCTTTCCTAGATGTGTTAGTCATCCGAAATCCTAATAACACCATTGGTCACACTGTGTATAGGAAAAGGACCCATACAAACCGATATTTAAACGGTGAATCTCACCACCATCCTTCACAGTTAGCTACCGTGGGCAAATCTTTGTTACCGAGAGCACGAGGGATCTGTGACAGCAAACACCGGGCCGCCGAGCTTCAGCACGTCAAGCAAGTTCTGCACGACAACAAGCTTCGGGTCCCGCGCCTACGTCACAGTGACCGAGTGAAGCCGGCCACAGTCGAGCGTGTGCCTGCTGTACTACCATATGTCAGAGGTGTCACAGACAAGATTGGCTATATCTTGAAGCGAGCTTCTATTAGAACATTCTACAAGCCGCCGAAGAAGATTAGTCAGTTCCTACCATCCGTCAAGTGTCATATTCCTCTACAAGATGCAGGAGTGTACAAGCTTGATTGTGAATGTGGTCTCTCTTATATAGGACAAACAAAAAGATCAATTAGGACCCGCGTAAAAGAACATATAGCTGATGTGAAGCATCAACGTTCCGGGAAGTCTGCAGTTTGTGATCATATCCTAGACGGACCCAACCATTACATCAGATTTGATAGACCACAAATCCTCGCGAAAGAACACCGATTCCTACCAAGGATGATACGTGAGGCTATTGAAATTAAAAACATCCTAATTTCAATAGAGAAGGAGGCTGGGTACTACCACCTGCTTGGGATCCTATAATCAATAAAATTAAAACTAAACCCAAGCATACCACTGCAAGACCTCAGGACATAGTCAGTTCATTTTGCATAGATCGGACCATAAACAATAATTAAAAAAGCTGAAGGTACTCCGGGTTTAACAATGACATCGGGACGTCAGTCATCTCAGTCCCCCGTGACCATGGGTGCTGAAAAGCGCCCGAAACGTCGGGAATTAAAAATAAAAGTAAATAAAAAGTAAAAATAAACGCGATAAAATCCGTAAAAGTAGTTTTAATCAAGTTGACTAAGTTTTACCGCAATCTGATGAACGGTATAGCATCGTAGAAAGTACGAACAAACATAAATTTTTATATAGTAGAAAATATTTTACTGTCAATAGACAGACCTGTAGTTGAGTAGAATAGGCGTTATTATAGCAGCTGATTTGTTTTTTATAATACTAGAACTAAATAAACGGTTGACAATAAATTATTTTAGAAATTATGTTTTTATTTTTATTTTGTGTTTAATCTTAATAATTTTTTAGTTGAATGGTCTAAGGGCTATCCGAGTACAGAACTAGAGTACAAAACTAATCCAACTGTGGAGATGTGTAAGACAGGGTAACGTAACATCCCCGAAATACTTTACTGATGCATTGGAAGACGTTTTCAAGCTACTGGACTAGAAAGGATACGGTATGAACGTCTATGGCGTGTACGTCACTCACCTTCGATTTGCCGACAATATAGTCCTTATGGCAGAATCGCTGGAGGACCTACGCACTATGTTCAATGACCTCAATAGTGTCTCCCAACGGATAGGTCTTAAGATGAACATGGACAAAACAAAAGTCATGTGTAATGTCCATGTCACACATATGCCGGTGGTTTTTGGGAGCACTTAGCTGAAGTTGTTGATGAGTATTTTTACTTGGGACAAATAGTTCAACTAGGTAAGTTCAACTTTGACCGACAGGTCAATCGACGGGTTCAGCTCGGCTGGGCAGCGTTCGGGAGATTACGACACATCTTCTCGTCAGTCGGTGTCAGTGATGACCTATGGATCTGAGACGAGGTCTTTCACTGCTGGCCGTATGAGGAAGCTCGAAGTCAATCAGCGATCTATGAAAAGAGCTATGCTCAGGGGTTGAAAATTAGGAATGAGGATATCTGCAGCAGAACCAGAGTGACCGACATCTCCCAATGGATTAGTAAGCTGAAGTGGCAATTGACCGGCCATATAGCTCGAAGAACCGAATACCGTTGGGGAAAAAAGGTTCTCGACTGGCAGCCTCATACCAGCAGGTGAAGTGTTCCCACACTAGATGGAGTCAAAACCTGGTAAGACATACAGGAAGTTGATGGATGCAGGTGGCTCAGGACCGTGCTTTGTGGCATTCTATTCTCTTGGGAGAGGCCTATATTCAGCAGTGGACTTGTGAAGGGCTTTAATGATGATGAATGATAATGGCATTACATTAATATGATACATAAATAGAATGGACGTTACGGGTAGATTCCATCTATACATAAAGTCCATTCTATTTAGGTATAGGTAGGGTATAGAATTTTATCGATATAATTTGGTACACTGTCTCATCCCCATTATTAGTTCCGTGGACGTACGTGTGGACTTCTGCTGTCAGCGCCAAAATGGCGGAAATAAAATCGCTTCATCATGTCACGGTGTATAATAGCCAGTCCAGCGTACTTGTATATATAGAGGTCAGTGGTTTTAGGTGTTCCATAATTAAAGTGTCAATTTTGGTAATTCAATCGGCAGTTTTTATTGTCACAAACCCCAAGCTTGTAACAATATTAACTTGTATTCCAGCACAAGTATCGAACAAACAGTTAAGTTACTACCGTCAAAAGAATTGATAAAATTATTTTGTTATTTAGCTTGTGCAATTATTCCCAAAAGTTTGTAATTTACTTATTTAAATTATTCTCATGTGAGTAGATGTATATTCTTATGAGAAAAAAGATATCTCAGACCACAAATGACTTAGGAATGCTAAAAAAGACAAATAATTGTAATCACCCAATTACTACACTATTATTATGTACACTATTTACATTTCATTAAATTTATTTTTATTCTATTTACATTAAATTTATTTCGATACGAAAACCGAACGGCTAAGAAAAACTCACTTATCACTCTTTGTCTTCCCGTCATTCCTATTCCGGGAATTTCTCCGCCGCCGTGAAGAAGTCCACTCCTCATCATCGTCCGAGCTCATTTCTAATGATGGATACACTGGAACAAAATTTGATACCTGGATGGTCCCAGATAAACAGATATTTGGAATGGATACTAGATAGCATATTGCGTGAAAATAAGTCCCGACACCTGAAAATAACCTATCATTCTTACATTTACTAAATCACGAAATTCTTCATAGATTTTTAGATATTTGGTTAAATATAAGATATCCTTAGATTCTGTGGATGTGTTTACACATCTATAGGATTTAGCCAGCGAAAGTCAGACAGAATGCAGTATACAGTGTTTTTCTGAAGGTGTGATTTCTACGGCTTGTGAACTGTACACGTTTTTTTAAACTTATTTTTGTATCGCTTACCATACTCTTCATCCCTGTGGACCTCTTTGATGACATCCTCTTCATCAGCGTAGTCCTCTTCAGCGCTGCTAACTGCTGCCGTAGATTTCCGCGCCCGCTTACCATTTGATGTAGTGCTGAAATAATAGTGAATAGGTTAGAAAGGTTTATGTCCACGTGCCAAGACAAAGTGTATTGAAGAATTAAATATCAGACTACAGAATGTTTTTTACAAAACGAGGGTGACAAACGAGCAAACAGTCCACCTGACGATAAGTGGATGCTGTGGTCTATAGACATCTACATCTATCCCCGATTAAGAATCAAAATGCAGATGCGTTGTCAAACCTGAGAACTAAGATGGAATGCTTCATTTTCAGTAACAACAGTCTCTGAGTTTCTATACGCGCCATTAGCAACATTAAACTGCAATTTTACGCTATTATCTGTGACAGCATGGTCATAATATAGCTGAAGAGTGACTCTACTATGCTGAATGTAGAGAATCGGAGACATTATTTATTGGAAAAGTGGCATTATTATCTTAATTCTCAGGGGTAACATCGCAAATGCATAGATCTGGATATCTTAGAGCCACGGCGTTCAAATACCATCAGGTGGACTGTGTACCAATGTGTCACCTTCATTTATAGAAATAAATAAAATTGTTTTATCTGTTTATAATATCTATATAACAGCTTTTTACTAAATGCATATGTGTTTGGGGTAGTACTGACACTAAAGGGATGATAGACCGATAACGATTGATAAAATATATTGTGGATAAGTTTACAAAATAAAAGGCTAGAACTACTAATAATGAGTACGCGTAGCGCTCTTTACGGCTATAGGCAAACTGATTTTAAAATACCTGTGCCGCGGAAATATGTAAAAGAGGTCAAGTTGTGCAATGATGACTTAAGAGTTGTATGTTGCATTACATGCTCGTACATATGAAAGTATATATAGTTCTTATATTCGACTGCCTCGTTGGTCTAGTGGTTGTAGTATTGCGACTGCTGATCATGAGGTCCTGGGTTCGAATCCCGGGTCGGCCCAAAAATTAATTATTGAGTTTTTCTGTCAACGAAATTCTCAGTAGTTGCTCGGAGTCAGGAAGTTGGCGGTGTCTCACCCCTGTGCCTCGGAAAGCACGTAAAGCCGTTGGTCCTGCGCCTGATCTCTCTCCGGTCGTGTCGGTTTACCGTCCCATCGGATTATGAGTGTGAGGGAATAGAGAGTGCACCTGTGGTTGCGCATACACTTGGGCACTATAATCCTGTCCTGCGCCGATGGCTAGCCTCCGTTGAAGCTGGCCGCCGTGACCGAAATTCGGTCGGGAGCACATTATTATTATTATTAGTTCTTATATCTGAAACGAATGGACCGATTTTGTTATATATAAATTATTAAGATATTTCAATAATATTAAGATTACTTTAATTTTAGAAAAGGAATTAAGACTCCGCGCTATAAAATAAAAATCGATGAAATTTTATCGTAATAAATTTCACGCGAACGACGTCACGGGGATCAGCCAGTTCTATATAAGGAGAAGCAACGTACGTTTCGTGCCTGGAAGTGGTGGGGGCGCGCTGCGAGTCCGCGGCCAGCCCGAAGGTCCGCGAGGGTGCAGCGTACTGCTCGCTGATGCTGAGCATGCCCGCCACCGCTGCGTCCTCGCTGCACAGTGGAAACAATGCATCATGATCATGTTCATAGAGGCATATTAAGTGAAGGGAAACCTTTGTACCCCCTTTTTTAAGCATATTGCACACATGGAGGATTGTGAGATTTCACATAGTTAAAGCTCATATGAAGAAACAGTGCACAAACCTAAAATTTATTAAATTAAATAAAACATACATTGTTTAAGTACTGCAAATGTCAAACACATAATAGTCTGTAATCAAACAGTCCCACACAGTAAAAATTGTCGCCTCTGTCGAGTTAATATATATATATATATATATATATATATATATATATATATATATATATATATATATATATATATATATATATATATATATATACAAATAATTACATACAAATTGACTAGGTTAGGCGTAAATTTTGTGTGATTTCCAATGTTCTTTTTCTATAGTGTGTAAGTCAAGTCAATAAAATGGTTTATACTATATTTTGTGTATTAGATATGTGTATTTTCTGCATTAATTCGCAGTTGAAAGTAGTAGTTTAGTTTATCCATCTCTAATCTAATAACAATATGTTAAATATTTTACGTGAAATATGTTAAATATTTTATCTAATTCCTAAATAACGCCGCCCTAACGACAGAAAAAATCGAGAATGCCATTGGTGTTAAGTGGCAATGAAGCATTAGAAATATTTAATAATTATGATAACGTTATATACGACTACCCTCTTATTTATCGAATAACGGTAAGAAAAATATAAGGTTGTCTCCCACTAATTGCAGTGGCAGCCTGTTAAAAGATGTACGAAGTCAATGGATGTAAGAGGCGACATATTTTTAGCAATGGACTTATTACGGGCTAGGATGATAATGATGACAGGCATAAAGTACCAGAAATAATAGGTAAAGTTGAAAACTCCAGCTTACTTATACATTACAATAAAATAGTATGTAATTATTGAAGAAATCTTGTTTAAATATATTTGGTCCTAAATGCAAAAAGGGAAATCTCTTCTCCAGGTAATTTATTTAACACACAAATCAGTAAAAGCTCCACATAGAAATGCAAAAAGATTTAAATAATATATAGAAGATTTTGGAATCTTTGATAGCATGATTTAGTCTCCGAATGTTGTTCAGTGCGCATACGATATTAGAAATTTACGACGCGTCTACAGCGCCGCTTTATATTAATACATACGTAGCATTCACGGGCTGTTCCTCCTCAGCCAACACGGATGCCTGGATGAGGGATTCGATGCCGTTAGCCGGAGCTGGCCTGGACTGTCTGTAGTTGCTCGAACTGCTACTGTTGGATGCTGCGGACAATGTTTCCAGTGCAGTTAGTTTAAGAACAAAGTAATGTATGCAACAAACCGTGTAGTGGCAGCGTAATAATATTCACTATCTCATATCGTCCCGAACATAGAATACTATAATACACAATAAAATGGCTGTCAACTTTATTTTGTACGAGAAAGGGCATCACCAAACCCTATTCGCTGTGTTGACAGACTGAATAAATTTACACATTTTAGACGTTTGATTAATGTTCAAGACCATCATTTAAAAAATAAATCGTTTAAATTTTAATACATATTTATTTGTAAATAGGGTGCAATTTGGCATTTATTAAATAATTTGCATGCGAAATTTGGAAACTATCATAATGTCAAAACACATCTCGTGTTGACATTTATACGTGTGAATTGACGTGTTAGTGACATTTTAGTGGCTACGCGGGCTCCGCCCACACCCCCGTTCTATTATGTATGTATTATAGTATTCTATGGTCCCGAAGATGTCGTAAGAGGCGACAGAGGGATACTGAAACAGGGGATGGGCAGCAGCATCTTCCGGATAACAACTGAAAACTATAAAATATATGGTTGCCAATCCGCCTGCCAAGCGTGAATCTGGAGTTTGGTTTATTTATTTTTAATGTAATTAGTACACAAAGAAACACTAACATTTCATTTTAACATTTTGTGCTTGATGAGTGATTAAGAGCTGATTCACCTAACTGTGAAATTTGTGGAGTAATTGAAGACATACATCATTTTTTAATGGAATGTGAGCGCAACCGAGGTGCAAGGGAATTATTTGTAAGAACATATAATATAAATGTGTACAATATAGGTGTTGCTCAGAGCATCCTACATGCCCCCACCTCGGATATTGCATTAAGTATGTGCAGGTTAATAACAAATGTATAGATTTTAAGTTAGCTTTAATGGGATTGACATGTTAACGAACAAAAATCCCTAAATAAAACCAGAATAAAAAAAAAACATTTTGTGAATAGAATAGAAAAGAATAATTTTTTATTTGATATTGATTACATGCAATTCTCATTGAAAGTCATTTTTTACTTTAGCACTGGTTCGAAAAAACCTCCGTCCTGGGAAGAACCAGCAAGAGACCCAGCGGAACTTTTGTTTAAAAATAAATTTTACAATGTGAATGGTTACAAAATAGTTCTTCTTCTTTCTTTTTTTTGGCGGTTTTCGATTATTCGCCAATGTCAGCGTGGAAGTGTTTATTGAGTACAAGCTCAGTAGTTACAAATACTATGCCCATGAACTAAAGAAGATTGTGATAATACAAGTGTCTTGTTTTATTTCAACAATTAAATTTTCCTTTTTATCTTATAATACTAGTGGTTGTACTGTTGAATTACCTAGGACAAATGACAAACACAGTTGCTATAATTACTTTAGTATATTAGTATTGACAAACATTAAACTTTTATACTATTAGAGTTAATAAAATCACACAGAATATATACATAAGGAGTGTTTGTGTAGGTTAAAAGTGAATCAAAATTTATAGGACGAGGGATGTCAGGAGGGAGGTGATCATAGAGTGAAGAAGATAATTTAGGACAGTTAAATAAAATATGGTCAGAAGTTCCCTCATCTAACCCACATTCGCAGAGGGAACTGTCCCTAATCCTCAGTTTGGCTAAATGTACTGGTGTACAAGCATGGCCAATTCGAAGTCTACAGATAGTTGATGTTGACTGTTTGTTAGCTTTATTAAATTTGAAAAACCATGGTTTTGGAGGAATGGCACCTTGTATAGCAGCATAGTGTTTACCTTTTATATTTTGAGTGGCTTTCCATAATGTATTCCAATTATTATTTAACTTCTTCTTTGCAAGTAACACTATGTCTGAAGAGTAAACTAAATTACATGGTAAACCATTTCGACTTGCATTTTTAGCCATCAGATCAGCTGTTTCATTGCCCTTGATGCCACTATGACCTGGAATCCAAGCTAAGGAAACCTGAATACCCTTGAGATGGCATGTATACAATGTGTGTTTAATTTTGAGGATCAAGGGTATCTTATATTTACTTTGGAACTGGTTTGACAAAATTGCTAACAAACAGCTTTTGGAGTCAGTAAGAATAACTGACTTATTTAGGTTGTGTGCTTCTATATAAATTAAAGCTTCATAAATTGCCGTGGCCTCGCCAGTAAAAGTGGAAGAAATAGAAGGGCATTTAAAATTGAGGATTATTTTGTATCTGGGAATCCAAACGGCTGCTCCAGTGCAACTTTCACCTGACTTTTTGGAGGCATCAGTGTATATAATAAGCCAGCCTTTCCATAAGTTATCTATGACTCTACTTAGTTTACTATTTGCTATAGGGCAATCTTTCTCAATACCAAGGTCGAGGTGGATATTTGGTTGATAAATAATTGCATCATATGGGATATCAAAGATGGGACAGGACTTGCATTGTGATACTGGGTGTGGTAGATGGAGTAATGTTACCAAACTGTTGGATAAGCAGGGAGATTCTTTATGAGTCCAGTAATGCTTTGATGAAATATATTCCAAAAGAAGGTGTAATTTAGAAATGAGCGGGTGGGAAGAGAGTTGGTAGATTTTAAAAAAGAATCGGTCCGAAAGATATTGTCTTCTTAGGTAAAGAGGGGGGATCTACACATTCGACTTGGAGAGCATTTATTGGGGAAGATTTCATTGACCCAATGATTATACGAAGGCTTTTGGCCTGAATCCTATCTAGATTCTTTAGGGAAGACTTATTACAGGGTTTCAAGACAAAGCACCCATAATCCAAATGACTACGAATAAGGGCATTGTACAATAATTTTTGAGAGAATGGGTGGGAGCCCCACCAAACTCCCGATAAAGCTCGAAGAATATTTATATTTTTTTCACATTTTTTGGAAACATAGTTGATATGATGGGAAAAGGCTAGTTTGGAGTCAAGAATAACTCCCAAAAAATTTTACATTCTCCCTAATTGGGATAGGTTCATTATTATAGAGAATGTTGATTTCAGGGAGTTGCCTATGGCGAGAGAAGATCACAACACTGCTTTTGGGAACAGCCAAAGACAAACCATGATCAGTTAACCAATCATGTAAATAGGACATTGATAAATTCAAGCGGGAACAAGCTGCAGGGAGGTTATCCAAGGAAATATATATAGCTATATCGTCTGCATATTGGAGGATGTTACAGAATGAGTTAACAGAAAGCTCTAGATCATAAGTATAGATAGAATAGAGCAAAGGACTAAGTACTGAGCCTTGTGGGAGACCTTTCCATACTATTCTTGGTGGGAGTAGAGAATGTTGACTATCAATATAAATGGATCTAGAAGAGAGAAAGTTAGAGACAAAATTTACTATCCTCACTGGAATACTCAGATTGAGCATTTTTTGCCTGAGCATAGGAAGAAGTACATTGTCATATGCAGACGCGATATCTAGGAAGACTCCAACAAGGTATTCATGTTTAGAGTAAGCTAAACGAATATCAGTAACTAGAGTACTAAGGCTATCCATGGTGCTTAAGCCCTTTCGGAATCCAAATTGGCTTGTTGCTAGAAGGTGTTTGCTTTCAAGAAACCATTCTAAACGATTTTTAATTAGGTGTTCAAGGATTTTGGCCATGGTACAAGAAAGAGCGATAGGGCGGTAGCTTGAGGGATCAGTGTAAGGCTTACCTGGTTTGTAAATAGGTAAAATAACTTGGGATTTCCATTCTTCTGGAGGAATACCAGACATGTAAATACAATTCAAAATAGAAAGAAGATGGACTTTAATAGGTTCACTGCTATTAGTAATAAAAGAATAAGGAATTCCATCAATTCCTGGTGAAGTCTTTAAGGACACTAAGAACAGCATATAACTCCTCATAAGAGAAAGGGGCGTCAAAACTGTGTTGATAGTGCAAGGACTGTGATTGAAATGCTATACATTCATTGTAAGATGGTACTGAAGGAGGAGCAAGATTACTAGCAAAATTTTCTAGCCAATAAGACTGATCATTAGAAATTGTGTTTTCAGAGGTCAAAACTGAACATCGGAATTTTTTTATATTTTTCCAGACTAATGATGGATGGGTCCTAGGCGACAGTGACTCACAGAATTTAAGCCATCCAGCCTTTTTCTTCCCGGATAATAATTTTAATGTTTCAGCAGCAGTTTTTTTATAAAAAATATAGTTGTCAAAATTCATAGAGTGGGAATATCTTACTTCAGCTTCCTTTCTCTTCTTACATGCTACAGAACAATCTTGATCCCACCAAGGTGGTGAAGGGGCATTATTTTTATAAGGTTTTTTGATGGGAATTGTCTTATTGGCAGCAGATAAAATAGCGTTTTTAAAAGAAGCATACACCTGGAGAACATTATCTTTCTGAACAGGAGGGAGGGCTGAAAGTTCTTCCTCTAGAACTGTGGAATATAGTTGCCAGTTTGCTTTGGAAGTGTTATATTTTAACCTAGGATTGAATGGAACATTGACTGTATAGGAGCTAGGGGGATTGATAACAATAGGGAAATGATCACTGCCATGGGAAAAGGGTAGTATTCTCCAAGAAAGAAGGGATGACAGAGCAGGAGAACAGAGTGACAGATCTACTGCACTTTTAGGATTTTGGAGGGGGGATACTCTACGTGTAGGTGAACCATCGTTAAGGAGGCAGAGATCTAAATCATCAATGATGTCTAAAAATGTAGAAGACCAGGGATCGCAAAAATGAGAGCCCCATAAAGTATGGTGCATATTAAAATCACCAAGAATTACCATAGGAGGCGGGATGGAGGATATGATCCTCGTAAGTTCTGATAAAACATTTACACTAGGTTCGGGAATGTAAATAGAAAGAAAAGAAGTGTTATGAGCTCTAACTGCTACAACATTAATTGAAGGACTATGAGAAGGGAGGGAAATTAATGTATAAGTAATTGATTTTGAGATAAGAATGAAAGAGCCAGCATGACCATCATTCCTATCATTCCTGAGGCATGAATAACCTGAAATCCTAAAATGGGACCCAGGCTTAAGCCATGTCTCTTGAATGGCTAGGATGAGGGGATGGTATTTATTAATAAGGTAAATTAATTCATTTTTTTTTTATTATTAATGCTCCGGCAGTTCCACTGAAGTATTGGAGGGAAGGTTATTTGTTAATGAGATGAGCTCAGTAAGTTTTTGGCGGAGGGCAAGTGGGAGATCCATATCGCTGAAACGGGAAAGCATACTTATAAGCATGGAGATCATTAACTCACAGAGATTTTCATTAGGGGAAATACTCCGCCCTATTAAAGCACAACCATTAGTAGTTGAAGAAGAAGGGGTATCTATTATTGCCTCGTGGGCAGATTTATCATATCCATGACTTGATGCTGGATTTGGCGGAAGTCTTGGAGTAAAAGTAGTCTTCCTGTAAGAATGAGATTGTGAGGGGACAACTGAAGGTAAAGGGGAATTTGTAATAGGATAGGGACTCTGATGATCATACGAAGGAAGGATTCTAGCAGCATCTGCATAAGATCTCCGGACATAAGGGAAACGGGCAGATGCTTCTAGATAGGAAATATTTTCCTGTGACATGGTAAGTTTGATAGATCTCTGCCTAGAGTGTTCAGGGCAGGAAGGATCTTTAGCTGTGTGAGATCCTGAACAAAATAAGCACGTGGGAGACTGTCTTGTGCATGATATTCCTTCATGATTTTGAGCACACACAAAACACCGGGAAGATGACCTACACTGTGAGGTTACATGCCCAAAACGACAACATTTGTGACATTGAATAAGAGGTAAAATGTAGGGCTCAACAAGCATTGAGGTAAAAAAACAATAAATGTTAGAAGGAAGTTTCTGACCGGAAAAAGTCAAAACAACTGTTTGAGAGGGAATCCACACAGTGCTTTGGTTTTCATTAACTGACTTTCTATTAAATCGGCGAGCTTTAATAATTGAGCCAAAACCAGCTGGGACCTCGATTGATGAGATGAGTTCCTCTAATGTCCATTCTACAGGGACCTGCCTCACTATTCCCATGCGTGTGACATTATAAGAAGGGATTACAGTATCATATTTAGCACCTGCAAGGGCTGGGTTCTCAATAAAACAATTTGCATCAGCTGCACTTTTAAACTCGACTGAAATTCTATTGCGTCCTACTCGCTTAACACCATCATTTACAACATTTTTAATATTATTATGGTAGAGAAAATGACCAAACTTTATCGGTTTTAAAACTACTCCAGTTGATAAATCATCTACTCTCTTACTTACATGTACAATAAACGGCGCATTGTCGTTATTAGAATATTTATGTTTTTTTTCTATGTATTCAGGGTGGGTATAAGAGGTCTGAATAGATGGAACAGGTTGAGATGGATCTGTAATTAATCTTTTCTGAGGATGACCTGAGTTATTGGTTGCTTGCAATCTTTTACGCTTCGACTGATCAATTTCGATAGGAATATTATTATTTTTTTTTCGTACCAGTATGGGAGGCACGTGGAACCCCGTCGGGATCGGGAGGATCTTCCTCCATTTTATTCTAACTAATTACATATAAAACGGCACAATTACTAAACACTTACGGATTTATAACTACTAAAACCAACACCAACAGAAATAATAAACAAAAAAAAGGTAATTCAACAGCTCTCAGAATAAGAAATAGCCAAAAACACAACGACACTTCTATATTTTACTTTTTCTTCCCAACACAATATATCTGAGCACGATAAGATAATCATTACTCTACAAAATAGTTACAAAATTAATTTTAAATACAGCTTGGAAGCGACCCCACTATTTCCAGGGGTTAATCAACCATGTAGTCATTTATATTTTAATAACCTTCTTTATAGTTATTGTTTATAGTCAACCAAATCTAAGAAATACATTTTGACAGCTGTCAGACTTATTGCACCAGGCATGCCAACCAAAATATGGGAACGTAAAATATTCGATTTTTAAAAAAATTGATATCGATTAGAGTTGGTAATCATTTACTGTTTGGTTTAATAAATAATACCAGAATAAATTAAATACGGATAATTTAAAACACAAGATTTATCAGTTTCTACGTATTTGTTGTTAGGTACTGCTTATTTCTAGAGGCACAGTTATAAAAATTTAAGATTATAACTAAATTAAAAATAAATTTATTCAATCACTATCAGTACAATTAGTTGAGCTGTCATTGTTTGATTTCAATAATGCAGTCAAAATTAATGTCTTTTTTTTTATAGGAAAAGGGTGACAAGCGAGCACACAGTCCACCTGATGGTAAGTGGTTGTTGTGGCCCATAGACATCTGCATCTATCTTCGTTTGCGAATCAAAATGCAGTTGCGTTGTCAGCCTTGAGGACTAAGATGGAATGCCTCTTTTCCAGTAAAAAGGGTCTCCGGTTCTCTACACTCACCATACGAAACACAGCAGCATTAAGCTTCTATTTGACGCTGGTATTCTGTGAGAGCGTGGTCCTTCCCCATTCGTGTTACAACTACATAATTAATACAGCTGCAGCATGGCTCTACCACAAAAATATCTCCTTCAGTCATCCATAATATTTTTTTTGTTTTTTCTACCACTTTTGCCTAATTATCCTTTGTGAAATGGGCACATGCTTCAACAAATATTGAAGAAACAGTCCAAAAAGTTAAAGCCGAGTCACAAAATAAGAAGACAAACACAAAATAACAAAATTACGCACAGTAAGCTACCGAAATGGCGGGAGATTGAAATTATTTAGTGCTTTTTATATCGCGGCCTTGTATGAGTTTTTTTGCCTACACAAATTTACGTTGGCAAATTAAAAAAAATAAACTTGTTTTACTCATGATTCATGTAATTTCAGGAATTTTAAAAATAAAAATTAAATTAAACATATAATACATTAAAAAAATTAATGATTCAATTATTTGAATATTTTTACCAATTATTGGAATATTTTTGCCGATTATTCGCATAACAATTTAAATCATTCAAACACTACGGTAATGTACATAGCGACATATCATTGAAACAACGTCAAGTACAAAAAGTTGATACTGGTTATTTTTTAATATTTTGCTTTGTTCGAAAGATTTAAATTAGTGATAAAAAAAACTATACATGTTGTAATGAAATATAGATAACTTTATAATTCTTAGGATTTACATAAATGGTTATTTTAAATTGTGCAAGTACGCTTGTGCTTGATAATGTGTACGTCAAAAGGTATTTCTTAGATTTGGTTGACTATAGTTAAATATTTAAAATTGGTAATAGAGAGACCTTGTATATTTTCTGGGACTTTGTTGTAATAGCTTTGTTGAATTACTGACTCTGTGGAGTCATCGGCGTCGCCGTCGTAGGTCATTAGTGTTACATGATACTTAACTTAAATATTAACAGTGCATAGTATTTAAATAAAGAAATAACAGAAACTGTCCTGTATCATTTTGTCAGAGGTCTACTACTACGATAATCAAGTTTAATGTGACAATTACGACCAATTCTACCAATTTAGGGATACCCACGTCCAGCAGTGAACTTCTAAAGCTTAGCAGACCTCAAGAGCTTACCAGCCAGAGTTGAAGAGCTCGGCCTATGCTTCGGTGGCGCCTTCCGCCTCCTGGGAGTTGGTGTGTCATCGATGAACAGATCCCCATCCTCGTAGTCATACGTGCTGGAGACTCGTCTCCTCACCGCTCGCTCTGAACGACGCACACTCGGTGTTCCCGTTGACGGAGTGTTCACTTCCGGTTTGGGGGTTTCAGGCACCTGTTTACCAGAAAATGCAATTATATTTATTATTATTAATAATAGTATTCAAGTAATAAATTATTTAATATATGAATTGTTTCTTTACGAAAATTTATTTTTATCATGTGATGTCCAGAACATTGTGGCTTACTTAAAAATTTAAGAATTAAATTTTTAGGGCACCAGAGTTCACCTTATGTGAAGTGTATTCTATGGCTCATAGACTCATTGCATCTCAGATGCGTTGCCACCTCATTCTACTGGCAACAAGGCATTCCATCTTAGTCCGCAGATGTGGCCAGCGCTTGCCTACTATCCCACCTGATGGTAGGTGGCGATGGAGGCAAATATGGTAAAATGCATTGCCTTAGCAAAAGAATATTCACTCTTACCTTGAAGACGTTGTAATTGGATGGATGTAGGATGAAGCAAGCTGTTTGGTTCAAATGCGTGGTAATTCGATAACGAAAGGGAAAAGACTGGCAGAGCGTCTAGCTGTTCGATGGTGGAAGAGGGGTGTGGGGAGGGGGATTTATTAAATTTGCTATTTGTCAATGTCTATGGAATACAGTATCCATTTATCACCAGGTGGACTGTGTGCTTGTTTGTTATTAGTTTACAAAACTCTAAGAAGACCTAAAGAGGACTAGGATGAAATGTCTCATTACCAGTAAAATAAGGTCTCCGGTTTTCTACACTCACCATACGAAACACAGCAGCATTGAGCTGCTATTTTACACCGGTATTCTGTGAGAGCGTGGTCCTATTGCAGTCGAGCAGAGCCATTTGTGATACAAACATAACATAGCTGCATAGCCCTACCACGAAAAGTTTCGTTAAGTAACTTCGATTTCCTTTTATGCGGCAGACCTAAAGTTTAATACGCATAAAGAAACATGCAAAGTTTCAAATTTGTGTATGAAGCAAGGAAGACTCACATAGGTGGTTGCTGCATACTGTTGAGCGACGGCAGCATCGTAGGACGGCAATGGCTGGTGGTAGCTCTCACCCGCTGTACTGTATGTGGCCGTCTGAAAGTGAGCCTTGCTTAGAAAATGCTTCAATGTATAATAATAATGCCCTCCAGACAGAGTTTTGTTCACGGTGGCAAATCTTAACAGACGGTCTAGTGGTCGTAAACGCTACTGTTAATCTCGTGGTCTAGAGGTTGAATCCCGAGTCAGGCTAAAAATCAGTTATTGAGTATTCTGTGAAGAAATTCTCAGGAGCAGCCCGGGGTCAGGAAGTTGGTGGTGTTTCAGAGTGAAGGAATAGACTGCACCTGTGCTTACGCATACGTTTCGACTTACTGGAACTGGAACGAAATGCTCGAGCATTTCCGTGACTTCCCCTACGGGCCATACGACAATCGCCTTGGGGCTGTAGAAAAGTTAGTCTAGATTTCACGCTCTTCGCGCCACTTCCCGCGAATTTCACAGACTTCGCCGACAGTATCTACGGGAATCCTCGAGAATTCCCCGGAAGAGGCGCGACTTCTTTTGTGGTTCGTATCTGGTTTGCGCTTTACACAATTGACATAAGACTCATTTTACTATGTAGTACAATTTCGTTCGTGAGCCATGCCTATTTCTGCCGCAAAATATAATTTTTTTTTATAGGATAGTGTGACAAACGAGCACACAGTCCACTCAGATGATAAGTGGTTGCTGTGGCCCATAGACATACACTCGTGCACGTATTCTCCTGCGAACATAATTATGTTTTTTTCCAGTAACCAATAACATACTTCTTAACGACTGCATTTCTATAGCATTCTATCTGTCACACGAAACTCAAGGTTGTTACAGTTTATTATTGTTAAATAAACAATATGTATGAATAACTTGAATTTATGAAATTTTTTCTTTTTACTTCATAAAATTGCATACATCCACTGCAGAATATGGACCTATTTTGTTTTAGAGACAACTTGCCATAATCGTCATGCATGGCAGACAGGATGATGCAGTTCCAGTAGTTGACATATCAAACACCTTAGTCATCCTGTGACCACAGTTGTTTTAAAGTACTCAAAACGTCAGGAATATAAAATAATTAAGAAAACGCAATAAAATCCGTGCAACTAGTTTCATTTTATGTGTAAGTATTCCCGTAAACATAAAAACATAAAAGTCATTACTCAAAAGGACAAACTGGGTTGATGATTATCTTACGCAACACTATACAGCAAGTAGTTACTCGGATATTCAAAAAAAAATCACCTGATGCACTGGCACAGTGACCGCTTCATCATACCGATGATACTCAGTTGTGTAAGGTATATCAGGCTGGTAAGCAAACTCAGGCTGGTAGGAGCCCGGCTTTGCACCCTCCGAGTACTGATAGTCTTGCTGAATATCTTCTGCTGAGTACATTCCTATAAAATGAACATTACAATTTATTTATGAAAGTAATGCTTTAAGTCATCTTTCATTTATGTAAGAAAAAACATCATTATTCATTACTGAGATAGGTTAATATGACAATTGACAAATTTTTTGTGGAAACGAGGGATTTCATCTTAGTCATCAGAGGTGGCAACGCACCTGCATTTTCATTCTTAATCGAGGATTGATGTAGTTGTCAACGGGCCACAGCATCGACTTACCATCAGGTGGAATGTGTGCTCTTTTGTCCTGTCGCCCTTATTCTTTACAAAAAGACTACATTTACTCACCAGGTCCATAATTCAAGTCTTGACCCTCTATCCTTAAGTTAGTTTGCAAATTCTCATTTGTAAACAGTATCTGTTCCTCATGGTAGTCTCCAATGTCCTTCTTCGATATAGTCCATTGGTGTATGGGCTTCAAAGTTGTTCGCTCTGATCTGATTAGATGAGACTTCAGTATTGAGTGCTCGGGTAAACTGTAGGGTGGTGGTGCTTCATCACGAGATGATGATGGGGAATTGCTGAAAGGAAGTTAAAAATATTATAATAGTCATTACTCACTGTAGACAATTCCTATATGTTTAACTCAAAAATTTTACTTTAATGAAATTCACAGTGTAAGAGTATAAAAGAAACCATCATGCCAATTACAATCCATGAGTGACAATAATGGTTATGGAGTATGGTCTCAAAACCTTTTAGGACAAGGATATTATTGTTGGTATGTACAATTCACTCATCTCAAACAAATTAATAAACATTGACATTAGATTTGCTAAATATGACAATTATAGCAATTTCTTAATTTAAGATAGACCAATTTTTTTATAGAATAAGAATGATAAGCGAACAAACATTTTTTCTTTTTTTATAGAATAGGCACAGGGAAACAGCACACAGTCCACCTGATGGTAAGTGGATGCTGTAGCCCATAGACATTTACATCAATCTTTTATTAAAAACCAAAATGCAGATGCCTTGTCACCCATGAATAATAAGATGGAATACCTTGTTTACAGTAAAGTCACCGGTTTTCTACACTCCATAGAAAACACAGCAGCAAAAGCTACTATTTTATGCTAGTATTCTGTGAGAGTGTGGTCCTTTCCCGGCCGAGCACTCATTCGTGCTACAGCTACGTTGCAGTACGGCTCTACCGTGTATGTCTATTATTGGACTGTATGTGGAAACAAGGAGATACAATAGAGGAAAAAGCTTACCTCATTTTTACCTTCAAAACTTTTTTATCCAGTCTCTCCACATAACCATTTCCATCATGATACCCTTGCACTGGTTCTTCGTAATGCTGAAAGGTATATTTCTCAGGCAACACGGTCTCTTTAGTATCTATAATGTATTTCGCTTCTGGCAACCCATTGGTATACTTTACGTCGGTGCTCACGTATCTTGGATCCTGAAATCTGGAGTCCTGAAATACGACTTCCTTATTTTCTATATAAAGTTTGTCCGCGTATACTTTCTCATCAACGAAATCGCCATTTTGAGCCATGTGCATTATTGGCTTTGGTAAGGTTAGCTTTAGAGATTTTTTTGACGCAGATTGTTTCCTTGAGCTTTTACTCGGTGAATGGTTTTTCGGTTTGAAATCCTGGAATAGAATTATATAAGAGTGACAAACAAGTTAAGGACAAGTAAAGGTGGCATATGAGTACACAAAGTAGATGCTGTGATCCATAGAAACATATATCTTCGATTAAGTTCAAAATTCAGATGCAGCAGTGATCACACAACAGAAGACGAAGATGGAATGCCTCATTACCAGTAAAAAGATGTCACCAATTCTTGTACCTATTTTACCTCGTACTGGTTAAGGAAGGGTAAGGCAACGCCCCACTAGATGGAGTGACAACCTGATAAGACATGCAGGAAGTCAATGGAGCGCAGTGCCGTGCTTTGTGACTTTCTTGGGGGAGGCCTATGTTCAGGATTGTAATGATGATGATGATTATACCTGGGGAGTTTCTTTTGCCGTTTCTTCTCCGGCGACAGGAACCCCATTTGTAAATGGTAGTAGATTTATTAGGTTTAAAATAACTTAAACATTTTAGAAACCCCCGAAACAAAAAGGGCTGATGATCTTCAAACTACTGAAGTGATTTTCTTGAAACATATCTAAGTACACTTAAGACATCCTTCAAACGAAAAAAAACTATCAAAATCACTTCATCCTGTCACAAGCTATGTGGCATCATAGCAGACAGAGACACGGATAGACACTACAAACTTATCCCCTCTGGCGGCTATGGGTAGTCTATTACCCAAATCGAAAATGGCGTAAAACGGCCATGAGTATTTCAGTACCTTTCCATACATACCAGTGCGCGGTTGGCCGCTTGCGCGGGTATAAAGCCCCTTTGTTTATGTCAGAGAATAAAAATGACATTTGACAAAGGAAATTAATTTTATTACATCATAGTAATACCGATATGATATGATATTTCATTTCACCCATCATACAAAACAAAAATGAAATGAGAACTCTTAACAACACTAATGTTAAACAGTTGCTGCCCGCGGTACAATAAAATGGGGAAACAGGACGCCACTTTTTGTCGCAATTACGCGTCTTACGGCAGGCCTTACATAAAGCCCTTTATTGGGCACTGAGTTTTTTTAAACATTAGTATAGTTGTCAAATAGTCAGTCATTGGCATTAAACAAAAGAGCCATTTTTCTTTTAATTATTTTAAAAGAAGAAGACAACTCTTATTTTTTACATTTTCAAACTTCAGCATGTTTTTTTTTATCTAACACCATTTCAAAACGGGGTACCTCTGCATAACGGTATTACGGTAATGTGGGAGAACTTGGTCTTGTTTCCCTGGTCAACCGGACCCATTCTTGCTTCAGCCAAAATTAAGCTACAGCTCTACCACATCACCACAGATAATAGGACAATTACCTTATCCTTGCTTGCGCTCATAGTCCTCTTCTCCAAAGTCCTCAGCTCCTTTGACAGTTCCCGCACAAGTTGGCCGGAGTTGAGGCACTTTGGTACGTTGTCTCGTTTCGTTGCATCCGTCTGTAAGCAAATTATAAAGTGATGAACTGGCTCACAGCCTGTAAATTATACTGGCTCTATAACCTTTTCACCGAAACACTCAACAGTACCCTTGTCAACCTCATTTGTGTAGTAGTAGTAAAGAAAGATTTTTATTTGAAGCTACATAATACCATTTTTTTATAGAATAAGGGTGGAAACGAGTACACAGTCCACCCAATGGTAAGTGAATTCTGTGACCCATAGACATCTACATCTATACTCAATTAAGAATCAAAATGCAGATTCACCCTTGAGGACAAGATAGGATAAATCACTACCAACAAAAACGTTCTCTGGTTTATGTCGCTCATATGAAACACAGCATTATGCTTCTATACTACAATGGCCTTCTTCATAAGGGTGTCGCTGGATTCTGGCGCAGAACCGTGCTTAGTGATATTTCTTGCGGGAGGTCTATATTCACGAGTGGTCTTGTGAAAGGCTGTAATATATGTGTGAGCGTGTTTTCCATTCATGCAAATGATATTATACATGGTAGAGACACGCTACAACTATGGTATAGTTTCAATACGAATAGGTCGGCTCTACGGTGGAAGGACCACACTCTCACGGAATACCAGAGTAAAATAGCAGCTTCATGCTTCTGTGTTTCGTATGGTAAGTGTAGAGAACCGGAGACCTGTTTTACTGGAATCGAGGCATTCCATCTTTGTTCTCAGACAACACATCTGCATTTTGATTCTTATTTGAGGATAAATGTAGATGTCTATGGGCCACAGCATTCACTTACCATCATGTGAACTGTGTGCTTGCTTGTCATTTCATAAGATCATAAATAAAGACCTTCTATATATACGATTAGACCGTCACTACTGTACTAGTACATTGCGCACTAAGTTATGGTCAATTCTTAACCGCAAACGTTGCTTTCGACAGTCTAACACTGATTTTTTGACGTCTATTGTAACATAGTTTACGCATTTTTCCCCCAAATCTAAAATATGAATCTGCCATGAAGAGATTTAAAATCAATGTACTTTTGTGGTAAACCTTAGACAGTATTGAGAAAAATTTTTTTGTTATTGGAGATCTGTGATTGTGATTGTGGTTGTTAGCTCTCGAGGCCACGCGTAATATGACACCCGTTCGCTCGCGACCGTAATGGCGGGAAAATTTGCAAATTAGCAAATTTTTTGCTATATTGCAAATTTTGCTATATTTTCACTTTGAGACAATATTTATGGATAAAACTTACAGGAATTCTTGTTGAATGTATAAACTATTGAATAAAATTATTTTGGTTGTTAGAAATTATAATAAAATTCATAAATTACCCTTTATAGCATAAGTAGTAGTATATACTTCACTTTTAGTGCCAAAATTACTACTAATTTGAATTCTACACTTTTGTTTTTGGAGAAATTTATATGAAAATGTTTGGAAACATGTATATTTTTATGTTTTATGTGTTTCCATTCGTTACTCATACCAAAATATTAAAATATTATAAAAATTAAAAAAAAAAAAAATAATATTTTATCTGTATGACATTTCAAACAATATTTCTAAAATATGTTTGTGTGAATTTGAAATAAATACAACGTCATGTTATTTGAAATATATACGAAAACTATTTTTACTTACATTTTACACTAAAAATAAATGAGAATTTGAAAAATAACACATTTATAACTCACCTGCCAAAACGGGCTTTCCGGAATTTGAAGTACTTTTGGCAATTTACTTTTCACTTTTTATACCACAAATTACATATCTACGTGTTTACTATATTACAAGGAATATAAAAAAGTATAATACTTTCGTTTTTAGTCCAGACACAAATATAAAATTCTATAAAAAAGATGGAGCACCTTCTACAAAGTGACACGTGGAACGCCGGAAGTTCAGAGTGATTTCTTTTTTTTTTTCTAAGAAACATTGCCAGGTTATGGTTTAAAATAAAAGAGCATATCTTTGTCTTTGATACTATTATCTATTGCATAGTGTCTTTGGTTTTGTTTTAATTAAAAAAATTCTTTTTTCAAAGGGTAGTACTTGTCGCCCACATGTGCACCTTGATCGAGCGAGCGTAAGGTGTTTATTTCTTGAGCACATGAGGGCCTCGCGAGAGCTAACAGGTTACAAAGTAATTATGCATATAAAAAATGATCACCGCGGTATGTAGTCACGAAAATTGTTTTTTTAGAATAGAAGAGAATATTTTTTTTATATTCAATATAGATTACATGTAATTTTCATTAAAAGCCATTTTTTTTTACTTTTACCACTGGTTGGGCAAAACCAGCAAGACTTTTTTTTCCAAAGTAAATTACCCGGCCGGTTTAACTGGTTTAAGCATGTTTCTTGGACCTGTCGAAGGTATTTGACCTGGTTTCGTACAACGTTCTATGGGATAAACTTAACCAGGAAACTAGCACACCCAAAGAAGTAATTAACCTCTTCAAATATTCGTATCACAACCAAGCTAACTGTGTGAAGTGGGCTGGCTTATATTCGTCGGAGTACAGGTTGGAGTGCGGGGTGAGGCAGGGCGGCCTTAGCTCCCCTCAACTCTTCAACCTGTACATCAACGGTCTGATCGTGGAGCTCAGTGATGCCGGAGTCGGCTGCTCAATTGACGGTCACTTAGTTAATAATATAAGCTATGCCGATGACATGGTTTTGCTGAGTCCTTCGATCAGGGCCCTCGAAACGCTAGTGGGCATCTGTGATAGGTACGAAGCGGCTCATGGTCGCTAATATAATTCTAATAAGAGCGACCTACTCGTGTTTAAGGCTGGAAATAGAAAACCTAAGTCTATTCCTCATGTTAGACTTGGAGGAGTTACACTGAGTGGAGTCACCAAATTCAGATATCTGGGACACTGTGTCGCCGAGGATCTTTCTGACGATTTAGATGTTGAAAGGGAATGTAGAGCGTTGGCAGTGAGGTGTAATATCCTTGCCCGCAGGTTTGCTAGGTGTACGAATGAAGTTAAGTAATTCAAAGCTTACTGTCAGACATTCTACACCTGCAGCCTGTGGACGAAGTATACTCGCCGAATTCTCAATGCACTACATGTTCAGTACAACAATGGATTGAGGATAATGTTGGGGCTGCCACGCTTTTGCAGCGCATCGCGTATGTTTTCTGAAGGACGCGTGGACAGTTTTGCAGTAATATTACGCAAAAGAATAGTCTCCTTGATGCGTAGCGTGCGAGACAGCACCAACGGCCTCCTAGCTTCTATATATGGAAGGCAAGATTGCCTTGTGATGAGGTACTGGAACACAGTGCATATGGGTTCCAGACCCAATGTGTATGTAAGTGTACTAACAAAATGTGTGGTTTTACCTGAATAATGAAATAAATAATAAATAAATTACATAATTAGAAAGGTTGTACAAACTATTTACAAAATTTATTTTAGAAATGGCTTGGAAGTGACCAACTTATTCCCAGGGGTTATTATCAACCATGTATTCATATAATTTAATACATCACTTTTATATAACGTTTTTAATTAATAAGTAAACTTAGTAATACAGAGATCTAATATATTTTCTAAGACTTGGTTGTAATACATTACCCCATGAATGAATTACTAACTCTGTTAAATCCAGAAACTTGTATCTATACTACCTCAAATTCGTTAAATATTCGAGGAAGACAAAGTTTTTCTGAGGAAATGTATTTTAGTCTTTGCATTCGTGTTGATGATGATATGGGCAGGTAATTAGGGGAGGTGCGGTGGGGGGGGGGGGTTCCCCGAAGTGATGCTCACCGCTTTGAGCGCGTGCCATTCTTTGAGAGCGGCGGCCAGGATGCGTGCGCCGCGCAGTAGCAGGGGAGCCGGTGCCACCACACCGCCACTTGATACCACCTCACCAGGCGTAAACTCCTCGTCCTGACACAAAATATTAACAATATAAATTATTTGACAGTGTAGACTTGTGTAAGAATATCCACTACCCCATATAGCGCCTCGTGGGTGTCGTAAAAGAGGTCAGAGGAAAACAAACTAGAAGTGAGGAGCACTGTTTTCCTAATAACAATTAAAAATTAAAATGAAATTACAATTTAAAGTAATAAATGTTTGCGATTGCCAATCCTAGAGTATTTATAAGCAAGCTATAGAGCACGCGTTAGCGAGTCAGAACAGTAAGCACGAGTGTGAACAGTCTCAAAATGGCAAGGGCGACGTTATACGCGTGTAAATTGTTTCTCTCGACGGTATTTATTAGAATTTTCAGTTACTATGGCGAAATGTGCAGTGCCATGCTGCAAACCCGATTCACGGAAGCAAGCTAAAAAGTACAATGATATTTCTTTTCATAGATTATAGCTCGATTATATATACTCTATAGCGACAACTTTGACAATATTCCACTATGAAGCGATCTATGGGGAAGGTCTATGTTTAGTAGTGAACTTTCGATATGGTTGCGAATTTGTGGTCAAGTCGCTAGTCAAATAATAAATCTCTAACTGCGGAGCCAGTACCAAGGTACCTAATTATCTGGAACAGTAAAGAATGAAAAGTCGACATTCCTATTATTATTTAAGCACCCATATGCTATGTATATAAAAACTCAAAAATAAATATCAAAAGTGCCTAAATACTTATAAGAGAAAAATACTTTTTGTTAATGTAAGGCGCTTTGAGGTTCAGTCCGATCCTGAAGTGGAAGCGAACTGATTTCGGGGTATGATGACGCAAATTTGCGACGTGTCGATGGCCAGAACCAGTCGCCCCAAGCGCAGAGCAGTGGTCAGCAGAAATCGCACGACTCCGTGCGCTCTGCTTGCGGTGTCGGCGCCAGTACACTAGAGCCCGAAGGAGAAGAAGGCGAGCTCAGCCTGAAGAGATAGCCAACAAAGACCCCTGAGGGCGTCCGTACAGAATGGTGCTGGGCAAGCTCCAGCCCTGGTCGCCCCCTTTGACGGAGACTCTCGATCCGGATTTTCTGGAACACCCTTTCCAGATCGGCACGCTTATCCTAGAGCACCAGGGCCTGACGGAATCCCGGGCTAGTGCTGAGTCTGGTTACCCTGGGAGACAGGCTCAGGCAGCTGTTTACCAGCTGTCTGCGGTGTGTCACATTGACCACAGCCTGGAAAGAGGCAAGGCTGGTCCTCTTGAAGAAGCCCAATTGAAGAAGGAGGGCAGGACCTCTGATTCTCCCTTTGCGTACCGCCCCCTATGCCTGTTGGACGAGATTGGCAATTTGTTCGAGAGGATAGTTGCCACTCGGCTCAACAGACATCTGTCGCGTGTCAGTCCCGATTTAGCTGATAGCCAGTTTGGGTTCCGACGGGAGCGTTCCACTGTAGACGCGATTATGCGCCTCCGCTCCCTGTTGTAACAAACAGTATCCTAGGCGTGGCATTGGCAATTAGCCTTGAAATCATCAACGCATTTAATTCCCTACCCTGGGATGCAATCAGGAGGGCACTGGCACGTCATCAGGTACCCCCTTACCTGCAAGGTATTATCGGGGACTACTTGCGCGACAGATGGTAGGAAGATCCGGAGGGAAATCAAACGTGGGGTTCCACAGGGATCGGTGCTGGGTCCACTACTATGGAACCTTGCGTACGATGCGGTTCTGCGAGTCGACCTTCCCAATGGCGGAAATATCGAGTGCTTTGCCGACGACACATTGTTGATCGCCAGCGGGATAACTTTCGAGAGGGCCAAGGAGCTCACCGAGCTTAGGGCGGAAGTCGTTATCGCCAAAATCCACGAGTTAGGCTTAGAAATAGCGCCTAATAAGACCGACGCTCTATGGTTTCATAAATTACCACGGGGCAGGAAACCACCCAACTCGTGCGTCCGTGTGGATGGGTCTGAAGTCAGAGTGGGGAGGTTACATGAAGTACCTAGGCCTCCACCTGGACAGTCGCTGGGACTTCGAAGAACATTTCGAGCGCCTAGTCCCCCTGATTGAAAGGGTGGCGGATGCTATGCATAGACTGCTACCCAATCTAGGGGGACCGACGGAGGAAGTACGTCGCCTCTACGCGGGAGTTATACGGTCCGTAGCTCTGTATGGAGAGTATGGGCAAAAAGGCTGGCCATTCGACGCTGTAGAACTAGAATCTACAGTGTGCAGCGGAGGATTGCGATACGGATCGTACGAGGATACCGCCCTATATCCTTTGAGGCAGCAACAATCCTGGCTCGCTTTCCACCACTAGATATACTGGCAGAGATGGACGCGAGGGTCTAAATCCGTATTCGTGCCCTCCGCCAAAGCCGTAGTGAGCCAGAAAAGGCACACGAATCAATTAAACGGCAGGAACGGCAAAACGCCCTGGCGAAATGGCGCACTCGTCTCGAGGAGCGCTATGAACGCAAATGCGTCGTTGGAGCAATCCTGCCGGTCTTCGAAGCCTGGATGCAGCGACGAGTAGGAAGACTCACCTACAGACTTACACAGATAATTACCGCACACGGGTGCTTCGATGATTACCTGTGTAAGATCGGACACGAGGCGACGGCGAACTGCTTCCACTGCGGAGGGTGGGACCAGGACTCCGCGTCTCACACGCTCGCGGTATGCCCAGCGTGGGAGCGGGAGCGGATGATTCTGGTAAACCGCATTGGACGGAACCTCTCCCTGCCAGCAGTCGTGTCGGCGATGCTGAGCGAGGACTCGGCGTGGAGGGCCGTAGCCACCTTCTAAGAGGCTTCTGAGCAAGATCGGGAGAGGGTGGATCCCGCTCGGAGACGACGTCACCAAGGTGTTAGTCATGGTCCTCCTCTTGAAAACGGTGTTCCCCTACCAGAAACGGGGCCTCTGGGGTAGCAGGCACTCGGGTTACAGTCGCTCGGGGCGGGGGCCTCGAAGACCTAGTTATGTAACCCACCGAGGAGGACGATGACTCGGAAGTGGTCTCGAGACATCGTGGTAGCACTGCGATGGTGCTGGGGGTAGCAAGTATTTCCCTTGGGACGTGCTATTAGTGGGTTAGTGCAAAGCGTTGGAGGGGCTCCGGTTGCGTTCCGAATGGAGATCCCGGGACCCCTCATATACGCTGATGGTGACCACCGTGGGGTTTTAGCCGGTAGGAATCTGGCATAACTTTCTCGTTGCCCCCACAACGAATGGTATCCATGAGGATTTCTCCACGAAAAAAAAGGCGCGCGTCAGCTCGAGCACACGAGTGACAACCTCACTCAACTATGGTTGTAATAATTTTTTTATAGGATAAGGTGACAAACGAGCACACAGTCCACCTGATGGTAAGTAATTGCTGTGGCTCATAGACATCTACATCTATCCTCGATTACGAATCAAAAGATGCGTTGTCACCCGTGAGGACTTAGATGGAATGCCTCGTTTCCAGTAAAAAGGGTCTCCAGTTCTCTACACTCACCATACGAAACACAGCAGCATCAAGCTACTATTTGACGCTGGTATTCTATGAGAGTGTACTCCTTTTTTATAGTTGTAGCATGTATGGGTCGGCTTGACCAGGGGGTCAAGTTGACCCATTTGGGTACAACTATACTACTAATATAACTGCAACATGGCTCTACCACGTATATAATATATAATATTTTACTGATTTGTTAACAAGTTCAAATTCAATCATTGTTGTTTCTGAAAAAATAAAATAAAATAATCAACCAACCATAGACTCCTCGTTGTATCTCCTCAGCATTGAGAGAAAATATGCCCCAGCATACCAGTGCATCGCTTCAAACAGTGGGTATCTGAGCATGGTAGGGGTGTCTGCTCGTCCCTCGATTTCATATGATCTGGAACAAAGCGGTGTTTCTACACGACTCTGGATTTCGTGGATCCTGGAAAAGAGTTACAATAAGGATTTATTTATTTTTAAAGAGTTGATCCTAACACAGGAAGAAAAAATAGTAGGGAAGAGCAGGTATAGCACGCTGAGCATATTTCTTAAACAACAAATTTGACACTTTTTTTATTAAATAAGTGTGACAACAAGCACACCGTCCACCAGATGGTAAGTGGATGCTGTGACCCACAGACATCTACGTTTATACTTGATTAAGAATCAGAATATGTCAAAAGTTGTTTGCGGTGGCACCTCCGAGGACTAAGATGGAATGCCTTGTTTCCAATAAAAGGGGTACCAGTTCTCTACACTTACCATATGTAACACGGCAGCTATTTTACTCAGATATTCTTTGAGAGCATGGTTCTTCCCTGATAGAGCCAACAATATCAATCATAATATAGCATATTTCATAATCAAATACAATCATAATATAGCTGCAGCATGGCTCTACCACATAAAAAGTTTAAGTAGTTCAGTTGTTAAGACAGAGATAGAGATAGAAAGAAGACATGATACTTTGAATTCTTAACTCACTGCAACTGCATCTCAACTGCGTAAGAATGTAGGAAGTTTCCACCAAAAACCAGTGAATCGCATGGAGTCAACACGGCATGGATCCAGCCAGCCGGTATGAATAGTGTCTCCCCCGCGCATACTTCCGCTGTACCATACCATTCCACCTGTAAAAGTAATTATAGATTATTCTTTGTTAATACTTGAAAGGGCTACTGCTAAATATGTGACTCTTTTGCTATATGAGATGATTATGAGAGCTTTCTGGCATGTCTAGGAGCCGTCTCTTACAACACCTATGGGATGAAATGGTTAATAACAAAAAATCCAACTGATTTCTTATTTGTAGCCAAATATGGTAAATTGACAAACTGGGCACCAATGAAATTGTTAATTGCAATTTTAAGTGCTGATTTACCACATGCTCGGTGGTGAAGGGAAACATTGTAAGGAAACATGCATGTCCGAAAAATAAGAAAAAATATATTCGAAGACATGTGAAGTTCGCCAACACGCATTGACACTTCCTTGCCCTACTACCCTCTCAGAATTGAGGGGTGGCCTGTGCCCAGCAGTAGGACATATACAGGTGTACCTTTTAACTTTTATGGTAAATTGACATATTGTATTTTTCTATGGCAGGTAAATTCAGCCTAAATCTCTATTTCTGAATTAATAGCCAAGGTGTGGCACAGGAAGGTATGACCCTAAAATATCCTGGAATCTCAATATCTCCTAAAATTCCTTTGATAGGTATTTCCTGAAATTCCTTTGATAAGTATTAAGTAATAATCTATATTTAAGGACGCGTTTGCAAATCAACCAAAATTAGGGTGTTTTTCGGTAGATTTTGTGACAAAACTAAACCAAATCAAATATAAGTAAAAACTACCATGTATAGATTGGTTCTTCATCTGCAAATGTCTGTAACTCTTTTGTTGAAAATAGTAGTTTTTTATATTGTAAAAACGAACTTTCGTTGCCATTTTCTACAAAATTAACGATACCGGCTTGTGTTTCGGTAGATGTTTTGGTCTATTATCAACATATTTAAAAATTTAAAAAATACTATAAGATGACAGACATATTCAATTAAAAAACCCTGGGTTTATTTTTTAACAAAATGTCACAAATAGTCGTAAAAAAAATAAAAACTGATGCACATTTTTTCACATATTTTGGTAATATGGATGAATCATAATGTATTGCAATAAGGGCTATTTTATTGTTGGTGCCTGCTTTGATTTATTGTACAAAGATTTCGATGAAACCACAGTCCGCGCTCGGCCGCCGTCGTGAGTGGACACTGTATCGCCTGTTTGCAGCGGCTCATTCTGAAAAGATCGCTGTACATACACAAAATATTAGAAAAAAACAAATTGGAAACATAAGTACTTGACAAGTGATAAAATTATTATTTTTATACTCACAGTTTTTATTTAGCTAAAAATAAGTAGGATATATAAACTTACCTACTACTGCAACTCGTGGACGAGCGGAACTAGGTGTGCCGAGTTTGGGCTCGTTTTGTTGGTTATGATGAGACCTTACCTCTGGACTTGATGGCATGACCTGAAGGTGTACTTTCGTGACCGCTATTTGAACTTCTTGCAGAGTAAAACTAGGGGTGACGAATTTGGGCTCCGTTTTGTTAGTTATGACGAGTCTATACCTCTGGACTTGATGGAGTGACCTGAAGGTCTAAATCGGTGATTGCAACTGGAACTCCTAGACTGGTAGAACTAGGTGTGCCGAGTTTGGGTTCGTTTTGTTAGTTACGATGAGACCTTACCACCGGACTTGATAGAGTGACCTGAAGGGGTAATTCAGTAACTACTGCTGGAATTTCTGAACGAGTAGAACTAGGTGTGCCGAATTTGGGCTTCGTTTTGTTAGTTATGACGAGTCCATACCTCCGGACTTGATGGAGTGACCTGAAGGTGTAGTTCAGTGATTACAAGTGGAACTCCTAGACTTGTAGAACTAGGTGTGCCGAGTTTGGGTTCGTTTTGTTAGTTACGATGAGACCTTACCACCGGACTTGATTGAGTGACCTGAAGGTGTAATCAGGTGGTTACAAATGGAATTCCTAGACTAGTAGAACTAGGTGTGACGAGTTTGGTTTCGTTTTGTTAGTTACGATAAGACCTTACCACCGGACTTGATGGAGTGAAATTCGGCACACCTAGTTCTACTGGTTCAGAAATTCCAGCAGTAGTTACTGAATTACCCCTTCAGGTCACTCCATCAAGTCTGGTGGTAAGGTCTCATCATAACTAACAAAACGAACCCAAACTCGGCACACCTAGTCCTACAAGTCTAGAAGTTCCACTTGTAATCACCGAACTATACCTTCAGGTCACTCCATCATGTCCGGTGGTAAGGTCTCATCATAACCTACAAAACGAACCCAAACTCGGCACACCTAGTTCCACCAGTCTAGGAGTTCCAGTTGCAATCACCGATTTACACCTTCAGGTCACTCCATCAAGTCCGGAGGTATGGACTCGTCATAACTAACAAAACGGAGCCCAAATTCGGCACATCTAGTTCTACTCGTTCAGAAATTCCAGCAGTAGTTACTGAATTACCCCTTCAGGTCACTCCATCAAGTCTGGTGGTAAGGTCTCATGATAACTAACAAAACGAACCCAAACTCGGCACACCTAGTTCTACTAGTTTAGGAGTTCCACTTGTAATCACCGAATTACACCTTCAGGTCACTCCATCAAGTCCGGTGGTAAGGTCTCATCATAACCAACAAAACGAACCCAAACTCGGCACACCTAGTTCCACTAGTCTAGGAGTTCCTATTGTTGTAATCACCAAATTACACCTTCAGGTCACTCCATCAAGTCCGCAGGTAGGTAAGGTCTTATTATAACTGACAAAACCAGTTCAAAGTCCAGAGCTAACATCTCACTACCAGTAGAGGGCTTCCAGTGCCAAGCAGTCTTTGGAGCAGGTATTCATATTTCGTATCGAAGTATATTTCTGAGGTAGGTATAAGAAATGAAAAACAAATTCAATCTTTCAAATTATCAAAATAATTTCATTTGACTACGATTCCCACAGCCAACCGTGCGTACACTAGTGTGTGTGTGACTTTTGTCAATGTAGTAGTGCGATTCTATACCTATCCATTTTGTAAACGCGTCCTTAATAAATAATATTCTATTTTATTCTTATAAAAAAGTACATACTGCATCACCAAAGAAGCGTTCATTTTGATGAGTTGATGGACTCCATTGTTGATACAGTGCCAGATTTGTTGACGTGGGGGGTATCAGGTAAAATATCTGAAAGGATAAAATTATGAAAATTATAACGTAGATATATCGTCGAGAACTTAGTTTTATATGATTAGTATGGTAACACAGAATGTCGAACTTTTAAAAATTACCACGGGCAACACTTTTCCTCTCCTCACGACAAGTAAAAACCTATGTAAGCGTCAATCAAACATTGTGAACTAATTAATTTCGCGTTTTATTTGCAACACCAAATATTTACTTTATCCTAATAATAAAAGTTTCCAAAAACATCAAATACAACAGTAATGAAATTATATCTTATCAAAAAAAATATACAAGATATGAACATTACCATACCATTCAATTGAACACTATTAAACATAGAAAATATATAAATCCTTAGTATTTGTCTATATCAAATATTAATTGTAATTTAAAGTATTGTTTTATAACAAGCTTGATAAAGGAAATCATCATAAGAAACATGGAAGTCTACCAAAATTATTATTTGATCAGTATTGTTGCCACTTTTTATAGTAGTATTCAAGTAATCCATATTTGATTACCTGAACAATTCTGCCTACCTGGCAATACTAAACATCTTTAAACGCAATTTTACTTTTTAGTTTATCAATTTTTGTCATTAGAGAAAACATTACAAGATAATGCAATTGGACAAATTCAATAATAAGGAGACAAAATCAAGTCATACCTTACGCCCATGCAGCACGTGATACCAAACGCTGGTCCCACCAAAATCAATGTGAAAATCTGTATAGGATCCAGACGCTGACATGAGACAGTACTTCTGAACGCAAGGCTTTGGTGGTCCGTCAGCAGCTCCGGGCCAAACACGCTCAGCCCAGTCCAAAATCCGGGCTACAGCAGGGGGCTCCACTAACGGCGCCATGCTGTGAACATAAAGATTGATATAGAGTAACTAAAACTGATAACTATGATCTATAATTGCGTTAAGCTAAGAGCATAAAATAAGAGAACCTCATTGTGGTGATTGTGGATAGTCAAGCCTCTGTCACTCTTGCTACCTGCGTGAAATAATTATCTACAATCGCGAGACGGTCCGGGCTGCATACACAGTCGGGGCTAGCGCGTTGTAGGCGATTGAAAGTTGAAACTTTTTTTTTAACGCCGTTTACATAAATAAGTAATTAGTAACAAGAAAGTCTAAACACAGTTATTAGGTACAATCTTTAATTAATCTTTGACAAACACTTTTCAAATTATATTAAAATTGTAACAAGAAAGTCTAAACACAGTTATTAGGTACAATCTTTAATTAATCTTGACAAACACTTTTCAAATTATATTAAAATAAAAGACCACAATCCGGCGCGCACGCTGAGTCAAAAGTACCGGTAGTTTTCCGTGCCGCGACAGAGTGGCGCCATATCCCCCGCCCGCACCGCAGGCACACCCTTCCAGCGCCTGTTACTAGGAGCGCGCGTAACATCGGCCATCCTGAAAGTGAATACCGTCAGGTATTCACATTAGGAAGCATTAGTAAGAAGAATTGTTTTTATACCTACTCAGAATTGGCTGAACCCAACAGAATAGAGCAGAACAGAATTTACCATTGTCTAACTTTCTAAAAGATCAATCAAATCCTGTGTGTCTACAAGATCAGCATCACTTTCAGATTCAGTCTCACAGGTGACAGAACTTCTGTAAGGTCGCAGAGCATCAGCAGGCACCATTGCATTAAAGTTTTTATAACCCTTCATGCCTTTAATACTTCGGATTTTGTATCGGTCGTTCGGACACACTTGAACTACCTTATATGGTCCGGCATATATTTTGTCAATCTTTCGATTAACTCCCGTTTCAGAACTCGTAGATGCCTTCTTCCACAAAACTAGGTCCCCTTTCTTGTATTTTCTGGCTTCCTTCCTGTTTTTGTTGCACTTGGTGTTCATATATTCCTGTTTCTTTCTGATATTTTCACTGGCTTTTGCTCGCTTCTCTTCACAACTAACTTCTCCGTTTCTAGCTGACAAACCCGGGATCAAATTTTTTTTATTCGCATACATTAGTTCATACGGACTAAACTTTGTCGTATCATTAACTGTATGATTTATTCCACTAACTATATCAGGTATCGCGGTATCCCAACTACTAGTTTCATTGGTACTCGTACGGATAGCATCAAGCACAGTCCGATTGACTCGCTCTACTTGGCCATTGGCACGAGGTGCTGCTACAGCATTCAGCGTATGTCGAATTTTATACGTAATACAAAACTCTCGAAAATATCGGCTGGTAAATGACAATCCCCTATCAGAAACTATTCTAACCGGATAACCAAGAATGGCAAATGCATCACGTAACGCTGTCACAGTTTCGGTAGACCGAAGGGTTTTTGTTGCTTTAACGACGACAAACTTAGTGAAGGAATCTATTATTACCAGTATATACTGGCTTCCCTTTGTCGATTTAGGGAATGGACCCACATGATCAATGTGCACTGTGTGCATTGGTTCGTCCGGTTTCGGTATAGGGTAAATTTTGCCTTCTGTTTTTCCATAGTTACCCTTTTTAAACAAGCATTCCAAACACGCTTCAACATACTTCTTAATAAATTTGGTCATTCGTGGGAACCAATAATCAGCTTTTATCGCCTCTTCACAGCGTTTAAACCCTACATGACCAACATCATCATGAAACTTCTTTACAATACGCCATTTAGCTGCTTTAGGCACAGCTAAACGCTCACCATTCAAAGCCTTTCTATAAATTCGCTCATCTTTAAGGCTGTAATTATTTTTGACGTCACTGCTAGGATCTCCACTTTTGAGCTGGGTATAAATGGAATGCAATTTGTTATCTTGTAACTGTGCCGCCAGGAACCAGTCATCTATTTCTGTGATGTTTAAAACATCGGAAACGGGGTTGCGGCTTAAAGCGTCAACATGCCGCATACTAGTGCCAGGTCGGTATACTATTTCCATGTCAAAATCTTGAATTTGGAGCCACCATCTGGCGATCCGTGGCACGAGATCGCGTTTTGTAAGTGTACTTCGCACAGCAGAGCAGTCGGTTACAACCTTAAAATGGATGCCAGTTACATAGATCTTTAACCGCTTTAGTGATTCTACCACAGCCAAGGTTTCCAGTTCATAACTGTGATAGACCATCTCTTCCTTCGTGGTAACTCTGCTAAAGTATATAACTGGTTTCAGATCTCCGCTAGGCTGCTTTTGCATCAGAATTCCTGCTATGCCTATCTTGCAGGCGTCGGTATGAATCTCAGTTACATACTCCCGGTTATACAGAGCCAGAACAGGTTTGGTTACTAGCAAAGTCTTTAATTTGGTAAAAGCTTCTTCCTTATTATCATTCCAAACCCATTGGACATTTTTCCTTGTCAGATCAGTGAGTGGCTTTGCTATAATCGCGAAATTGTGAACGAATTTGCGAAAATATGAACATAGACCAATAAACTGTCGCACCTGGTGGACATTGACGGGTACGGGAAAGTTACTGACCGCGTCCAATTTTCGATCTCCTGGCCGAATTCCGTCAGGAGATACCACAGAATAATTTACTTCTGATTTGAGAAATGCGCATTTTTGTAAATTAAGTTTTAAATTGGCTTCCCTCAAAAGTTTTAACACCTTTTCCAATATAACAAGACCGCAGTCAATGTTTATTGAAGGCAACAATAAATCGTCCATAAATGTTAACACTTCCTCATAGCGCAGTGTCCCTAACAATTTGTATATCGTTCTCTGAAATACTGCGGGTCCATTAGCAAGTCCATATGGTACCCTCGTGTATTCCCACTGCCCATCAGGAGTTATAAACGACGTGTATTTAGTAGAGTTATTAGAAAGTGGTATCTGGTGGTAACCTTGCGCCAAGTCTAAACTAGTGTAGTAACATTTTCCAGATAATTTGTTTAGTTGGTCGTCTATGTGTGGTAAAGGAAACCTATCTTTAATCGTAATCGCATTTAAAGCGCGATAATCAACGCATAAACGACTATCTCCGTTTTTCTTTTTCACAAGTATCACTGGTGAAGCGTAATTCGACTGTGATTCTTTAACTATTCCGGCATCAAGTAAATCTTTTACTTTACTTCTTACGATTTCGAGCTCTCTATGGGCCATGCGATATGGCTTATGAAAAACGGGGGGTAGATGAATTTAATTCTATTTCCATTTCAGATAAGTTAGTGCAACCCAAGTTATTCGTGTCCTTCGCAAAACAATCCTGATATTGTATAAGTAGTTCAAATAATCGGCATTGTTCATTACAGTTTAAATTTCCTACATCAATATTTGACAACGGTGTATTAGCTATAACGCAAGTGCGTAAGTATTCGATGCTACGCTCCTTCCTAAGTTTCCCTACATTATTTATTTCATTCCTATTTTCTTCATGTTGTAAGTAAGGCCGCTGTGAAAGGAGAGAAGAAATAAAGTTTTTTTTTTTTTTTAATACTTGTAAAGAAAATATCTATGACAAAAAAATACTCCTACTCTATTTCAAGTAGGTTAAGCCAATCCTGTAGTATAATAATCAAACAACAAACAGAGTTAAAATAACAAAATATCGATAAGAATAAATACAATAAATAATATACATATAAATCAATATGTACTTAAAAAAAATTACCACACACATTTTAAAAGTATTTCGAAGAATAACTGTTTTTGTATTGTCGGCGCAACACACCAAAAGTTAATTTTCAGTTACAATTCTTACTCCCTCTTTATTTTTTGTTTATGTTAGCGAGCTTATCGCTCTAGTATTTCGAGTGGCTGACGACAAGGCCCTTATTATTAGATTCAAACGCATACTGTGGGAATATTGTACACTCACAGCATTATAAAATAGTCAGACAGAGCAGAACGAAACAGAGCAGAATCGGACATATAAACAGAACAGAAATCAATAAATAGATTTTTTTTAAAAAAAAAACAGAACAGAAGTCAGACAGAAATTAGACAGAGTATCAGAATCACGGGAAACCTCCCAGACAGATTAAATACTTAAAATTTCTTACGCACCTCAATGTTTGCGGCCTGAAGCATGTGTGATTCGCTTCCATCATCATCAGTGGTCTTGCCCTCAACAGTACTACCGACTGGAGTACATGGTACTGCTCGTACTATCGTCTCACCTTCCTTCCAGCTGACTTGATCTGTTCCCATATTATATATTCGCACAAGCCCTTTTTCTCCTGTTATTAGAGCTGCAGGTATGACGAAATATTGATTATTTATGTTGTGGATTCTCGGCGTAGTACATACATCACAGTCATCAGAATTTCCTTTTACGTTTACTAGCACCATTTGAGATTCATTAGACGATATTCGTACTTCAGAGCTAGCGGTTACTCTAAATTTTCCGTCTGAAATGTTTTCATCTTCTACGATATTTCTTTTTAACTGAGCTGAATTTTGAGTAGTAATCAACGATATTCCTGCCGAATTAATTACTGGTTGCCCAACGAGCACATCGACCTCCGCTGGTAGTTTCATATGTGTTACTACTGCAGTTGTATCAAATACCAATCCATCAATTGTCATTGTTAATTGTACCTGACCCATAGCTGGCACAGTGTCACCCGTAAATCCCTGTAGAGTAGTTTTTGATTCCAAAATAGGGCAATTTAAGGACTTTGCCATATCCAGTGTTATAATATTCACTTGGGCGCCTGTGTCCAAATAGCCACGATACTGCGTTCTTCCAACGCGAACTTCTTTCTTGTATATATTGTTAAGATTTTGTACAATATTAATTGGAACTGTTTCATCCTTAGATTTTTTTAACAGATTCTCTAGTTTTAAACATTTATTGATGTTGTGACCCACTAGACCGCAAAACTTGCAAATACGTCTGTCTGGAACTGGGCAGTCCTTAACCATATGCTGAGCAGAATTGCACCTGAAGCAAAGCATCTTCCGAAGTGTTGATGTCAGCGCTGGGCGCGATGTTGTAGGCCCCATTAAGTCGGATGTCCGCTTTTTGTCAAAATCGGTTTTCGTAATACGAAAGTGGTTAGCAAATCCACTATCTAATTTCCTCAAATCTGTTTTATTACGGTAATTTTCAAACGATGACAAATATCCGGTGTAAAATTGCTCAGGAGTTTCACATTTAAAAGCCTTTGCATTATTTTGTAAATCTGAGGGTAAGCCTTTAATTAAACATGAAAGTGATGCAGCGTCATCTAGCCGACAACGACGACACATAGCCAATTTATCGTGATAATAGTGTGTGATACTTTCCGTGTGTTGTTTCTTTCGATCCACTAGTTCTTCGAGCAGTAGCGTATTCGAAACTCCTCGGAAATGCATTGATCAATAAAGATTTCCACTGTCCCACGTGTAATCATACTCCTCAATCGGCAAACACAGTTGTGCTTGACCTGATAGTCTTGTTTGCATTATTACAATTTTAGAATAATCGTCCCATTTATGGACTAACCCAAGTTGATCAATCTTAGCTAGCCAATTTTTCACATTGACTTCATGGTTATCAGGGTCAAAAACAGGTATAATTTTCTCACCAGAGACATTCCTTGACGGCTGTGAAGTTGTACAATACTTCTCCACCATGCGTTCTAGCTTTTGTGTCATCAATCGTTCAAGAAGAACGTTTGGAGAAACATCTTCCTCGGAATCGCTAGCACTTGACATCACGTTCACACCAGGTAATGAGTTCACGTGTAATGTTCCAGCACTAGTCGCAAAAAGTCTAGATTTTTTTTGTTGCACGAGTATATGCACTGTCTTTATTAGGCACTGTACGCTTCATTTCGTCCTATTATCCCACTTCTGAATGTAACAAGAAAGTCTAAACACAGTTATTAGGTACAATCTTTAATTAATCTTTGACAAACACTTTTCAAATTATATTAAAATTGTAACAAGAAAGTCTAAACACAGTTATTAGGTACAATCTTTAATTAATCTTGACAAACACTTTTCAAATTATATTAAAATAAAAGACCACAATCCGGCGCGCACGCTGAGTCAAAAGTACCGGTAGTTTTCCGTGCCGCGACAGAGTGGCGCCATATCCCCCGCCCGCACCGCAGGCACACCCTTCCAGCGCCTGTTACTAGGAGCGCGCGTAACATAATACTTGTACAAATAGTTTTGGTAGTATTTAGTATATTTAATTGTAAAATAAAATAGTTGAAAAAGTTTTAATGTAATTTAAAAATTATATATATATTACGTATATTACTGAACGAGTCGTCTACGGCAGTCAACGCTACGTCCCCCTCGTGAGCTAATCCAGGGCCCCGAAAACTTTCACCTCGAATTACAAAACCGTTTTCAGTGCCTAGAAGACTGCAATACAGTGGACGATATGTATGACAAGCTTGCGAAAACTGTCCATGCGGTCGGAGCTAAGTTCTGCAAGACCTGCCGCAGAAGAACACAAATACTATCCGATCACACTCTTAATCTCATGGATGTTAGACGGGCGATGAAGCTGCAGTCTTTAGCAGATTTGATAGCATACATACAACTGAACAGACAGATTTCCAAATGCATGCGGCAGGACTTACGCAACTTCAATACAGCTCGTACTGAAGAAGCGATTAAGCGGAACCAGGGCTCCAAAGTCTTTACCAGAGATCTGTCCGCCAGAAAGAGCCAACTGTCAAAGAAGAAGACTGAGTGTGGCAGCATCGTTTCCGGGACACCTGAGATTCTGAGTGAGATTGAGAGGTTCTATAGGCAGCTGTACACATCATCGTTGGAGCCACACGCAAGTGTGAGTAACGATCCAAGAGCAAGTCTTATCCGACACTATTCCGATGATATCTCGGACGTCAGTCTGAGCAAAATTAGAATGGCTCTCCAGCACCTTAAAATGGAAAGTCCCCGGGCGAGTATGTAATTACATCGGAGCTTCTGAAAGCGGGTGGAAAACCGGTACTTGAAGTCCTTCAGAAGCTCTTTAATTCCGTCCTTCATAGTGGCACTACTCACGAGGCGTGGAGCAGAAGTGCTTTGGTCTTGTTTATCAAGAAAGGTGACAACGCCCTCTTGATGACACCATTGAACTATGTCTAATTGAACTTTCCAAAAATAACTATCCAATACAAATTTTATGCTTTAGTGAAACTTTTATAAAAAGAGGGGATGAGTCACATATTACTTTTAAGGGATATACCATGGGCAGTTACTATTCTAGGAAAACACAAAAGCGTGGTGGTACGTGCATTCTAACATATTGCGGAATTGATTGCAAGCCAATAGAAATATGTAAAGAATGCTCATGTGATAATATATTTGAATGTTGCGGTATAGAAATCCCCAGTTTAAATACAGTAGTAATATGTTTATACAGAACACCTACATCTAACATTAATTCATTTTTTTAATAAATTGGAAATATTGTTACATAAATTAAGATTCAAAATTATAAATAAAAAACTCATATTAACAGGTGATTTAAACATTAATATACTGTTAAATAATAAAAGTATAATTACCTTAAAAAATATCCTCTCAAATTTTAATTTAACTTTACATATAAATGAGCCAACACGACAAAATAGCTGTATAGATCTCATAGCAAGTAATCACGAAGAGGCATATGGTACAGTACACCAGCTCTATCTATCTGATCACGATACCGCGCAAGTGTTAGAATTTCCAGGAAAGTGTGAAAAAAAGTCACAATATTGGTACCTTAAAAAAGAGATTTTAGTGATGAAAATATAGAAAAATTTCTAAATTACATATCAAAATTATCTTGGCTTGAAGTCTACGCGGAATCAGACGTAAATAAATCATTTAGTATTTTTCATCAAGAACTTACATTGTATTATGAATTATGTTTTCCCTACCATAAATCTAAAATAACTACAAACAGTCGATCTCCTGCATGGATCACTAAAGGCCTGAGAAAAGCCAGTGCCATTAAAAGACAGTTAAGGTTTTCATATTATAAATTTAAGAAACAAGATACATTGGAAAAATATAATATTTATGAAAAAATATTAAAGAAATGCATAAAATGGTCAAAAAAAAATATTAACAGAAAACATCTTAAGCGGGCAAAAAATAAAGGAAAAGCCACTTGGAACATAATAAAAGATAAAAATAATAGTATCAACTCGATTAACAGTGTGAAATCAATACAAAACGACGGAAATATTTATTCATAATCCTACCCAAATAGCAACGTTTTTTAATGACTTTTTTATTAATATTAGTAATGGAAATAATTTACATGCGCCAAACGAACAATATCAAAAAATATCAATAAATGTTAATGATAAATCAATATTCTTGATACCTACTTCAGAGCTTGAAATCATAAATATAATTAAATCATTAAATAATACCAAAGCTGTGGGGTATGACTCTATATCTACAGAAATAATTAAAGCAAGTGCTCGTGTCATTGCCCCCATTCTTAACCATATAATCACAAATTCCTTGATCCAAGGAATATTTCCAGATAAGTTAAAACACTCTATTATTAAACCATTGTACAAGAAAGGTGATAGAAAAGAACCTAATAACTATCGTCCTATTACGCTTGTACCTATTATATCAAAAATTTTTGAAAGGGTTTTTTACAACAGGTTAATTAAATTCCTTAATAAACATAATATTATTAAAAAAGAACAGAATGGTTTTCAACACAATAAATCAACTTCTTTAGCAGCATTCTCTCTTGTAAAAAATATAACTGGATACATTGATGAGAAAATTCCGGTGGTAGCCATATTCTTTGATATGAGTAAAGCTTTTGATTTTGTAGACCATGGGATTTTGCTCACCAAATGCGAAAAATATGGCATTAGAGGTGTAGCTTTAGACTGGATAAAAAGTTTTCTAATCAATCGTAAACAATATGTTGAAATCACTACTTTAAATGACAGACATGAATGCAGTGTGCACAGATCTCCGTCCAGGGTCAATAAACATGGAGTTCCACAAGGGAGCGTACTAGGCCCCTTATTATTCTTACTGTACATTAATGACCTACCAGATTCAATAAACTGTCAAAGTGTTCTATTCGCAGACGACATATCTATAATAGTGCCATATAAGGATCAAGATACATCTCACGAAATTAAAATAAGTAAAGAGGTACAATCTGTATTAAGATGGCTAAAAGCAAACAAATTAAATGTAAATTTGGCAAAAACAAAATTCATAAAATTTTGTACGAATAAAATTAAACGCCCTGATAATAATATTAACATAAAAATAGAAAATGATAGTATAGAAGAAGCTGACAGCATAAAATTTCTGGGTATAACTTTGGATAGATTTTGTAATTGGAAACAACATGTAAATGATGCTTGTCTCAAATTAAATAGATTTTCCTATGCCCTTAGAAAGCTTCGGACCGTATCAGATGAAAAGACTGCAGGTATAGCGTATAAAGGCTATGTAGAATCAATCCTTAGATATGGGTTAATAATATGGGGGGAATTCTACTGAACATCAGTCAAGCATTCATTGCACAAAAGAAATGTTTAAGAGCTATTTGTGGAGCAAGTCCACTTGACTCCTGTAAACCTTTATTTAAAAAACTTAATTTACTGACATTAACCTGCATGTATGTTCTTGAGGTATCAGTCTTTGTAAGGAAGTATAAGGATTTTTTTAAATTCAAGGGGGATCATTTTAGTAAATACAGACCAAGAGATCCAACTAAAATAATGACTCCATTTTGTAGAACAGCCTTAAATAAACTGAATGTATATCATATGTGCATATCAGTTTTTAATAAACTGCCTAGGAGTCTACGGGAACTTCCAATAAAATATTTTAAAAGTAAGTTAAGAAAATGGCTAGTGGATAAGTGTTTTTATACGATACAAGAGTTTATGCAACATAAAACTAATGTATATGATTATTTGTAATTTTAAATAAAATGTAATATAGTAAAAAATATAATATAATAATAATAATATATAATAATAATAACATTTTCTATATAATTTATGATAAATAATAACATAACTTGACATTTTTGTAAGTAACATAATAGTATTTTAATTGTTTTATGTAATTATAAATATTTGCATGCCTATTAAAGGCAGAATATAGCTTGAACTATGCACCACTGTTAAATCTGGTACCACCTGTATTCTGTGCAAATAAATGTTTCTTTCTTTCTTTCTTGAAGAACTACCGATATCCCTTCTGAGCCGCGTCTACGTGCTGTTTTCGAGAGTAATTACGAATCGTCTCGCACGCAGACTCGACGACTTCCAGCCTCCCGAACAAGCCGGTTTCCGAAAAGGCTTTAGTTCCATAGACCACATACATACCCTTCGGCAAATTGTACAGAAGTCCGAAGAGTAAAATCTGCCACTTTGCATGGCGTATGTGGACTATGAGAAAGCCTTTGATTCCGTCGAAATTTGGGCGGTGCTAGTCTCTTCAGCGGTGCCAAGTTGACTGTCGGTATATCGAAGTGCTGAAGTGTTTGTACAGTAGGGCTACGATGGCTATCCGAGTATAGAACCAGAGTACGAAACCTATCCAACTGCAGAGAGGTGTAAGACAGGTTAACGTTATTTCCCCGAAACTCTTCACCGCTGCATTGGAAGACTTTTTCAAGCTACTGGACTGGAAAGGATACGGTATTAACATCAATGGCGAGTATATCACTCACCTTCAATTTGCCGACGATATAGTCCTTATGGCAGAATCGCTGGAGGACTTAAGCACTATGCTCAATGACCTCAATGGTGTCTCCCAACAGTCTTAAGATGAACATGGACAAAACAAAGATCATGTTTAATGTCCATGTCACACCTATGCCGGTAGTTTTTGGGAGCACTAAGCTCGAAGTTGTTGTGTTGGACAGCGTTCTATGCTCGGGGTTTCTCTGCGTGATAAATTTAGAACTGAGGATATCCGCAGTAGAACCAGAGTGACCGACATAACCCAACGGATTAGTAAGCTGAAGTGGCAATGGGCCGGCCATTTAGCTCGAAGAACCGACAACCGTTGGGGAAAAAAGGTTCTCGAGTGGCAGCCTCGTACCTGTAGGCGAAGTGTAGGGCGATCACCCACTAGATGAAGTGACGACCTGGCAAGACATGCAGGAAGTCGATGGATGCAGGTGGCTAAGGACCGTGCTTTGTGGCATACCTTGGGGGAGGCCTATGTTCAGCAGAGGACTTGTGAAGAACTGTAATGATGATGATGACGTTTACTATCTATTTGTTAAATTATAATTTCAAAACTTCGTTCCTACTATAATTGTTGCGTGGATGGATTCTCAATGACCAACAAAAGGTTTCAGATATATCATTCTTTAAGTTACCGAAGGATTTTAGTAGGAAGTTATGAAAGGCGAATTTATTTCATAACTTTATTTGTTACATAGACACTTATAGCAAAAAAAGAATTAAGTAATAATTTAACAACAGAAGTAATATCTAAGTATTTTACTAAAAAACTTTGTTGAAATTTACTTCACTATCCAAGTATCTACCGACAAGTTATAATAACACAAGTTATAATAACACAAAATACTGAAATTACAAATTAGTTTACTAACAAGATCTACTAAGTAGAATACGATCACATTTCTGTTAGGTATCGTATTTCCGGTTTATTTGTAGTTTACACTACCTTCACATTACATTATCCTTCCGAAACAAACATTGCGATTCTCGACAAATGGGCTTGCAAGTTGCACGCATTGGGCATCACAGAGCTCACATAGGTGCAAAAATATGGTCAGTCGATCATAGTCAGAATAGGTACTTTACCTAAGTAACTTAATTACCATCTCATAATGTATTTTTTTTACTCTTTATTGACAGCCCTTAGTAACCACGGAAAGTCCGCGTTACGTAGGAAGGGGAAAAGATGTAAAGTAATACGGGCACTCGTGCGCAGCGATAGTTTTATTTAGCTTGCGTGCGCGATTTATCTGATTAATAGTAATTATGTAGGCAAGCAGTCAACATCAAAGGAGTGCAACTTCTGTACGTAGTACTATTATTTATTCTGTAATATAGCTACCGTTACAGCCTATCAGAAGTCTAAAGCGGAATATAATCCTCCCTATCGATATACGGGCATATACGGCAATATACCGGGGATATTTGCCATTTGCGAAGCTTGGAGAGCAGATTGACAACCGCAGTTTTTTTTTAGTTTTTAGTTATTATTAGTTCCATCCGGTATGTTTTCCTCTGTCGCTTCTAAGGCCACCCACGAGACAATATGGGGTATTGGATATTCTTACACTGATACACTGTGGGTTTAGTAAACATTGACTAAAGAAATCACAGTAAAGCCCTGGCAGTTCTTGGTAAAATTAATTCAACAATTTCCAGAAAGAACTAGACGACTGACTACTATAACTAGACTGTCTTACTAAATGTTAATACATTTAGTAAGACAGTCAGTTAACTATAGGAATAATTTGAAAATGACGAATCTAAAACAGTACGAGCATAATGTGCAGTGCAGAGCATTGTCTGCAGTACAAGACTGGTACAAACCACCTGTTAAACGGCGATTAGAAAACCTCCCTACTTTGAAAAGGTATTCCTTAATCAGAGAACCTTGTATTGGCTAATAAGGACAAGTAATTCATAAGGTAAAAAGATACATAATACAAATCAAAAATAAATTAAAAAATGCAATGAGTTATGACATGATTGGCAGGTGATCTACTATTTGGACTTATTTTAGAGAAATCAACGACAAAGTAAAGTGAAATATACTTATGTAATGTAATGTTTCTTTGTTTGATCCAAAAATATTTTATCAAGCTTTCTATTTGCTATAATTGGATATAAATCTACAGTACCTCGAAAACATAACATTTCAAGTATATTTAGCCCATAAATAAAATATACTTTCAACAGTAAAATTATAAGACATGGCATTACTCAATTCGTACATTTCAATACAGTGGACACTGAGTACCACTTAAAAGAATGTTCGGTGATTTAGCCGAATATTCGGCTGAATACGAATATTCGGTAAAGCTGCCGAATATGCCGAATACCTCTATCTCTAATTACTGACTATGGATTGATTAAAACTACTTTTACGGATTTTATCGCGTTTATTTTACTATTATTTTTAATTCCCGACGTTTCGGGCGCTTTCCAGCATCCATGGATGGGGGACTGAGATGACTGACGTCCCGATGTCATTGTTAAACCCGGAGTACCTTCAACTTTTTTTTGTTTATAGTTTAAAAAAAAGCTGAAGGTACTCCGGGTTTAACAATGACATCGGGACGTCAGTCATCTCAGTCCCCCGTGACCATGGGTGCTGGAAAGCGCCCAAAACGTCGGGAATTAAAAATAATAGTAGAATAAACGCGATAAAAATTCGTAAAAGTAGTTTTAATCAATGTGTAGTGTTCGCGTAAATATAAGAATTCATTTTACTGACTATGGAGTTGAAAAACTGGTATCTCTAGTATTACTTCACAATGAGGCCACTTTTTTTTATGTCACCAGGACGGCGCCGTTTTTGAATGAGGTGAAATATTTAACAGATTTCACAGCAGGGGAAGTTAATTTGTTAGAAAAGTGTAGAGATTAATGTTTCTTTCTGCCATATTAGTTATATTTTATATTAAAGAAGTGGACAAGGCATTCCATCGTAGTCTTCACGTGTGACAATGCATCTGCGTTTTGATTCGTAATCGAGGATAGATGTAGATGTCTATGGGCCACAGCAATCACGTACCATCAGGTGGACTGTGTGCTCGTTTGTCACCTCATCCTATAAAAAAAACATTTTAATGTTTCAGTAGAAGAGGCCCTATATAAGGCCGGTATAGACCGCGACCCGAGTCAGTATTGAATTGGGGATACAAGCGAATACTTCGAAACGATATAACTGCGAACTAAAGTGATCATTGTGATTAATTATTAGTGCCTTTGAAGTTGTAATTGGTATTTTGTAATTAAAGTGTCAATTTTGGTAATTCAATCGGCAGTTTTTATTGTCAAGCTCGTAACAATACTTACACTAGAAACTGAAAAACTTATAACTGAATCGTAACTTTTTTATGATCATGACACTGTGATACATTTGCGTGCCAAATAAGTTCACCTCACTCTGCGAACAAGCGACATCTGGTGAGCGTTAAATTATTAGCCCTCATTATTAGAAATATGAAATTCTTCTTATTGAAATGATTAAAGTTTCTATTTTATAGAGCACACTTACTTGGTTTCAGAAAACTCCAAGCTAAGCACATTAAGCACTTTCTCATCCCTATGTTCCGGAGGTGTTTCAAAGTAGTCCACAAAATCTCCTAAGGGCATCCGCATTGTTGTTTGCTTTCGTACATCTATTACTTCAACCTGAGAAAAATAAGATGTTTATTACGTTAATTGGCATATTACTAAACTGCTCACCTGTCAATTTAAATTACTAGCAGACTAAAAAAGGAGTTTCAATTTAACTATTGTTTATTTATTACGATTTTAGGAGAATTTTACTGTATATGATTCCTATTTTACTAAATAGGTTATACTTAAGAGGAATATTTAAAGAAAAAATCTACCCTAGGCGATAAAGTTGTAGATGTATAGGTCGGGGATAAAGTTTCTTCATATTATATAAACAAATTCGAGACTTTTTCTTTCAAAGTTTAATATAATTAGAAGAATAATATAAATAGAGAATAATTTATTCGATAACTTGTGTGATTTTTGATCAAAAAAAAATGCGACAAATAGTTTTGACAGTCCTCTCTTGATGTTTTTTACGTTATCTCCTCACTTTAATTTTCTCCTCTATCATGGGGGCAGTTTACAAACACAAATTTCACAAGGACAAACATCCAGACCCGGAACAATTACTTGTAGGCCATACAAATACTTGTTCCGTGCGAGATACGAACCCGCAGCCCCCAGCGTAGCCACTTACTGCTAAGCCACTGCGCCACGGAGCTGTCACCTAACACTACCCAGTGGCGAAGCTAGGGCTCCAAACTAGGGCAAGCCTGTGGTTTTATGTGGTTATTGTTTTTAGCAGTTTAATAAAAATACACCAATTTTCAGCTGTCTCCACTCTTAGTTTCATATTCAGTGCTGTCAAGGACGTGTTTAACAAAGCACACAGAAAGCATACTACCGCTAGATAAATTGTATGACTATATGTTTTGAAAAGAACCGTTTGGTTTTGCTTGAGATATTTACAAACAATACAATACACGAACAAAAGAAAAGCATGAACAAAGTACAAACAAACTATGTACAAAGTTAAAAAAGGTACGCCTGGCAGATGTGAAACCTCGAAATTATTTTGTTTAAGTTATATACATAAAAGAACAGATTCGGTTTAAAGAACTTTATTTCTCATTAAGACAATAAGTCACTTACATGAGAACAATAACATCTATATTATAATTCTAGTGCGTGGGGGTAGTAAAAAAATAAATAAAAAAATTATACCAGTAGTACAGAGTTCATTATGTTCCTATCAACTATAAGGCGGTAGTCGAAGTATAATTTTAATGCATAGTTTCATCATTATAAATATATTCAAATAATCTTCTTTTAAAAATATTGATTGAAGTGGCTTCTTTCACATGTTTTGCAAGTTGATTGTATAACTGTGCTCCCCCAAATGTTATGTTATTTTTTCCATAGTTTGTTCTTACGGCAGCTAACACAAAATTGCTGGCTCGGCGGGTTATATATTTGTTTATTTGACTTTTTGTTGTGAATGTTATGTGTGAGTGAATAAGCTTGTGAGTTATCTTGTAGATAAGTAGACATGTATTATACGTAAAAAGTTGTTTAATATTTAAAAATTTTGTGTTTTTGTAAATCGTTTTCGATGGTGTTAAGAAGTGATAGTTGTGTAAGATTTTAATTATTTTATTTTGTAATATTTGTATTGGTTTTAAATTACTTTTAGCTGCAGTACCCCATATTTCGATTAGATACAGTAAGTGAGGCTTCACCAACGTATTGTATATTAAAAGTCGAGCATGTTTCGGTATATATCAAACTATTTTATACAGTGCGCCCACAAGTGAGGAGAGTTTATTGTGAATATATTGGAAGTGAGCTTTCCATGTAATGTTTTTGTCCAGTGTTAAGCCTAGGTATTTTTCTTGGTTAACTTGTTGTAATACCTCACCGTTAATGCTAAGTTTAGGTCAATCAGGTATTTTCTATTTTTGGAACTAAATATTATGTATGAAGTTTTAGAAGTATTAATTGTTAATAGATTGTATTGGAGCCAATAGTGAAGTATGTTTAGATCACATAGCTTCACGTTAAAAAAAGATTGTAACACTTATTTCCTATAAAATTAAACCTAGGTGTCTCATATTTTATGCTGGCGTTCAAAATGATATTTTGAATTCATATGGTAATATAAATATTGAATTATTAAACCTTTAAATTGGCCTAACTTAATTAAACTTTAATACTAAAGAGTCCTGTACCTATATTTAAAGTATGAAGAAATGTTTATTGAATATTAAATTTCATTTTTAAAGATTTTACCTTTTCTTCGCCGATTAGCACTTCAACACACTTATATTCATCACAATGAACACTATTATCCTCCCATTTTCACTGCAAATCTTTGAAAAAGCATAAATTTTAACAAACACAACGAAAACAAACATAAACATTGAAATGTGAAATGAACTTGCATACGAATGGCCCGCACCCCATTCGCTAGTCGCTAACGCACTCCTAAACAACTTCAGGGCAAAGCCAGGCTTGTGGCTCAATAGTAATTGCTATATAAACATTTCGTAGTTATATTTCATTAGAGAACATTTTGCCACAGGTTAGAAAGGGAGCGATCGCGTTCTCGAAAACCCGGTAAAAAGCCCACGCGTGCGAGGGAGAAAACCAATCGCTCAATTCAACTCTCCTTATATGTGACAGCAGTATTCAGCAGACTACGAGGTCGAACAGAGTGCGCGGGAAATTTAAATTAGTTTGAAACAGTTTACGAGTTATTTTATTACTTCAAACATTCGGGAAATAGAGTAAATGGGGCTCTGCACTCTATTGTGAAGAGTCAAAATGTGTCAAAAAAGGCACGTATGGCAATTCACAATGCTGTGTTGGTCCCTACTTTAACGTATGGTAGTGAAAGTTGGGTGTGGCAGAAGAAGCACGAGAGTAGAATCAACGCAGTAGAAATGCGGTCCTTAAGGAGTATGTTAGGGCTGAATCTGAACGACAGGGTAAGAAATTGTGTAATAAGAGAAGAGTGTGGTTTGCAAGATGATGTTGTGACCGGGATTAAGAAAGGAATGCTTCGGTGGTTTGGTCATGTGGAAAGAATAAATGAGGAAAGAGTGACAAAGAAAATTTATGTTGCAGAAGTGAATGGCAGAGTCGGAAAGGGACGTCCTAGGCGAAAATTTATCGACCAAATTGGCGATTTATTGAAAACGGGCCAAATTAGGAGTACCCTTAACCAACGAGCATGTATGCGTAGGTGTATGGATGTGAAGGAGATGAGAGAGGTGTGTCAGGATCGTGCCAAATGGAAGTCTGTAGTCTCTGCCTACCCCTCTGGGTGACAGGCGTTAGTGTTTATGTATGTATGTTATGTTTATTACTTCATATAATTGATTGATTCATCTTAATGAGGCAAGCCGGGCTTCTGGGCTTGTATAGAGGCTTCGCCACTAACACTACTCAAAGAATTCTGAAGAGACAAAAACAGGAGAAAATCTGAGGGTGGAAGGTACACTTTCCAACTAAGTTCTGTCAATGTGGCCAAAATGTGTGTGGTCTGGCATTATTACGATAAAAGACCAATCCATTTCTGTTGATAAATTCGGACTGTTTTTTCTCAATTGATTGCTTGTCTCATTAGTTCTTGGCAGTAGAGATCTCAATCGATGGTTTTGCTCAGAGGTAAAAGCTCATAATTAACGATGCTTTTCCCATCCCACCATACACACAGCATCACCTTATTGCGTGTTAATCCTGGTTAGTCTGTGGAGCTTGACTACCCTTTGACCATGATCTTTTTCACCCGTTCTTGTCATAGGAAACTTTTCATCACCAGTGATCAATCTTTTCAAAAATGCTATGGTTTTATTACATTTCAATAGAGAATCGCAAATGAGTACACAATTCATTAGGTTTCTTTCATTGAGCTTGTGTGGTACCCAAATATCGAGCTTTTTTGTACAGCCAGACTTTTTCAAATGGATTAAAACTGTTTTGTGGTTAATCTTCAATTCTTTGGTTATGTCTTAACTACTAATATGCCGATCTTGCTCTTTTTTAAAAATGGCATTGACTTTATCCCTATGAGGGCGACCAGTGAGCTGCATCTTTGACATCAAAATCTCTGGACTGGAAATGCTTGAACAAACTTTATGCTAATCTTACTGACACCACATTGGGTCCATAAAAGTTACCAATTTCCGTCGCGGCTTGAGTCGAATTTTTGTTTATTTAGAATAAAACTTCAGAATGTATCGAATTTAAGTTAGATTCACTCATTATGGCTGACAGAAAAACAATTGAAAAATGGCAAGATACTGTTTTTTACTTTTTCTTTTTCTTAATGTCCTATATGTATTGATATTAAAACCAGTCAGACACAAAAAGTACAACCAAAGAGCTAAAGTAAATACTATAGATAATACAAAGAAAATTTTCCTCCAACCTATTACCTTTATGATTGATACCTGATTACCTTAGCCTACTCAAAAATGGTCAAAAATAAGAAAATTAAGAAATAGTAAAAGTTGACTCCAAAAATCTAAAAAAAATAAAACAATTTCTACATAATTACTGTTTCTACTTTTTATAAAATGTTAAAAAAAATTATTAATTTATTTTAAAAGACATTTTAATATGACAAATTGAAATTATACTTTAAATGTATATGTATAATTACATTGTTCACATATTAACAAACTTCTAAGTGGCTTGCAATCTGTCTGCAATGAAAAATAAATGCCAAGTGTAGAAATCCGGAGACCCTTTATACTGGAAACGAGGCATTGCATGTTAGTCCTCAGAGGGGACAACGCATCTGCGTTTTCATTCTTAATCGAGGATAAATGTAGATGTCTATAAGCCACTGCATCCACTTACCATCAGTAGACTGTATGCTTGTTTGTCACCCTTATTCTTAAAAACAATGTGGAAAATGTCCCTCAACATAATTATTATTTATTCATCACAACTTCAAAGTTCACTACAAACTACATAGGCCTTCCTATAGATTGCCTCATAAGGGAGATGTCTGTAATAGCTACCATGATGGCTGCACACAGGCTGGTTGGCAACCAGTTTTTTTTAAGTTCTTATTGGAAGAGACTTTTGTTTCTTTTTGTCACCTCTTACGACACCCACATCATAGTACTATGATGATCCCATACTATGATGAAGGTGAAGTTTATGGTAACATGTAGTGAAGTTGAATAAGAATATCTTATACTATTTCAATACACATTACGACAAACACCATCTTTTGCACATTGGGGCATGCCTAAAGATCATGGAAGATCATTAGCCTGCGGAATTATGATGACTCAAAACATTTTCACTGGATTACAATACACATCCCATCATTTTCATTCTTAAAAAGGCTTTGGGTTTATATTAGAATAATGGATAAGTACCTCCAACTGTGCTCCACAGAACCTCAACACTGATCTCACTGTGAATGTGGCAGGGTTTGGCACCTTCATATCCAGGCCCTCAGGTGCATGGAATATCACTGGACGCGTAAAACCTGTTAAAGAAAATGTCATGGTAAAATTTCACCTCAGTCTGTGCTAATTTCATTCATTTAGACATTCTTATTATTACCCACCCTTTCAATATGAAAATATGAAAAAAAGAACTGAATAAAAACAGATTCAGTATTTAGTATGTGTATTAAGTTCTTACTGATATTTTAATCTGCTGATTAAACCATGGTTTATATTTAAGCTATTATAAATTGGTAATTTGGATTTAATGGTAGTTCGGTGCAGTTCTCCAAAATGTAAAGTAAGTGACGGGTCAAGCACCATACATTCTGTTGGGCTAGCAGTTTACTCACAATGTGACTTTACATGTTAAGTTTGTTAGACCACCACACACTATTAATATTCAGAATTAGCAATAGCACTAACAGTATAACATAAACAGTAGCATTTTAGACTTGGTGTTCTAACCGTATCACTAACAGTATAACATAAACAGTAGCATTTTAGACTTGGTGTTCTAACCGTATCACTAACAGTATAACATAAACAGTAGCATTTTAGACTTGGTGTTCTAACCATATCACTAACAGTATAACATAAACAGTAGCATTTTAGACTTGGTGTTCTAACCACATCACTAAGCGTATCATTAACAATCTATGTGATTATAGCTTAAACAAGCAACTATAGTTCTAGCACACCTTGAACTTAGCGTTCGACAAGTACAAGAGAAGTTAACTTGACATGGTCATGCTAACCAACCAGTCTCATCAAATTCGGTATATTAGGTATTTTAATACCACACTATATTAATTTTAAGTAGTTATATTTTATCATGTGCTGAACAGTGCCACAAAACCTCATAAGAAAACTTTTCTGTAAGAAATTGTCTTCAATCATAACTTACTAAAAGAAAGAAAACAAATTAATGACAAATGCTAGTCATATTCTTTATTAAATTACATGAAATTTTAATAGCATCTGTAATTAATAAAATAATGTAATATTAATTAATGATTGAATTTCTTTTGAGTAATATGCCTATTTCAGCATTGGAGTTGCAAAGGGCTATGATGATGATGATGAATTTTTCCAATATTTTATTATTTTAGAAAATTATCACATAGCATCGTAAGAGAATCCACTACCCTGTTACCTTTACAGCATACTGCTGAACATAGGCCTCCCCCTTATTTTGCTTCATAGGGGAAATATTTGCCATAGTTGCCACACTTAGCAAGCAGCAAATGCAGTTTTTTATTATTTTTAGTCATTATTAGGAAGACGCTGCTACCCATCTCTTTATTTGTTTCCCACTGTTGCCTCTTAAGACACCCACAGGGTGATATGGGGTAGTGGATATCCTTACACTGTTATTACATGGTATCTACTGCCCCATATCATACAAATGCTAAATAGATTTCATGACTTCTAATAGATGATGGCAGAGACATATAGCATCCTGTTTCAAAGTTTAAATATTTTTATTCTATATTAGCCTTTACAAAGCACTTTTTGAAAGTAAATAAAGCTACACCATCGCTTAAAAAAAACCAGAGTTATTCAAGAGCATCAACTGTACAAAATGCCTGCTATTTGCAGTTTCCAATCCCAGGAGTAATAGTTAGCCTTAATTTTTAAAGACTGATAAAGAAGAAGGGATTTATATTATACAACAGTCATGGGATCAAATAAAGTGAAAATGTCTTAATGCCGGAAAAATATTTCTAACCATTGTCTTTGATGAACTCCTCTGTGAACTGATGGCCCCGCATTCTCTGAAGTGCCGCTGGTGCTGGGCGTAGTGGTCTTGCAGCTAATGCTCTGACCCATGCCGGTGAACCAACTTGAGAGGGTCGTGTTTCCGCACTTAATTCGTAACGATCTGCTCTGTGGTTGTTTGTGGGAATTTTTACTGAAAACAATAAAACTATTTATAGCCCCCAAAAATAAAAATTGAATAACCCAAAGAACTTCACATTTAAAATTTATTCACAAGTCTACACCTGCCTGTATACTTTAAAGCAGCACTACACGAAATTGCATGAATTTTTAATACTTACATACAGAAGGTCCATAAGTTTGGGCACATTTTGGGCAATGATACTTGTCTATATCGTCAGAGTGATATATTTTTACATCAACACAGCTGGAATTAATTATAAATGAATTTTAAGTAAAATAACAAATAAATTTTTATACACTAATCGACACTGTTTTAAGGAATACTAGGTAAGCTCACAAATAAAGGAAATTACTGTATGCGTATACAAATAGCAATTAAAAATAATACACTTGTTAGATCCATGGTGACCGCGAATGTAAACAAAAAATAAAACAGTAAAGACTACATCGCAATGTTGCAAAATAATAAATGTATTCGTCCGATAATGTATTGTTATCGAAAATTACAACAAAGTTTATAAATAATAATAAATTACTCTAAAACAATTAAGTACAAAATGATGGCCGAACAGCAAGGTGTATGTCAAATCCAAAAACACTTTCTTTTCACACACAACACAACTTTAAATTAAAACTTGATGTTTTTCTGTAATTACCTTCCATGAAACCATTCACGACAACAGTCACATTCTATCATAAACTGTCCAATATTATACGGCTGACCACACAAACAATAGGTTTCCTTCGATGACGCCATTTTAATGGCGAATAGACAAAATCTTGTTTTTTTTATCCACGTCTCTTCAGGGTGCCCATCCTAAAATATATTGTTTGACCATAAACATGATTTTATATTAGTCAGGACTCAGGACAGGACAAAGAAGAAATTTAATCCTATTTCTCTTTTTCTATTTTCTCTTTTAAATTTGAAAATTTAATAGAATTAGACGTTACTTTGCGAAAATCCATTATATTAAAGATGTTAAAATTAATTAGCTAAGATCCGCGTAATAAAATAAAATGATGTGTCCTACCTGGGCCGTGTTCCGATATACACTACGTCAAGGTAAACGTATTCTGTGATACACTGCGAGCACGAGCACCAGCGACCCAGCGAGCACTAAGAGTGCTCGATATAAACCGATATTTCATAAAATATCGATTTATGCATTCGATATATCGAACCGATCCGATATTATCGTATTATCCGATATCGATAACGATATCGATGTATTTCATCAGGCTTTTTGGTTACTTTTTCTTTTTTTGGTTATTGGACCAACTATAAACAAACTATGAATTAATTATAGATATTGTAACGTAACTTAACTCATAAAAAGATACCAATGTACTATAGTAAATTGGTTAAATCATCATCATCATCATCATTACAGCCCTTCACAAGTCCACTGCTGAACATAGGCCTCCCCCAAGTAATGCCACAAAGCACGGTCCTGAGCCACCTGCATCCATCGACTTCCTGCATGTCTTACCAGGTCGTCACTCCATCTAGTGGGGGGTCGCCCTACACTACGCCTACCGGTACGAGGCTGCCACTTGAGAACCTTTCTTCCCCATCGGTTATCGGTTCTTCGAGCTATATGGCCGGCCCATTGCCACTTCACTTACTAATCCGTTGGGCTATGTCGGTCACTCTGGTTTTACTGCGGATATCCTCATTTCTGAGTATATCACGCAGTGAAACTCCGAGCATAGCCCTCTCCATAGCTCGCTGAGCGACCTTGAGCGTCCTCATACGGCCAGCGGTGAAGGACCACGTCTCAGATCCGTAAGCCATCACTGGCAACACGCACTGGTTATACACTTTAGTTTTCAGAGATTGAGGTATACCTGACGAGAAGATGTGTCGTAATTTCCCGAACGCTGCCCAGCCGAGTTGAATCCGTTGATTGACCTCTCGGTCGAAGTTGGACTTACCTAGTCGGACTATTTGTCCCAGGTAAACGTACTCGTCAACAACTTCGAGCATAGTGCTCCCAACAACTACCGGCATAGGGGTGACATGGACATTAAACATGATCTTTGTTTTGTCCATGTTCATCTTAAGACCTATCCGTTGGGAGACACCATTGAGGTCATTAGCCATAGTGCTAAGGTCCTCCAGCGATTCTGCCCTAAGGACTATATCGTCGGCAAATCGAAGGTGAGTAATGTACTCGCAATTGGTTAAATATTTTATCAAAATCTAACCGGTATCATGATAAATAAAACAATTAAGAATCAATAGCTACATATAAATTACCGCAGTCTCTTTATTCGTGAACTAGTTTCTTCGGAACTACTAAAAATATTCTTTTAGTAGTTCCGGAGAATCCACCAATATATTTAGAAGAACCTACAACTTTTTTATACTGTTTATTATTAACACTGTACTATTAAAACATGGAATATCGATAAAAACTACTATGTTTATACTTATAGACAGTCTCACATATAAGTTTGAGGTTATAATGAGATTGCCATTTGATTGTTCTCAGTATTCCTGTTCGATGCGGTAAAACTAATATCACTAATATAATCTAGAGATACGAGTAAATAATCGACATGTATCAATCATTTACATTCATCATTAAGTTACGCCATAATAATAAGGAAGACTGATTTATTCATTTTTATTGTTATTTCATTAGAATTTGAGAATATTTTATGGTAAATAATAAAAAGCATTGTTTTACTTTAAAAAAATATTATTCTTAGACTAAAAAATTAAGGGTGTCCGGCCTTATTACCAAAATGTCCGGCTAAGCTCGTTGGTTTGTCCGACTTTTCGATCTTAAGACCTGGCAACTCTAGTCGTGGCGCTGCTATTTTGTGTTAGAGCTTCGTCAACTACTGCCGCAATTTTTAATCGATGGAAATATTTACTTTAGTACAGTATATTTCAATTAGTATAAAGTTCGCAAATTATTTATATACCAGATAGTTAATTCATTATATAACGTAAAAAAAGAAATATCCTATCTCTGGAGAAAAAACAACGGAGAATAAAAATGTCTGCTTGCCATATGGACTGGCCCAGATTACGCAGTAAAAGTACTTATTATACAAATTTTGGATTTTGAATATGTTAGCCAAGTTACAAGCGTTTTATAAAAGTGTTTACTGCCTGAAATTATTGACTCGAGATAAGCTCGGTCAATGCCGTTGCGCCAAATATTTTTATATTAAAAATTTTGTAACTGACTGTAAGTACCGATTAAAAAATATTAGTTAATTTATTTATTAAAACATGTTGCAACCGTACTATTAATTTGTTTATACCACTATGCTACCGTTAGTAGATATAATCGATTATTAACCAACATCGGTTAACAATCGATTACTGTGAAACAATTAAAATACTTACTTGTACTTATTTTAACACTAAGGTTCATTAATAATCAAAATAAAATAAAAAATATATCGAACAGATTGTAATAAATTAATTAGATAACATAAAAACGACACACCAAAAATTTTCCATCCACTGAACTCCATCCTAAGAAAACATGTATAATGGGAGATCAAGATCGTTTAGTCGCTATACTCACAGTACCGTAGTGCGAGCGATTGAAAAGATATGAAATAAAGTGTCGCTCGCGTAGACCATCGCCCGCTCGGAGCGAAAAATACCTACATTTGCGTAACGCCGAAATGTAAGACGGCTCTTAAATATTAGCAGAACTCTATCAAGAGAACCCATTAATTAAAAGAAAAAAAGACAATTATCAAATTCTTTTGTGTTGACTCAAGATTGACTTATTATACTATAAAATTTTCTCAAATTTATGTCATGTCATAAGTTTAGATTCTAATATTACTCTCTATTCTCATATTTAAATAAATAAATAAAATAAAAGTCGTTAATTTCGACCACAACAGACCACAAGGATCATAGATGTTAGTAATAATACAAATCTTAAAACCAATGTTAGTAAAACATTGACTTATATATTACTAGCGTAAGGATCGGGCCGACCGAACAAGTAAAACCGACCAGTGCGCCCGCCCTATTGACTTACATAATTACTAGCGTAAGGACCGGGCCGACCGAGGAATATATTCCAAAATAGCTAAAGGTAGGACATCTTTAATACTCAAAGTTAAACTCATTTATAATTATGCATGATACTTATGAACATTTAACAACAAGCTAACAACACCCTTTCTTACAAATTTGTTTCAACAGAATGTTAATGTGGGGTTGTCTCTTTTATAAAGGGTGAAACCGTCTAGTATTTATATTGGCCTTATTTATTACCTAATCCTGGTTTGAGCAAGGATTGAAAATGGTTTAAAAAAACTAGCCAGAAAATATGCTTACTTATATTGATTTTATTTGTTTATTGTGAATTTTCAGGAGACATGCCGACTGAAGCAGTGGCAACAGCCAATTTAATTACATATATGGATGAACTGTTTGATGGTGTAAACGCGTCGACACCAGACCTAAGAAGAGGTAAAAATTTTTCGACGAACATAAAAAACTCTACGGAACATCTGCAAATGTTCAATAGAATGAATTTTTTTTAAAACTTCTGAATTTTTAGGTTGCAGGGGTAATCCTCCATCAAAAGATGGATGGATTTGGACCCTCAATGGCATCGAAATGATTTGGAGAATCCTTGGTGACAAATATGTCATTTAAAAGTCTGTCTACAAGAAGACTCCAGCAGGACCCACTGGAAAATTTATTTAGTTGCATACGCTACAACTGTGGCTCCAATAGTAACCCAACAGTTGGACAGTTTGTTGCTGGGTTAAAAACAGCTGTAATAAGTAACATGGCACACACTAGCTCAGGCAATTGTGAGCTGGATGGCAACAGTGCCATTATAAAAAAATTTAAAACATTGCTGACACCAGCCACAGACATATGCACTGATACAGAGCAATCGGAACATGCATTCCAAATAGAAAAAGAAATTGAAGAAAGTATTTCTTCCTCTCTGGAAGAAAACTTGGAGAAAGGAAGTAGCGAACTACAAGCATGTGCTTATGTCTGTGGCTTCATTATTAAAAATAAAATAAAAACAGTTATAATAATTGTAAAAAAAATCTAGTCTCCGAAACGCCAGAGGGAGTACATAATTTTATAGAGTTCAAAAATTATCAAAATGTAAAAAAATCTCTTACATACGCCTCAAAGAATTTAATAGCTTGTGTAGAGAAACGTGCAAGCGTTATAAATATATTTTTAGAAAAAGAGGCGTATAAAGAAAATATTAAAATGAGAATAACACAATTGTTAAAGGACTCTATAAATTATGACCCTCGAAAATTGCATGGAAAACAAGCAATTAAGTATTACATTCATACTTAATAGTGTCTTCCATATTTCTATTAAAGAGATATTGTATTTTAAAAAACAGAATGTTTTCTGAGGAGGCGAGTAAATCTGCACTAAAAAGAAAAATGAACATAATTATACATAAATAAATGTGAAACTAGCGCCTTTACACAAGTTCATCCGCCTGAATTTTAGACTTTTTCACCCAAGATGATACAACATATATTTATTTATTTTTGTATTAAATACTCTAACTATTCATATTCAATACTCAATCTTCAAAAACACCAGATTCTCATACGAAATTACAATCCTCATGCTTTAGCTTAAACGAGCACACAGTTCACCTGATGGTAAGTGGATGCTGTAGCCCACAGACACCCATATGTATTCTCGATTGATTACAAATCAAAATGCAGAAGCGTTTTCATTCGTGAGGACTAAGATAGAATGCCTCGTTTCTAGTAAAAAGCGTCTCCGGTTGTCTACACTCACCATACGCGAAACACAGCAGCATTAAGCTGCTATTTTACGCTGGTATTCTGAGTGAGCGTGGTCCTTACCCGGTCGAGCCAACCCATTCGTACTACAACTATACTACTAATATAACTGCAGCATGGCTCTACCACGTACGAGTTTCCAAAATCGCTCAAAAACGCGATTTATTTGTTGTCCAAATACCAGTTCACATTGATTTTACCTACTTAATTTGTGACGAACTTTCATGCAAATTTCTGTTCTATCCCCTATGTGAATAGAATTTCCAAAAAAAATTTTATATTGGATGTCTATTTCACAAAAGGAACTTGTTCTGTGTTGATGTGCAGTCAGTTAGGACAAGTAATTATACATTAATAGATTACGTTCATTTTTCTTTTTAGTGCAGATTTACCTGCACTGGGCCGGCATGGTAGTTTACATAAACACTCACGCCTGTCACCCAGAGGGGTAGGCAGAGACTACAGACTTCCATTTGGCACGATCCTGACACACCTCTCTCGCCTCCTTCACATCCATACACCTCCGCATACATGCTCGTCGGTTAAGGGTACTCCTAATTTGGCCCGTTTTCAATAAATCGCCAATTTGGTCGATAAATTTTCGCCTAGGACGTCCCTTTCCGACTCTGCCATTCACTTCTGCAACATAAATTTTCTTTGTCACTCTTTCCTCATTCATTCTTTCCACATGACCAAACCACCGAAGCATTCCTTTCTTAATCCTGGTCACAACATCATCTTGCAAACCACACTCTTCTCTTATTACACAATTTCTTACCCTGTCATTAAGATTCAGCCCTAACATACTCCTTAACGACCGCATTTCTACTGCGTTCATTCTACTCTCGTGCTTCTTCTGCCACACCCAACTTTCACTACCATATGTTAAAGTAGGGACCAACACAGCATTGTGAATTGCCATACGTGCCTTTTTCGACACATTTTGACTCTTCACAATAGAGTGCAGGGCCCCATTTACTCTATTTCCCGCATTCACTCGTCGTTCTATATCCTTATCATATCTCCCATCCCTGCTAAATACGCAGCCCAAATATACAAACTCATCTACTTGCTCGATCAACTCCCCTTCTATTCTTATTTCACAAATCGTTTTACTTTCTTCTCTTTCAAAAACCATAACCTTCGTCTTACTTGCGTTCACTTTCATACCCCTTTCTTTAATGATCTGTTCATTAATGTAACCATCATTTGCAACTCGGCCGCCGACGACGCAAGTATAACTTGATCATCGGCGTACAAAAGGCATTTGACGGTTAACTCACCCATTCTTAATCCGCATTCTTCAACTTTCAAATTTTGCAAACAACTGTCCATAAATAGGTTGAACAGCCACGGGGAAGCTACACAGCCCTGTCTGACACCTTTATGGATGCCAAACCAGTCCGAGTAGACCCCGTTGATCCTAACACAAGCACTAGAGTCCCTATAAAGGGACTCCAATGCCCGTATCAAGCCAGCGCTCAACCCAAATGAATTCAGTGTTTGCCATAGCACATCCCTATTCACTCTGTCATAGGCCTTTTCCAAGTCCATGAACGCACAAAAAACCTTTTGGTTTTTGGCCAAAAACTTCTCCGCGATCATGCGCATGGAAAAGACCTGATCTGTACATCCCATTCCCTTTCTAAATCCTGCTTGCACATCCCAAATTTTTCCATCAGTTTCTTTCATGACCCTTTCAATCAGTACCTTAGCATACAGTTTTCCCACAATGCTAAGAAGGCTGATGCCACGGTAGTTTTTACAGTCCTGCTGCGACCCTTTTCCCTTATATACTGGGACTATCACGGCTTTGCACCAGTCTACCGGTACCCGCTTCAGTTCCCAGCATAAATTAAGCAAGGTGTGCAGCAGGCCTGCCACCACTTCCTCTCCAGCCCTTAGCATTTCGAGTGAAACTCTATCATATCCGGCAGCCTTACCTGCTTTCATGCTTTTCATTGCTTTCATTATTTCACCTACACTAATCTCGCTACCTCTTTTCCTCTTCTTTCGGAATTTCTACTTCACTTAGTACACACGTTGTCTCCTCACTCATAAACACGCTTTCAAAATATTCCTTCCATCTCTTTAAACTCAAAACTTCATCATTCAGAATATAGCCATTCTCGTCTCTTATAGCATTCATCATAGGCTGTTTTGAATGTCCCCTGGCAGTTCTTACAAGTTTCCAGAACATTTTAATATTTGCCTGGAAATTATCCGATATTCTTCTATCATTCTTATCCGTTCTTTCTTGCTTTTTTCTTTCAACTACTTCTTTTACTCTCTTATTAAGATGTCTAAAGACTGCCTTTTTTCTTTCAATATCATCATTCGTACCGCTAGAATTACCAGCCTTTGTTGCTAGTAAATCTAGCCATGCTCTCTTCTTTGCTTCAACTTCCATACGTACCTCATCATCCCACCATAACGTATTATTTTTCCTTTCATTCTTTCTCTTACTAACACCACATACTTCGGTAGCTGCATCCACTAAACCTTTCTTTACATTTTGCCATACATTCTCCAAGTCTAACTCCTTCATACATAATTCATCCAAACCACTTATATTTTCTTTCAGTCTACATTTGAACTTCTTTTTCTCACCTTCATCTTGTAACCTTTCTGTTCTAATACGCTGTAACGCAGTGGTAGACACAGATGACCGATGGCGCCAACGCCTGAATAGACCATTAATTCGGCATAGAACCAAATAATGATCCGTTCCTACGTTAGAACCCCGGTAAACCCTTGTATCTACAACTGCGCCCCTCAATCTTTCATCCACAATTATTAAATCTATCATGCTTCTATCGTCACCTCTTTCCCAAGTATACAGTCCACTGCATCTCACAGAGATGAGGCGTGTGTTCCAGCTTTGGGGAAATTATAGGGTGATTATGCTTTATTTATTATTTTACAACTTGTTTTATAAATAGGCGATAATGTAGCTACATTGCCAGATTTGTCTGCTTTCAACCAAAATAATAAGTATGTCTCTTCCTAACCATTTCTTCATTTATAACATTAAACTGAAATAACACATGTTAAATAATATGATACGTGTATGTTAAATTGTAACTTGTGTTTGACCTTGTCTAGATTTTGATATTAAAATTGTATGCAATAGACCTGTTCATATTTGTAATTTCCATATTTCTAAACCCTCTCAGAAATGAGAGGAGGCCTGTGCCCATCAGTGGGACATATATAGACTGTAACTTTACTTTATATTTGTAATTATGTTCGAATATGCTTGCTGTATTTTCAAATTGTATGCATAATCTCATTTTTAGATTACGATTAATTTATGTTTAAGATTAACTGCTTAGTAGCATAGTTGCCCAAATGAAAATCTGATAAATTATAATTAATATCATGCGAAATAAAAAAGTCATACACTAGTGTTTGTTTTATTAGACTGTTCTTTAAATTTTGCTTTCAGCATTGTATGCACATGTACACTGTGTTTCTCGGTAATGATTTTGTTCAGATGTCAATTGCTGAGCAACAATTGACCATCTTGAAGGAAAATATCGAGAAACGCACTGTAGTTGTGCCTAAAATGCAATGCAACGTATACCTATCTGTAAAATGCACTGTGCTGTGAATTTCCCGCCCTAGCTTCTACTGTTTAGTTTTCGTGGGCTGTCCACAGATGGCGCCCATCGGTAAGAAAAAATTTCCTTATAAAATTTGTATGGAGTCGTTATTCTTCCCCTTTAGGGGTATATGTTCTGTGGGGCCGACTGAACAACTAAAACGGACCAGTGCGCTGGCCCTAAAATTACAGTTTAGGGCCAACGCGAATCGGTCGACAGTGGTGCGCGCGCAGGACAGATTTGCTTGTCATAAGTATGTCTAGTTGTGTGGTAAAAGGATGCAAAAATTACGATACAAAGATGAAAAAGAAACATGGGATATCGTATCATCGGTTAATAACCTTATATTTATTTTGTTACAATTAAAATATTATATAAACGCATTTTTAAAGTTTTATTTCACATAATGATTTCTTATATTTACGCGAACACTACACTTTTATTTTACAGTTAGTTTAGTTAAGTTCCAAGATTAGGCCAGGGTTGAATTCAGACCCTCAAAAATATTGTACATGGAAAATAAAATTATACTATTTTAAAAATTATATCTCGTTTGACGTTTTATGTTTCTTTTTTCCATGTTTTATTTTTATTTTTTTTCTAAAACCTTAGTGTAAGTTAAATTTTGAATATTGGCACCTAAAATATTTTACATTCAATAAGGGTAATTCCGGAAATTTGAAATTCTGTTTTCAAACCAATTGCTTCTGGAGTATAGAGTTTTATCGTGGTAGCTCCTCATTATAGTTGTATCAAGGATTCAACATAAATTCATCGATCGAACAACGATTGACCAGAAAAGGAGCTAATTTCAATTTTATTAAAAAAACGTGGTACTCATGTACAATACAGAAATTCTTGATACGGAAGGGTAATATTAAAAAGTAAAATGACCCAGTAATAATACAAGTCGTCCTTTAAGTAAAATTATGGTATTTTCGCTTACTATTATTACGATACTATATACCACAAACTATGAAATAATGGTACAATTAGGATAATTATCTCCGACCCTGGTTACGTCGTGTTATGATATGACGTTTGTATTATAACAGATGCGCTACTTTTTCTTGTATGAAAAAGTTATGAGTAAATATTTAGATGGGCCTATCCTTCCTTTTGAAATCACTGGCTGGCCCTAAAATTTCAGTTTAGGGCCCAACGACGAATCGGTCGACAGTGGTGCGCGCGGAGGACGGATTTGCCTGTCATAAATATGTCTAGTTGCGTGGTAAAAGAATGCAAAAATTACGATACAAAGATTTAAAAAAAGGGATATCGTATCATCGGTAAATAACCTTATATTAATTTTGTTACAATTAAATTATTATATAACCGCATTTTTAAAGTTTTATTTTACGGTTAGTTTAGTTACGTTATCAAGATTAGGCCATCATCAGGAAATGGTTGTGAGGCATTCCTAAATTTTTCTTTAGCTCCTCGCCGCTTATCATGGGTCATAGGGAATTTTATATCTTCTCAATAATTTTTCATTAATAGCCTCAGTTACAGCACTCGCTACTAGCAACTCGGCTAACCGATTTTAAGCTCATGCTGCAACCACACTGCAGGCTAACAGGTAGCTGATAGCACCCACTTGCATAAAATCGAAGTGCCGTCAGTATCTATAGAAGAAAATGAAACTAAGAGTTAATACAAACGAAAAAGAGCACGTTTTTAGGGGTTTATATGCAATTACATGATGACACTCACTTGGGACTCCACAAAAAGTCCGTAAGGCCGTTGTTTTTGAAGAGATGGCCGAAGTGCACCTACGAGCTCGCTAAACATATTTTTGTAATTTTGTAAAGGTACAGGAATTCACTATCCTCTAAATCTAAGGAATTTTCACATTCGCGCCGGTTTCGTGCGATTTGCCGCCGCATAACCATAACACGCCTGTGTTCTAGTTCTGATAAATCCCATGCTAAATATAATTCCGCCATAATTACTTAATACTTTTATAACTTTATAATAGATAATAGATTTTAAATTTATAAAACTCTGAAACAACTTTTTAAACAGCTTATGATCATAACGAACACTCAGCGGACTGTCAAGAATGGTAGCTAAAATAATCGCAAACATAACAAATAATTGTAAAGTTTACGATCGGTACCGATAGATTTGACAGTACAGACTACCAAAAATTGTTATTTTCGGATTGTTATGACTTAACAACCGATATTGGTTGGTAAAGTGCAGCCGCAGGGTTGGATTCAGACCCTTAAAACTATTGTACATGGAAAATAAAAATATACTATTTTAAAAAAATTATATCACGTTTGACGTTTCATGTTTCTTTTTTCCCATGTGCCGGAATTTTGGCGTCACGCGTCTAGTTTATCTATACGTTTCGTTTTTTTTTGAAGGTTTTATTTTTATTTCTTTGTAATTATTGCCTAAAGAACTATGTGTAAGTTAAATTTTGAATATTGGTACCTAATGTATTTTATATTCAATAAGGGTAAAACGATAAGAGTACAAAAGAAACCATATCTGCTTCAGATTTCCATATTCAATTAGAATATGGAAATCTGATTCATAAAATATTTTGAAATTCTGTTTTCAAACCGATTGCTTCTGGAGCATAAAGTTTTTATCGTGGTAGCCCTTCATTATAGTTGTATCAAGGATGCAACGTAAATGCATCGATCGAGCATCACTTGACCAGAAAGGGAGCTCATTCTTATTTTATTAAAAAAACGCGGTACTCCTGTACAATACAGAAATTCTCGAAGGGAAGGTTAATATTAAAATGTAAAAGGACCCAATAATAATACAAGTCGACCTTTAGGTAAAATTGGTATATTTACTTAGTCATCATTCGTCATCATTACAGCCTTCACAAGTCCACTGCTGAACATAGGCCTCCCCCAAGTAATGCCACAAAGCACGGTCCTGAGCCACCTGCATCCTTCGACTTCCTGCATATCTTACCAGGTCGTCAGTCCATCTAGTGGGGGGTCGCCCTACACTACGCCTACCGGTACGAGGCTGCCACTCGAGAATCTTTCTTCCCCATCGGTTATAGGTTCTTCGAGCTATATGGCCGGCCCATTGCCACTTCAGCTTACTAATCCGTTGGGCTATGTGGGTCACTCGGGTTTTACTGCGGATATCCTCATTTCTGAGTCTATCACGCAGAGAAACTCCGAGCATAGCCCTCTCCATAGCTCGCTGAGCGACCTTGAGCGTCCTCATACGGCCAGCAGTGAAGGACCACGTCTCAGATCCGTAAGTCATCACTGGAAACACGCACTGGTTGTACAATCTAGTTTTTAGAGATTGAGGTATACCTGACGAGAAGACATGCCGTAATTTCCCGAACGCTGCCCAGCCGAGTTGAATCCGTCGATTGACCTCTCGGTCGAAATTGGACTTACCTAGTCGGACTATTTGTCCCAGGTAAACGTACTCGTCAACAACTTCGAGCATAGTGCTCCCAACAACTACCGGCATAGGTGTGACATGGACATTAAACATAATCTTTGTTTTGTCCATGTTCATCTTAAGACCTATCCGTTGGGAGGCACTATTGAGGACATTGAGCATAGTGCTTAAGTCCTCCAGCGATTCTGCAAAAAGGACTATATCGTCGGCAAATCGAAGGTGAGTGATATACTCGCCATTGATGTTAATACCGTATCCTTTCCAGTCCAGTAGCTTGAAAACGTCTTCCAATGCAGCGGTGAAGAGTTTCGGGGATATAACGTCACCCTGTCTTACACCTCTCTGCAGTTGGATAGGTTTGAAGCTCTGGTTCTGTACTCGGATAGCCATCGTAGCCCTACTGTACAAACACTTCAGCACTTCGATATACCGACAGTCAACTTGGCACCGCTAAAGAGACTGTAGCACCGCCCAAATTTCGACGGAATCAAAGGCTTTCTCATAGTCCACATACGCCAGGCAAAGTGGCAAGTTGTACTCTTTAGTCTTCTGTACAACCTTCCGCAGGGTATGTATGTGGTCTATGGTACTGAAGCCTTTTCTGAAACCGGTTTGTTCGGGAGGCTGGAAGTTGTCGAGTCTGCGTGCGAGACGATTCGTAATGACTCTCGAAAACAGCACGTAGACCCGGCTCAGTAAGGAAATCGGTCTGTAGTTCTTCAAGAGAGCGTTTACTTATTATTATTATGATACTATATACTACAGACTACGAAATAATGGTATAATTAGGATAATTATACTATGAAATCCGATCTTGGTTACGTTGTGTGCCGCGTTTGATATGATACCCAAATAAAACTATTGTACATGGAAAATAAAAATATACTATTTTAAAAAGATTATATCACGTTTGACGTTTCATGTTTCTTTTTTTCCCATGTGCCGGAATTTTGGCGTCACGCGTCTAGTTTATCTATACGTTTCGTTTTTTTTTGAAGGTTTTATTTTTATTTCTTTGTAATTATTGTCTAAAGAACTATGTGTAAGTTAAACTTTGAATATTGGTACCTAATATATTTTATATTCAATAAGGGTAAAACGATAAGAGTACAAAAGAAACCATATCTGCTTCAGATTTCCATATTCAATTAGAATATGGAAATCTGATTCATAAAATATTTTGAAATTCTGTTTTCAAACCGATTGCTTCTGGAGCATAAAGTTTTTATCGTGGTAGCCCTTCATTATAGTTGTATCAAGGATGCAACGTAAATGCATCGATCGAGCATCACTTGACCAGAAAGGGAGCTCATTCTTATTTTATTAAAAAAACGCGGTACTCCTGTACAATACAGAAATTCTCGAAGGGAAGGTTAATATTAAAATGTAAAAGGACGCAATAATAATACAAGTCGACCTTTAGGTAAAATTGGTATATTTACTTAGTCATCATTCATCATCATTACAGCCCTACACAAGTCCACTGCTGAACATAAGCCTCCCCCAAGTAATGCCACAAAGCACGGTCCTGAGCCACCTGCATCCATCGACTTCCTGCATATCTTACCAGGTCGTCAGTCCATCTAGTGGGGGGTCGCCCTACACTACGCCTACCGGTACGAGGCTGCCACTCGAGAATCTTTCTTCCCCATCGGTTATAGGTTCTTCGAGCTATATGGCCGGCCCATTGCCACTTCAGCTTACTAATCCGTTGGGCTATGTGGGTCACTCGGGTTTTACTGCGGATATCCTCATTTCTGAGTCTATCACGCAGAGAAACTCCGAGCATAGCCCTCTGCATAGCTCGCTGAGCGACCTTGAGCGTCCTCATACGGCCAGCAGTGAAGGACCACGTCTCAGATCCGTAAGTCATCACTGGAAACACGCACTGGTTGTACAATCTAGTTTTTAGAGATTGAGGTATACCTGACGAGAAGACATGCCGTAATTTCCCGAACGCTGCCCAGCCGAGTTGAATTCGTCGATTGACCTCTCGGTCGAAATTGGACTTACCTAGTCGGACTATTTACAACTTCGAGCATAGTGCTCCCAACAACTACCGGCATAGGTGTGACATGGACATTAAACATAATCTTTGTTTTGTCCATGTTCATCTTAAGACCTATCCGTTGGGAGGCACTATTGAGGACATTGAGCATAGTGCTTAAGTCCTCCAGCGATTCTGCAAAAAGGACTATATCGTCGGCAAATCGAAGGTGAGTGATATACTCGCCATTGATGTTAATACCGTATCCTTTCCAGTCCAGTAGCTTGAAAACGTCTTCCAATGCAGCGGTGAAGAGTTTCGGGGATATAACGTCACCCTGTCTTACACCTCTCTGCAGTTGGATAGGTTTCAAGCTCTGGTTCTGTACTCGGATAGCCATCGTAGCCCTACTGTACAAACACTTCAGCACTTCGATATACCGACAGTCAACTTGGCACCGCTAAAGAGACTGTAGCACCGCCCAAATTTCGACGGAATCAAAGGCTTTCTCATAGTCCACATACGCCAGGCAAAGTGGCAAGTTGTACTCTTTAGTCTTCTGTACAACCTTCCGCAGGGTATGTATGTGGTCTATGGTACTGAAGCCTTTTCTGAAACCGGTTTGTTCGGGAGGCTGGAAGTTGTCGAGTCTGCGTGCGAGACGATTCGTAATGACTCTCGAAAACAGCACGTAGACGCGGCTCAGAAGGGAAATCGGTCTGTAGTTCTTCAAGAGAGCGTTTACTTATTATTATTATGATACTATATACTACAAACTATGAAATAATGGTATAATTAGGATAATTATACTATGAAATCCGATCCTGGTTACGTTGTGTTTTGATATGACGTTTGTATTACGACAGATGCGCTACTTTTACTTGTATGAAAAAGTTATGAGTAAAATATTTAGTAGGCCCTATCCTAACTTTTGAAATCATTGTAGTAAAACTTAAAATTATTTACCTAATTTTAAAACTATATCTAAGACAGGCCTGATTAGTTAGCATGTACACCATATGACTATGGTACAGTTACTGATAATCAAACCTGTACACGCAGGGCATTATACCGTTTTTGCGTGTAGTCCACCCACAGACAGCTCGTGTAAAAGGAAGTGCAGTAAGCTCTAAAGAGCGTTACTTTTACAGGAAATGAACAACGAGCGAACCTGCGAGCGATCATGTTCGCTCTAATAGACAATGCCCTGCGCTCTCTCTCTATGTCAGCATCATCTTTCAGGTCAAAGGATACCATATGACCCAGGTACTTAAACTGAGACACCCTTCTTAACGGGGTACCGTATAACTTAATGGGTGGTACATATGAGGGCAAGGCTTTCCCTTTAGCCTGAAAGACCATGCATTCGCTTTTCTTGACGTAGATCAATCCGTGACTGCGGGCGTAGCTTCCACATATGTTCAACAGTTTTGCCAAGCCGCAAACAGAAGCACTCAGCAACACCATGTCATCTGCGTAACTGATGATGTTGAGGCATACTCCGTCAATATGACAACCGACACGTGTGGTGCTAAGTAACTCTATCAGTGCATTCACATAAGGATTGAAGAGCCAGGTCAAACATCTTGCTAAGGTCCAGAAAACAGGTATAAATAGTTTAATTCAACCGACTCTGTTGACAAACCCGGCCTGAAGCCAAGCTGATTGTCGTGTAGGCATATATGTTCATCAAGCTGGACGGTGAGCAAACTGTCAAGCACCTTTGCAACATCCGTGGCAAGTGAGATAGGCCTATAGTTGGACTTAAGACATACTCGTTGCTCCGCTCAATATTAGAATATTACTCAACAGTTTGGAACCCTCAATATAATATTTATATAGAGCCAATTGAAAAGATTCACGAAAAATTTCTGAAGCATATCCAATTTAGATTAGCCGGTGATGCCTCTATTTGGTGTAGATTAGCCTTTGACCTAAAATCTCGCCGCACTGTCAGGGATCAGATGTTTTTATATGAAATTATTCGTAATAGGGTCGACTTCATACAACTTCTAAGTGAAATAAATTTCAGATGCCAAAAGATAAGTGCTAGAAAGAAACTTTTATTTTGTAATTCTACTATGCGCACAAAATATGCCAAGAACAATTTTATGCTATCAAAACATAACTTGTAAAAAAACCAAGTCTCGCAACTCAGTTCTTCTACCGTAAAAAGTTGTGAGATCCATGTAATACCAAATCGGTTAATTTATTCAGTCCCTACTTAAGGGTCCTACTGTCTTAAGTTATTACGTAATTAGCTAACATAACAACATCTTATTGTGACCATGTCAATATTAAAAATATTTTATGTTTTAAATAAATAGATTGACTTAGGCCATCGCATGAAAACACAATGTATCGCACAGTAATACATATTATATTAAATTAGATTGCTTAGTGCGATTGCCAAGTCAATCAATTTTTTTAAACATGAAAGATTTTTAATATTGATATGGTCACAATATACAGATAAACTAATGACTGATATCCGGGGCCTTTAGATACATCCAGCGTCTTAAACATTTTAAAAACATCATCCTTTGTTACGGTTAAACAAGATATTGTGTTAATTGTGCGGCATTTACCATCACTATTTGCAGACCTTTAATCTATAATCAATAAAATTAAAGTCCAACACAAACACACAACTGCAAGAATAATTCAAGATACATAAGTTCATATTGTGTAGCTCGGTTGAAAAATTAATGATTTTAATCTGAAGGTAGGCGTTGTTAATTATGACATTGAGACTTCGAACACGAGGCCTAAATTAGTTTACGGATAAAATCCGTAAAACTACTTTTATTGAAATACAGACACAGATACAGATTTAATAGATAAAAACAATGCCAGGAGGGATCTAGGCAATATTCTAATCGAAAAACTTGATGATTTTTTTTTGCAAAAACGAATAATTTATAAAATGGTCTTCGATTATCTCAAGTCTAAATAACGCCACATTAATAGATCCTATTCAGGTGAAGTCGGGGCGGAGCCCTTGTTTTTTTTTAAATAAAACAAACATAAAATTGTACGGAGGAGGTGTAGTACAAATATAAGTTGCGCATGGATCAACATCAAGAACGGAAGCAATGAGCACCATCACCATCTTCCTGAAAAAGATAAACATGTCTAAACTTTGATGGTGATCGGTTAAATGGTGATGGTTATCGGTCAGTCTATTAATCTCTCATCCAGCTAACCACCTCTAACAGATTTAGGTATCAATATTCATTTTTATGGAAATACGTTGTTTACAAATATTACAGAATGTATCAAAAGAAAGGAAATTGCATGTTATACACACTTCCAGAGCCAAGTATATACGGCTCCTCTCATTTCTAAGTTTGTTGTGATGAAAGAGTCCGTCAGTCTGTTAATACCGTGCAGAATGAGGGAAATTCACAATATTTTTCCTACACCCTCAAGTACGTGGAAAACCAATAATTGCAACTAAACTAACAATCATTCAACAACTATCAATCAAAAGTGACCGAGGGGATGACTCTTAATTTTTTTTATGAAACGGAAGTCACAGACGAATAGTCCATAAAGTCCACCTGATGTTAATTGACTATTGCAGCCCATGGAAACCAGCAACCATCTTCAATCAAACGCGTTGCCACCTCTGAGGACTAAGATGGAGTGCCTAACAGTCTATAATTATACTGATTCTCCATTTTTTATATAGAATAAGGGTGACAAACGAGTACATAGTTCACATGATGGTAAGAAACCAAAATGCAGATGCGTTACACCCCTGATGACTATTTTATATTGCTGATCCCTCAGGCTATGTCGACTACGATGTTTCTCCTGCGAATATCCTTTATACGACTCACTCTAATATTTTTTCGAACATAGCCCTTTCCTTACCTCGCTGAGGAATTTTCAACTTCCTCGGCCAATAGTGAATCTCTAATCCATATGTCATCGTTGGAAACACGAAATGGTTGTATAATCTTATTTTCAAGTTTTGACGTGTGCGAAGATTGCTAGATTTTATTATAGCAGAGGGGGCTAACCAGCATGCGATGGTAAATGACTACCGCTGCCCATGAACAACTGCAAGACCAGGGGAATCGCAAATGCGTTGAGGTCCCTTTAGAAAGGAGTTTTTTTTCTAAAGGTCCCTAACTCGTATCGGTCCGGAAAAACATCTTGTGGTAGTCGATTTCACATGGAAGTTATGCAAGGGACAAACTTCTTTTAAATCGCATAGTGGTGGACCGCTATTTATCAAGATGGTATGGATGGTATCACGAGTTTTGTGCGCGATGTGCAATGGTGAAATTGTGCGGCTGGAATTATTTTTTTTTTTTTTTTATATATATGAAAATACGCAAAGTAAAGAGCGCGGTCGCCGACGATTCGAACAGGTCTACGCTGAATGTGATCAAATGGACGAGGCTGGTACAGGAGAGCCCCAACAGTGCTGTCGTCGGTATAGCAACGTATGTTACTGGATTGCAAGATGTATCGTAATCTCCTGGACGCTGCCCAGTCAAGTTAGATCCGTCGATTGTCCTCTCGGTCGAAGTAGGACTTACCTAGTCGGACAATTTTTCAAAAGTAAACATACTCGTCTCAACTTTGAGTATAATGCTCCCAACTACTACCGTCAAATATGTGACATGGACGTTACACAAGACCTTTGTCTTGCTTATGTTTATATTGAGACCTATCCGTTGTTAGACATTATTGAGGTCAGTATGTCAACTATGAGATAAGCATAGTCCTGAGGTTCTCCAGCGATTTTACCATAATAATTGTAATATTGTTGGTAAATCTAGAGTGGTGTACTCGCCATTGATCTTGATACCGTCCAGAGTCCAGAGTTTTGGGGATTGTACCCTGTTCCATTCATCGTCCATCCATTCAACTACAGACGGGCGTAAAACATTACACCTGTCTGTAGTTGAATGGATATCGTACTCAGGTTCTGTACTCGGATATCTTTACTGTATAGGTACTTCAGCACTTTTTGATTTCAGACGTTATACTTTTTTGTAAAGTGTAATTCTTTTTACCACAGTGAAATATAGAATAATAGCAATAATGTCATAATATTGCTAACCCTTGACTTTTCCTTGACATAAGAACCAGAATAGCTTAGCATTACTTCCTGGTTGGTTTGATCTATTTCCCCCTCTAAGACACGTTATTTTTGGCCTCATAATAAACGTTTTGTCAAGATTCTTGATTAATACACACGGAAATAACAAATCAATTTACGAGTACAATAATTCACATCACGCACTCTTTTGTATAACCCTGTAAAAAACTTGATTGTATCTAAAAATAAATAACAGTTATTTGCGATAAATACGGTAGTTTTAAGAATTATACGATAAAAATAACAGTCTATGAAAGTCCACTGCTGAAAATAGGGGAAGATCGTAGGGGGATCCTCTCATCAGGGGGATATTCACCGAAATCGCTTCGATTGGCAAACGGGTTGGCATGTAAATATGCCAATTTAAATTAAATTTATGCTATTTATAATTATATAGCAAAGCATGTCGAGTATTGTACCTACCATTCTTCTCATACGTGGTAGAGCCGCACTGCAGTTATATTACGGTTGAATGGGTCGGCTCGACCGGGGCAAGGCCACACTATCACAGAATACCAGCCTGAAAGAGCAGCTTAATACTGCTGTGTTTCGTATGATAAGTGTAGAGAACCGGAGACCCGTTTCACTGGAATCTAAGCATTCCATCTTAGTCCTCACGGGTCACAACGCATCTGCGTTTTAATTCTTCATAATGGTTAAATGTGTCTATGGGCCACAGCATCCACTTACCATCAGGCGGACTGTGTGCTCGTTTGTCACCCTTATTCTATAAAAAAGTAAATATTTAAATAAATAAAAAAATAAGTAACAAAAATATCTAAAAATCGAATGATAAATCCTGAAGCGTCTGAAATGAAACAGAAGGCTCCGTTTCATTACCCTCTGTCGTCTCTAACGACACCCACGACACTATGGGGTAGCGGATATTCTTACACGGCCACTACACGGTGCCTATAAAGATAAATATGAATGAATGACATTAAAGTAATAAAAATTGAAATTAACAGCGAACATTGTCGGGGGTAAAGTTTAATCAATCATCCAACGTAAACGACACGGGTGCGCAAAAGTACTTTCACCACATTTAATCCCTTCAGTGTCTTTAGAGGCAACTATGGTATATACTAGAAAGATTTTGCGGCTTCTGATAGATGGCGGTATAAACATTTCGTTTACGCCAAGCATAAAATACTCGGAACCATGATGAGCAGCATAAAGGTGTGTCTGGACACCTGGTACCCACTGCGATCAAACCCATATCGAGCCAAAATCAGTTATTGAGTTTTTATGTCAATAAGTTCTCTGTAGAAATCTAAAAAACAGGAAACCTATTGACTGAAATGAATTAATAAAATAATTTTTAAGGAAATTAATAATTTCTATTCAATATAGATCATTATATAATACTTATTGAAAGTCATTTTTCTATTTACCACTGGTTCGCAAAACAAACCTCTGTCCTGGGAAGAACCAGCAAGAAACCCAGCGGGCCTTTTTTTTTAAACATATTTCAATTTACAATAAATTTATTCTGTACAATTTTTGTATGAATTTTTATAGAACCAGCGTGGTGGCAATTACCTCATTCCCAAGGGTTATTTTCATTTATGTATTCATTTATACTATAATAACCCCTTTTGTACAATTTTTCCTTAGCAAAACATTTAATTTTTTAATGAAATTATTCGGGGCATGTACATTTTCTGGGATTTTGTTGTCAAAGCGTATACATTGCCCCATAAATGAATAACTAATTCTGTAGTCTAGTAACTGGTATTACAAGCTTATGTTTGTATCTTGTGTTTAAAGTATGAACATCTTTATTCTTATGAAAGCTGTTTGTGTTTTTATGTACATACATTATATTACATTAATTACATTTTTATAAATATATTGCGATGCCAAAGTTAATATGTTTGTACACTGTATTTAAATAAACCTAAATCTAAGATATATCTACTTATAGCCGTTAATTCTATACACTCTCGCAACACATTTTATTATTTACAATTTTACACATTTACATTCCCAAAAATCACATCGTTCATACGTTTGCACTCACACGCTTAGTGACACTTCACACCAATTCAAACAAACTTATAATTTCTTCAACATTTTTTTCGTTCTTTGTACCTATAGTATAGGTATCACTAGCTTTTATTAGTTTTAATTATGCCACTAATAAGGCCCTGGTGACCTGTAACGCAGGATTTTTTACAAATATTTACTTCAGGCACCAGTCTCTCACAAAGCTAATCTAATTATTAACACAATCCTAATATAATTATATGGCAAATTGTTAACGCTAAAAGAATGGTAAGTGAAGAGAGAATAAATGATTTATTATTATCCTTAGAGCATGGCTGCCGTGACCGAAATTCGGCCAGCGAACATTATTTTTTATAGAATAAGTGTGACAAACGGGTAAACAGTCCAACTGATGGTCGTTATCGACTACCACTACGGAACCACACGGAACTAGCGGCCGGCCACATCGCAAACACAACTGCGTCAACACTCAACGCCACGACTGGGGTTGCAACGCAACCAAAACGATGCGATGTGTCGTATGATGAGTGAAGAGAACTGGATTTTGAATCAAGGATGAAGGCAGCGAGTCTCAACGGAGAGTAGCGATATTATTATAGTGCTCAAGTTTATGCGCAAACACAGGTTATTCCATCATAACGAACCTGGGTTGCTCGCGTACTGTGCACAATGTTTTTTTATAGGATAAGGTAACAAACGAGCACACAGTCCACCTGATGGTACGTGGTTGCTGCGGTCCATAAACATCCACATTATCCTCGATTACAAATCAAAATGCAGATGCGTTGTCACCCGTGAGAACTAAGATGGAATGCCTCGTTTCCAATAAAAAGGGACTCCGGTTCTCTACATTCGCCATAAGAGACACAGCAGTATTAAGGTGCTATTTCACGGTGGTATTCTGTGAGAGCGTGGTCCTTCCCCGGTTGAGCCGACCCATTCGTGCTACAACTATACTACTAATATAACAGCAGCTACCTTAGGGCCGTATTTTTCAGTTATAATGTATTAGGAAATAGATTGAATGGGGCTCTACACTCTATCATGATGAATCAGAAAATGTCAAAAAAGACACGTATGGCAATTCACAATGCTGTGTTGGTCCCTACTTTAATGTATGGTAGTGAAAGTTGGGTATGGCAGAAGAAGCACAAAAGTAGAATTAATCCTACAGAAATGCGGTCTTTAAAGAGTATGCTAGGGTTGAATCTGACTGACAGGGTGAGAAATTATGTTATAAGAGAAAAATGTTGTATGCAAGATGATGTTGTGACCAGGATTAAGAAGGGAATGCTTCGGTGGTTTGGTCATTTAGAAAGAATGAATGAGGAAATAGTATCAAAGCAAATTTATATGGCAGACGTGAACGGCAGAGTCGGGAAGGGACGCCCTATACGAAAATTAATCGACCAAATTGGCGATATTTTGAAAATAAGCCACATAAAAAGTACCCTTAACCGACGAGCGTGTATGCGTAGATATATGGATGTAAAGGAGGCGATGGAGGTGCGTCAGGATCGTGACAAATGGAAGTCCGGAGTCTCTGCCTACACCTCTAGGTGACAGGCGTGAGTGTTTATGTATCTGATGTATTTATTGCATATAACATATTATACAAATAAAAAATAGTTTAAATTTTTCACTTTTATATTTAGTCAAGTTATAATTTATTCGATGGAAAACTGTAACACAACGATTGAAAAATCTTGCCTTAGTCATTAAATAATATTCATTCTTTTTACTTTTTAAATGACCTAAATGTGAAAAGCTCTGAAAATAATTCTTTCCGGTTTTACAAGTCTATAAAATTCCACTGCTCTACATATTATGAGCCTACATTGCGATCTGCTAAATCGTCAAAAGCTTACCATTTGTCGTAGATTATCTAGGCATTTCATAATCTGTGAGAGATAGCGATTTACATAATTATACGGTTGGCTGTCTACATTTAATTAAAATAGCTCCAATTGTCATTCAAAAAAATGTATGATGACACTTTTCTGTCTCGGTGGATGCAGCCCCGAGTAAAGAATGCCAAATTTTTTCTTTCTGTTTAAAATTCCACTACCTTATTTACTCTCAGAGCTTGTATTCTCCAAGGCTTTTTTGGTCGTCACAAGTCATGCTGAGTAATGACCTTTTATGGTACGCCTTTTTCGTACAAAACCAAAATCATTAAAATTTCCTATTTTTGTTATAAATTAGGATATTGTTGTATGTCTATGATCTGTACCAAAGTAGTATTAGTAGTGGAATAACTTCGTTCTTTGTTTCTTTCTTGATGAATTTCTCAATTTTGTAAAAGAAACAGTTTGATTGTTTATTATAAACATATTCTACCAAGGATAAATGGAGCAGAAGAAAAGTTTTTTTTTTAATATGATAAGGGTGACAAAGGAGCACACAGTCCACCTGATGGTAAGTGGTTGCTATGGTTAATAGACATATACATCTATTCTCGATTACGAATCAAAATGCAGATGTGTTGAGTGAGGACTAAGATGACTCTTTTCTGGTGAAACGGGTCTTCGGTTCTCTACACTCACCGTACGAAACACAGCAGCATTAAGCTGCTATTTTACGCTAGTATTCTGTAAGAGCGTGGTCCTTTCCTCGAGTCGACCTATAAAAGTATGAAAATCGTTTAAATAAAACTATTTTTTACGTGATAGGCGCTGGCACTGGTGAGTCTCGGCCCAAATATGGGAACAGTATTCCATGTGCGGCCGAACCTGCGCCTTGTAAAGTCGCAGGCGGTGTGCCGGCATGAAATACTGCCCCGCTATGCTGAGCACGCCAAGCTTTTTAGACACCAATTAGGCCTTCTATTCCAAGCGGCCACGAAACTGCACTACTAACATAACAATTTTTTTACTAACATTGTTAGTAGAAAAATCTAATCGAAATGCGTCTGACGACTTATTGAGTGAATCACAGTGTAGCTCTATCTTTTTGGTAAAAATTTAGGATCGTTTATCAGGAGAAGAGTGGGGAAGGGGAAGTGAAAGTGGGGAGAGGGGGAAGTGAGAGTGGCAATTAAGGTAAATATGGCTCTGAAAACTAGAGTGAAAAACGTACTTTCAGTACATCTGATGGTAAGAAGCTCTGCAAACCGTGAACACCTTCATCCAACTTCATACAATAAAGACCACAGATGCGGTGTTACCTCTCAGGTTTACATCTTAGTAAAGCCCCGTAGCCGGTAATCGACCGGATCAGGTCGGGCACTGGTTGACAGCAGAAGTACATAAGAGAGTGGTGGTCACCCAGATGAATTAGGAAATTATATAACGTTTAACTAGTTTAATACAATAACAAATCAGAGATTCTTACATAACTGTTTATTTTAATTTTTTTTACATTTTTTTTAAGAAAAGAGAGTTACATATTCCTTTTAGGATTTGTGTGCAACTCTGAGTCGTTGTTCATGAATCTCTAATACATATGACATTACGTCGAATTATTTGATTAGTTACTCTGGCTAAGAGAGTGTGGGGGCACACTCATACCTTCATAAAGTAATTTTTTTAAAGTTATTTGAATTTGAGCCACGCTGCAGCCATATTATGGTTGTAGCACGAATGGGTCGGCTGGACCGGGGACCACGGACAAGACCAAGGACCACGCTCTCACAGAATACCAGCGTAAAATATCAGATTAATAATGCTTTGTTTCGTATGGTGATTGTAGAGATCCGGAGACTCTTTTTGACTGGAAACGAGGCATTGCATCTTAATCCTCAGAGATGACAACGCATTTGCGTTTTGATACTTAATCGAGGATAAATGTAGATGTCTATGGGCCACAGCATCCACTTACCATCAGGTGGACTGTGTGCTTGTTTGTCACCCTTATTTTGTAAAAAAAAAAGACGGACGGTCGGACGGGCAGCGGAGGCTTAGTAATAGGGTCCCGTTGGTTACCCCTCGGGTACGGGACTCTAAAAACCTCGGTTTCCATTCAGCTTACCAAGCGTGGCAACTATAGCAAATATCCCACCTTTGAGGCAATCTTTAGGAACGGCCTATGTTCAGCGGACTTTAATAGGCTGTAACGGTAACAATAATAGTTTAATGGTAATATATATTTAACATTTATTACCAGCAAACTGTACTCATAAATCATAAAAATTATGTCACAGACCTCTCGTATATTGTGTAAAAAAATTGCCACGCAAAACCTTACACAATACGGTGACGTGATGGGACAGAAAACATGCGATAGCTCTAGTGATGATATGAATAATCTCGTGTCGATATCGATATTGCCAGGTTTACTTTAACCGATTTATTGCAAAATTTGAGGTCTATGTGTGTGGATGTACATAAACGCACGTTTGGTTCTGTCACTGTAGAGCCGTCGATTCGAATCCTGTACTGAACAAATATACTCGTAAATGACAAGAATATGTCATTTATGCTTTTATCAATTTAAGTGTTTTCACGTACCTACATATAATTGCTGTAGGTCTAGATGTTCGTCCATGTGCAAGTTATGTATGTTAATTGCTTCCACGACACAATATAAAGTATGCGTAGATAAGGAATTAAGTGCTCGTTATAAAATGATTTCTTATATTTACGCGAACACTATACATGATTAAAACTACATCTCAGTCCCCCGTGACCATGGGTGCTGGAAAGCGCCCGAAACGTCGGGAATTAAAAATAAAAGTAAATAAAAAGTAAAAATAAACGCGATAAAATCCGTAAAAGTAGTTTTAATCATGCTCGTTATAAATTTCACAATACGCAGAGTTCGATATCATCGGTGTCAAAAAAATGTTTTGTAATTTTAAATTCTTATATCTGCTGTGCTCGGTGGTACAAAAATCGGAATGAAATCTGCATACCCAAGAAATTAATCTAATATATTTAGAGCATTTTAAGATTTAGAAAATAATCATCATCATCCCATTTCATCCCGTAGGTGTCGTAAGGTGGGATTATGTCAAATGCAAGATTTTTTTATGGTTTTCGATAGATGGTGGTATATGTAACAATATTGCTCGCTGCAAGCGTGTAATACCCAGACCGATCACAGAAAGCAGTGTAAAATATACGTGACGTCTGATACTGCGTTCTCAATAATATACGTGTATTATTCTTTGAATTGTCATGAATGGTAATCGGTAATATATTATAATAAATATACCACGTTAAGATATCGATAAATTTTTTTGGATCTGATATTTCGAATTGTTTGCGTTAAATAAGTACCAAATGTACAGTTTTATTAAAAATATCTTTTCCTATGTATAAATGGGTACCAAAAACAGTCGTTAATTAAGCCCAAACGATAATGATGATTAATTTTTGTTATTAAGTTTCAAATTTTTGATTTTTGAATATTTAGGGTTTCACTATAAATACTGGAATAGTCCACATCAAAACAATTATAATATGCAATGTGAGAGTTTTAGATATCTCGCTGTTACATCGAAAGTTGCAGTTAGTTAAGATGTTTGTCAGTATTTCTGCTTTTATCATGCAATTCTTAAACACTCATACGTAACAAATACGACACTAGTGTCTGGGTGATTTCGCAACCGCCGTCGATGCATCGCTGTCTGACTGGACCGTCAGTCCACGTGCCATCGAGGGAGAAATCGACCGTTCGACACTTTCCCCTCACTAACCGTGCTTGAAAATTTGTGAATTAAAAAAGATCAAGCTTCCGTGTTCGCGCTTTAGTAGTTTTATTGTGTTTACCATTCATAAAATTGATTAAAGATGTAATTTGTTTTTTAATGAAATTGAAATCCAATGTAATGTAAAACCCAATGATTAATACAATACGCAGGTAAGTTATTTTTAGTTTAAAGTTATTTAACGTTAAATGGTTTTATGGTTGGCTGCTTACTGTTTTTAAGAATATGTTTTTCTGTGCTATTTTTAAAATAAAACAATTTTCCTAAATTGTTATGGAAACGGATAACATATAAGGTTGTATTTTTTTTCTTTTTATGTTTCATTATTTTATTGTAGCCGTGTATTAGCAACCTATTTGTGTCGTTGCTCATACCCCCTAGTATATTGCCATAGTTGCCACGCTTGGCGAGCGGGTTGACAACTGCAGTTTTTTTGTTGTACAGTTGTTGTTATCAGGAAGATGCTGCTGCCCATCTCCTGCCTGTTTCGCTCTGTCGCCTTTTACGACATCCACGGGAAGATATGGGGTAAATATAATAAAGTAATTTTTTACTTTATCACCGGTTCGGAAAAAAACTTCTATTCTGGGAAGAATCAGCAAGAAAAATAGCGGGTTTAGAAAAACCTAAATTATACAACATGAATAGTTATACAAGCTATTTACAAAATTTATTTCCTTACAGCTTGGATCCCTTCCAAGCTGTTAGGAAATAAATATTGTAAATAGCTTGTACTTGTGGTGATCCGTCAACGCATTCTCAGGAGTTATTATCAACCAAGTGTTTATTTAAACGAGTATAATGACAACAAAACAAACAAAACAAAAATTTTATAAGTTCTTGTTTAGTTAGATAAAAATCAATAATGATTTTTAGCATAAGCTAGAAAAATCGTAATAAGGTTTTTAAAATGATTACTTTCGGTTAATTTTTAACCGAATCATTTCAACGAGGAGGTACTCAATTCGACTGTTTGAGAACTTTTACTGGGTGAACCGATTTTGATGATTCTTTTCCTATTTGAAAACTGATGCTCCTCATGAAGTCCCATATAAATTTGATCATGATCTGACTGGTAGTTTTTGAGGTATTTAATCCAATACATTGACGATGTTCTCATTTTATTTGTTTTGAAGTCGCTTTTACAAACTTTTGAAGTGAAAACTTCTTTAGCGGCATTGTACACTTTTTTGTAATGGGTAAATAATGTTAAACTCACGTCAGGACACGCGACCCTCATCGAAAATTCGTAAGACGGATGGAGAGTGAGAGACAGCCGGCGCGGCGTAGGAGAGGAAGTATCCCCCTCTCTTTCTACGGCGCGGCGAAAATGTATGCCTGCGCTTGCTGTTTCGTTTAGGCGGCGCAGGACGCTTGCGCGAATGTTCGTGTGTGATAATTAAAGCAATTCGTGCAAAATTATTCCCTAATCATTCCAAAATATCAAAAATGCACAACGTTAATATTCAAGTTTTCACTTCTGCCGGCACTCCCGGTGTGCAACTCGTCGTTTTTTTTTAATTTTACCACTTTTTGCTTTGCATATTCATAGATATTAATTGCATCGGAACTGTTTGAACACAACAATGCTTCTTTTTTTATTCTTTCTCTGGGACGTCAGCATCGTCATTTTTTGAGCCAGGATTGAGGTGGAATTAGGGCTAGCAAACGTACAATTAAAAAAGAAAGTAAAATTAAATCTATCTTAATAAATAAAATTATAAATTATAATGTCTATTAACAGGCGACGGCAGGTAACGAACTTCGTTTAAAGTTTTTAAGTTAGTATAAAGATACTGTAATTCTTGTATACAATAAAGTAAAAATAAAGTAAATATATAGATACAGGCATATAAAGGTACAGGCTATATACATCCCACAGTTTACCCTACTTTCTGAGAGGGCTATGACGTAATCAGTCTGCTGAACCATAACAAGTACGTGTTAGCGGAATTCACATGTCTTGGAATTATTCTATACCCCAGACATAGGCTTCCTCACAATGTTTTCCATCGCCATCAAGCACGTGGTGAACTGCACTCTAAGGTATGGGGGTAAAACACCATCAATTGCCTGACTTCGGACTTCTACAGAGAATATTTTTTTTTATGGAATAAGGGTGATAGACAATCACACCTAATGGTACCGCCGAGCACGTGGTAAATCAGCACTTAAAATTGCAATTAGCAATTTCATTGGTGCCGGCGGGGACCGAACCCGGGTTACTCGCGTTCTGTTATATTTACAGCGAGCGTTAACCATTTGAGCCACCACGGCTCTGAAGGTATGTTTCAGTGTATATTTTTTTAACTTTTAACAATTTAATTAAAATATTTATGTAAAGCAGTGCGTTAGATGCGAACGTGCGTACCAATACAAACCGTTATTGGTTTAATGGTACAAATCAAGCAAATATGTGTGAATACTTTTGATTATTAAATTAAAAAAAATTGATTAAGCATAAGTTCAAGAGGTTACCTGCATAACGTTAACTCGTGAATAACAATTTGTAAAATGTTTGTCTATCTGTTTGTACGGACTAATATTTGGTATAGCTTAACCGATTACGGTAAAACTTTACGAACACATAAAGAGCTATTCCACTAGTGATCTAGGAATCAAATCAACGTGGTAGAGCCGCGCTGCAGCTATATTGTGGTTACAGCACGAATTGATCGGCTCAACCGGGACACAGAATACCAGCGTAAAATAAGTGTAGAGAACCGGACACCCCTTTTACTGGAAACCATCGTCAGGGGCGTTGGTCGTTGTCAGCATCTGCATTTTGATCCTAAATTGAAGATAAATGTTGATGTCTATGGGCCACAGCATCCACTTACCATCAGGTGGACTGTGTGCTCATTTGTCACCCTTATTCTATAAAAATCTAAGCAATATTTTATTCAAAAATCTTGGAGATTATTTGGGAAATTTAAAAAAAATAAAAATAAATGTTCATTAATGATTAATATACATGCCGCCACATTAATAGATCGCCCATGCGAAGTCGGGGCAAGTCGCTAGTCACCAGTCGCTGGTAAATACATCAGAAACCACTTTTACTTTCGTTGGATTTATGTGTTGGAGCAACTTGTGGGTTATTAATTTAATGTTCAAAGTGAATGGTACAAAAATGCGTTATATAATTATGAACACATTGAAAAATAACTTTAACTGTTGATTCTGGCTGTGTAATGGCGATGCAAGAGAACCTATAACCTCATTTGATCCCGTAGTTGTCGTAAGAGACTACTTTGGAAACTCCCAGAAAATTATTGCATACTTAGCTTTCTATCGACGGTGGTATACAAGCTCGTGTACATTTTTTTATAGAATGGGGATGACATACGAGCAACCAGTCCACCTGATGGTAAGTGGACATCTGCATTTATTTCAGATTAAGAATCAAAATGCAGTTGCGTTGTCATTATTATGACAGTTTATCAAATATAAAAGTCCACTGCTGAAAATAGGGTCCCCAATAGGTTGCCTATAATTATTTTTTATTGTAGAATGGATATTTTTTTAATATAGGATAGGGTGACAAACGAGCACACAGTCCACCTGATGGTAAGTGGTTGCTGTGGCCCATAGACATCTACATCTGTCCTCGATTACGAATCAAAATGCAGATGCGTTGTCACCCGTCAGGACTGAGATTGAATGCCTCGTTTCCGGTAAAAATGGTCTCCGGTTCTCTACACTCACCATACGAAACACACCAGGATTAGGCTACTATTTGACGCTGGTATTCTGTGAGAGTGTGGTCCTTCCCCGGTCGAACCATTCGTGCTACAACCATACTGCAAATATAACTGCAGCATGGCTCTACCACGTATAAAATTATAGATATTTATAGTTTCCCCGCTTGATTGGCGGGTTGCCAACCGCAGCTTTTTAATGTTTGAAGGTTTTTATTATTTATTATTATTAGGAAGACAATACTCCCCATCTTCTGGTTTGGTTCCCTTTGTCGCCTCTTACGACATCCATGGGTGATAGTAAGCAACCAATTCAACTGATGGTAAGTGGATTCTGTGGCAAATAATCATCGATTAAGAATCAATATGCAGATTCGTTGTCACCCCTGAGGGTCAAAATAGAACACCTCCTATCCAGTAAAAAGGATCTCCGGTTCTCTACACTCACCATACGAAACACAGCAGCATTAAGCTGCTATTCTGCGAGAGCGTGATCCTTTTTCGTTCCAGCAGATACCATTCGTGCTACAATCATAATAAAGCTGTAGCATGGCTCTACCACGTACAAGATAATCTTACACCCACACTACAGGGTAATATTCCTTTATAGATTTATTGGATTCCAGTGACTTTACCTTCAGCCTATAAATTACTAGCTGACCCGGAAGACGTTTTCTTTTCTGTCATTTCCGGTTAGTGGCGTGATGAGTTTGACTTCGAATTCACTTCCTGTAGCTCAGTAATTTTCTTTAAGAGGATACCTTGAAATGAATCGTAGTTTTGGGGCGTGGCTTATCTCTTTGTGGGTGAAGCTCTTGGAGGACTGAGGGAGTGGCAAAATGAAAGTAATGCAACGACTTTACAAATTATGAGATAGCCATACCGAGGTACTATAGCTTTAGAATTTTTACGTGGTATAGCCGTGCTGCAGCTATGTTAGTAGTATAGTTGTAGTACGAATGGGTTGGCTCGACCGGGGAAGGACCAGGTTCTTACAGAATGCCAGTGTAAAATAGCAGCTTAACGCTGCTGTGTTTCGTATGGTGAGTGTAGAGAACCGGAGACCTTTTTACTGGAAGAGGCATTCATTTAATTCACGGTTGACAACGCGTTTGCAATTTGATCCTTAGTTAAGGATAAATGTAGATGTCTATGTGCCACAGCATCCACTTACCATCAGGTGGACTGTGTGCTCGTTTGTTACCCCTATTCTAAAAAAAAAAAGTTATTTTTGCTCTTTACACCTGTAAAAGTTGTGTAAATATACAAGGTTTAGAGCAAGTCTTTTTTAAATGTTTTATCTATCAAAAGTCTACTGCTGAATATAGTACCCCCCCACTCACAGATTGTTCGATCACTTACTTGTAACTATTTTTGGCACACACAAAAATTGGACACAAGACCTATGCACTTACTTGGTACATTTAATACAACACATACGAGCATGATTTAATGTACATTGTACGAGTACATCAGTGCGTATTCGTAAACTATAGCCAGGCATTAAAACAAGGTAAAAGTTCGTTGAACCACTGCATACGTTTCGCCATCGTTTTGTTGTTGTACTCGACAGCCTTCGAGCGACTTCCGGTGAAATTATACGCAGCGATGTTCCTCCTACATCGAATCTTTGGATGCTAGAAAGATGAAATAAGGACTCCCAGGAAAATGCTTTTAAAACAATTTAAAACACTTTAAATTTGTTTCTGTTGAAATTTTGTCCTACAACTGCATTTAATCTTTGGACAATAGAGACATGAACAGACTCGAGAAAAAAATATTGATGTTCCCCTGTTTAATGTAAATTTCATAGCAGACGTGTAAAAAAAGTTCGATCTCCGTTATTCTTTCCCTTTTGACAATCCTTTTGTCCCACCACTGGGCACAGGGCTCCACTAATTCTTGAGTGGGTTACGGAGTGATCTACCGTGTAAGAATATCCACTACCCCATATTTTTTCATAGTATGAGGGTGACAAACGAACACACAGTCCACCTGATGTTAGTTGGATACTGTGACCTATAGACATCTACATTTATCCTAAATTAAGAATCAAAATGCAGATGGGTTGCCACCCTTGAGTACTGAGATGGAATGCCTGCTACCCAGTAAATAGGGTTTCCGGTTCTCTACACTCACCACACGAAACACAGCAGCATTAAGCTGGTATTCTACGCTGGTATTCTGTGACAGCGTGGTCCTTCCCCGGTCGAGCCGACCCATACTACTACCACTATAATTTAGCTGCAGCTTGGCTTTACCACGTAATATCTTCCCGCGGGCGGCGTAAGATGCGACAGAAAGAAACTAAAGCTGAAAATGGCCAGAATATTCCTAAAAACAACTCAAAAGACAGCAGCTGCCAATCAGCCTGCCAAGCATGGCAACTATCAAAAAAATTACGGTAGACGCACTGCTGTATACTTGATTCCAAGAATCATTAATAAATTGGATCCTGAGTATAGGAACTCTTTTAATGAAAAAAATATAAAAAACAAACTAAAGATGTTTCTAGTGAGTTCTTTGGATAGCAAAGATCGAATAGTTTTATGAATAAGTACTTTGTTTTCTTCTTCTTTTCTTTTATTTATAAGCGTAGCGAACTCAAGCACAGCAACTATACCTCAGTGGTTTGCGCTGTGTTTAATGTGTATTATTAATTGTAGATTTTTTTGGTAATCAATTTAAAAAAATATAAAAATCCTTCCTAGAAGGCAATCTATGCCAGATGCCTATGTTAAGGTGGATTTTATAGGCTGTGATGGATAGAATGGTACGAGTTATGAAGTGATTAGTACACCACTTAGCTCCAATGTGTGTTGGCGGACTTCGTATGCCCTGTAATATTTTATTCCTGAGATATTTATATATCCCCACAATGTTTTCCGAGCATGTGCATCTAGATTTATCCTCGATTAAGAATCAAAACGCAGATGCGTTGCCAGCCCTGATGAATAAGATGGAATGCCTCGTTTCCAGTAAAAAAGAGTCTTCGAATCACTACTCTCACCATACGAAACATAGCAGTATTAAGCTTTTTTTTTCGCTAGTATTCTGTGAGAGCGTGGTCCTTAACCCGATCGAGCCGACTAATTCGTGCTACAACCATAATATAGCTGCAGCCTGGTTCTACCATGTATTCTACGCTCGATTCGTAAAGCACTCCTCTTCCTGGACATCTACAAGTCGAGTGGGCCTGATTGAATCCCCCCAATTGTGCTGAGGACGTGTGTTCCAGAGTTGGCACCAGTTTTAACGCGTCTTCCGGTACTCCTACTCCATAGGCGTAGTCCCAAAATCATGGAAGACGGCTTTCATCCACCCGATCCCTAAAAAAGGCGACCGCTCAGACCCGTCCAACTACCGGCTTATCGCCATCACCTCCTTGTTCTCCAAAACAATGGAGTCTATTGTTAACTGCCAGCTCATGAGGTACCTTGAGGATCATTAGGTGATTAGTGATCGCCAATACGGTTTTCGCCGTGGCCCATTCGAGTTACATCACAATATAGCTGCAGTAGATTCAAAGCATAATATTGTTACGAGCTTAAGGTTCGTGGCAATAAAAACTGCCCATTGAATTACCAAAATTGACACTTTAATTACTGAACACCAATTAAAACTTAAAACACACTAATAATTAATCGCACTGATCACTTTAGTTTACTTTATTTCGCTCCGAAGCTTCGCTTGAATCGAAAATTCAATAATGCCCCGATCGCGGCACCCAACGGCTTTACATAGGCCTTTTCCACCGAAACATCCAGAATTTTCCAGCAAATACCGTCCCCGACCGACCAGGTACAGAAAGCTCGTGTGGAGCTTTCTAGAAAGCTTAGTTATTTCATTCGATACTAGATGGTGCTGTAGGTGGTAAGTTTAGGAATGGCATTTTCTAGGAAGCCCTCCTCGCTCTGTTCTCCGACAATAGATGGCGCTAGTGCAATAGATTTGGAGTCAAACGTTGGACACATAAAAATATAATCCATTACGTTGAATTCAAATCATATTTAGATTATAAAAGATAAAACATTTTAAAGTAAAGTTAAAAATTAAAAATAAAACAAACTATAGTGTCTGGTGGGATTTACTTATTTGATAAATAAGTTTTTGTTTAAAGCAAAAAAAAATATTACAATAAGGTATAGAATAAACCCAATGACGTATTCAATTGCGTTTCATTTTGGCTTATTTTTAATTTCCGAGGTTTTAAAATGCGTAACAGTCAGGGGTATCTTCTAAACAGCGATAATAGATTTCAACAAAATAATCTCACAGAATTTTTTTTATAAAAGAGGGGGCAAACGAGCATGCGGCTCACCTAATGTTACGTGACTACCGCCGCCCATGATCAACCGCAACACCAGGGGAATTGCAGGTGCGTTGCCAGCACTTTAGAAAGAAGTAAGCTCTGTTCTTGTAGGTCCCCAGGTCGTATCGGTCCGGAAAAATGTAAACTATTTCACAGAGAGGTTGTACGCGGAAGAAAACTCCTTTTGAAACGTACAGTGGTGGACCGCCAAGCATCCAGATGGTGTGGATGGTATCGGGACGTTTGCCGCGTAGTGCGTTCACGAAATTTGGCGGCTGGGATTAATCCGAACAATTCCTCAGAGCACTCCCCATGGTATATGCGAAAGAAAATGCAAAGAGATGCAACATCTCTTCGCAGCGCTAGTGAATCGAGCCGATCGGAAAGCACTCGGTCGTCGACGATTCGAGCCGCTCTGCGCTGGATGCGGTCAAGTGGAAGGAGCTGATACTGGGGAGCCCCAGCCCAGAGATGGGAACAGTATTCCATGTTTGGCCGAAACTGCGCCTTGCAAAGTTGCAGGCGGTGCGCTGGCATGAAATACTGTCCCGCTGTGCTGAGCACGCCAAGCTTTTTAGAGACCAATTTGGCCTTCTCTTCCAAGTGACCACGAAACTGCACGTCACTTGATATGTCGACGCCGAGGATTCCGATACTGGCTGAGGCAACAAGGGGGAGTGCCTTGAAACTGGGGGGATACAACAAAGGGGTTCTTTTTAGCGGTTAACGCGCAAACTTGTGTCTTCTGTGGGTTAAACTGGACTAGATTTAGTCGCCCCCAATCCGAGACTCTGTTCAGCAAAGACTCGACTTCAGACACAAGTTTGTCCCGATACTCGGAGACGTTTTCCCGAGAAATATTGGCACGGCCGGTGTAAAGAGCATCACCAGTGCTGTCATCTGCATAGCAATGAATGTTGCGGGTTTGCAACATATCATTGATATGCAGAAAAACAACGTTAGCGATAGCACGCAGCCTTGTGGATCATCAGCATTAATAGGCTTGCAATCGGAGCTTGCACCGTCTACAATGACCTTGATGCTCCGATCTGCAAGAAAGTTGGTGATCCAATCGCATAATTTCTCGGGAAGCCCATAGGAAGGGAGCTTCGAAAGAAGCGCTTTGTGCCAAACCCGATCGAAGGCCTTCGCAATGTCTGAACTAACGGCCAATGCCTCCCCCTTGGACTCTACTGCCTCCGCCCATCTATGAGTTAGGTAGACCAGAAGATCACCAGCTCCAGCCAGCGACCGGGGTAGGGCCACTCTTAATGCTGCTGTATTTGGTATGTTGACTGTAGAGAACCAGAGACCATTTTTATCCGACTGCTCCAAAAGGAGGAGCTTTGTTTGGTGCGCTCTATAGCCAAATTACTTGATGGATTTTAACACATTGGGTATTGAATAAAACTAAATTTACGGATTTTATTGCGTTTATTTCACTATTTTTACTAATTTTTTATTCCCGACGTTTCGGGTGCTTTACAGCAACCATGGTCACGGGGGGGACTGAGATGTTTGACGTCCCAATGTCATTGTTAGCCCGGCTACCTTCAGTTTTTGAATATTAATTTTTGGTCCGATTTACGCAAAACGAACTTACAGTATCTTGAAGTCTTGCAGTGATATGCTTGGGTTTGGGTTTAATTTTGTTAATTATAGGATCCCAAGCAGATGGCAGCACCCAACCATCTTCTCTATTGAAATTAGGATGTTTTTTAATTTCAATAGCCTCGCGTATCATCCTTGGTAGGAATCGGTGTTCTTTTGCGAGGACTTGATGTGGTTTATCAAATCTGATGTAATGGTGGGGACGATCTTGAACATGTTCACAGACTGTAGACTTCCCGGAGCGTCGGTGCTTCACGTCAGCTATATGTTCTTTCACGCGGGTTTTATGGATCTTTTTGTTTAACCTATATAAGAGAGACCACATTCACAATCTAACTTGTAAACTCCTGCATGTTGTAGAGGGATATTACACTTGACGGATGGTAAAAATTGACTAATCTTCTTCGGCGGCTTGTAGTATGTTTTAATGGAAGCTCGCTTCAAGATGTAGCCAATCTTGTCTGTGATTACTCTGACATATGGTAGTACAGCAGGTACACGCTCGACTGTGGCCGGTTTCACTCGGTCACTGTGACGTAGGCGCGGAACCCGAAGCTTGTTGTCTTGCAATACTTGCTCGACATGCTGAAGTTCGGCGGCCAGATGTTTTCTGTCACAGATCGCTCGTGCTCTCTGAAACAAAGATTTACCCACGGTAGCTAACTGTGAAGGATGATGGTGAGATTCACCATTTAAATATCGGTTGGTATGGGTCTTTTTCTTATACACAGTGTGACCAATTGTGTTATTAGGATTTCGAATGACTAAAACATCTAAGAAAGCTAAAGAATTATTTGCCTCTAACTCCATTGTGAATTGTATTTTAGAGTTTATAGAGTTAAGGTGGTTTAAAAATGCAGTTACTTTGTCAGATGGTAAAATTGTGAAAGTGTCGTCTACGTACCGCTTGTAGAATCTTGGATTTACAGGAGCAGTAAGAAGGGCTTTCTCCTCGAAGTCCTCCATGAATATGTCGGCGACTATTGGAGATACAGGTGAGCCCATCACCACACCATCTACTTGCTTGTAGAACTCTTCCTTCCACAATAGATAACCAGATGTGAGGCAGTGTTTGAGTAATACTGCATATTCAGCAGGCATGTTATTATCTTCTAGCTTCCTAGTTACAATTGATATGCAGTCTTCAATAGGTATGCATGTGAATAGTGACTGAACATCAAAACCTAATGCAAAAAGAAGAATGATGGTATCAACAAGACTCAGCTCCTCCCCCCCGTGCCTCAAAAACCACGTAAAGTTCAGTCATTTGCGCATGAAGAGGTAAAATTACAGAATTATCCTCCAGATTTTTTCCGGCCGAAAAAAAGAAAAAATAGTCTATTTGTATGTAAAAAAAAAACATTTCAATTCCTTGCCCTGTTGGTGTTTCGATATGAACAAATTAACAAATATATAGTACTAATAACATTACGTAGACAAGCAAAAAATTCTGTTGAAAACACTTCAAACATTGTAAGACTCAGCTCCTCCCCCCCGATGCCTCAAAAACCACGTAAAGTTCAGTCATTTGCGCATGAAGAGGTAAAATTACAGAATTACCCTCCAGTTTTTTCCCGCCAAAATAATAAAAAATATTCTATTTGTATGTAAAAAAAAAACATTTCAATTCCTTGCCCTGTTGATGTTTCGATATGAACAAATTAACAAATATATAATACTAATAATATTACGTAGACAAGCAAAAAATTGTGTTGAAAACACTTCAAACATTGTAAGTATTATATTTTGCTGTTTACAAATTAAAGTATTATTTAATAGAGTAATTAAATACAGTAGAAGGTTAATATTCCTAGTTATAGTACTTACGTATCAATTAGTCTATCGTGATTATAATCTATTAGCTTTTGCCCGCGACTACGTCCACGTAATAGTCTGAAATAATATTTTGTTGTTATAACCTGACACTGAATGTTTCAAGAAAACATTTCAAGAAGTTTTTGCCTACGATTTCTTTCACGTGGGGTTCAGATTGCTTACGACATGAGATTAGCATACTATCTATATACCTTAAGTAGATTAGGTACTTATTTATCACTAATTAATGACCGTGTGCTGATGGTGGAAAAATATCCACTACCCTATATCATCCCGTGCGTGACGTAAGAGGCGACGGAGGGGAACAAATCAGGAGATAGGCAGCAGCGTCTTTATAATAATGACTAAAAATAAAAACTTGCAAAGCGTGGCAACTGTGGCAAATATAACCCATATGATGTAATCTATGGCAGAGGCTTAACTTCAGCAGTGGGCTTTAATAGTGTGTAACGGGTAGGATAATTAATGAAGCGCTTTAACTTTGGAAGAGAGAAATAACAACCGGCGTAAAAATTAGCTGAAAGACGTAATTTGATGTTGCATACAACGCAGTAAGGGGGGGGTTTTTATTGTTTTTATATTTTTGTTTTTATGAGTAGGTTTTTTTTGTGGAAGGATATCGTCGTAATTTAAATTACTCCCACATCTATCTCACAGGAACTGTGCATTTTCCGACATAAAATACCTATGTCACTATTCGGACCAAAAACTATCTCTGTTCAAAAAGACAAAAAGACAAAGATTTGTTATTCCCTTGCTGCGACTAATAATCCAGCCTCGAATAAGAATCGAAATGCAGATGCGTTATCACCCCTGAGGACTAAGATGGAATGCTTCGTTTCCAATAAAAAGAGTCTTGTAAAACCAATGACACCTAGAGATAAAACGAGAAAAAGGTTTTAGTGTATCTAGACTCTACTATACCGTGTGGTTTTATTTATAGGATAGGGTGACAAACGAGTATACAGTCCACTTGTTGGTAAGTGGCCCATAGACTTCTACATTTATCCTCGATTACAAACCAAAATGCAGATGCGTGAGGACTAAAATGGAATGCCTCGTTTCCAGTAAAAAGGATCTCGGTTAGAGAACCCTCACCATGCGAAACAAAGCAGCATTTTACTATGTATTCTGTGAGAGGTTGGTCCTTCCCTGGTCGAGCCAACCCATTCGTGCCACAACTATACTACCAATACTCTACCACGTATAATGTGTAAGAAGATCCCTTACCCCATATCGTGCCGTGGGTGACCGAGGGACACTTAAACAGGTGATGAGCAGCAGCATCTACCTGATAACAGTTCAAAATAATAAAAAACTGCGGTTAACAACCCGCTCGCCAGGCGTGGCGATTATGACAAAATCGCCCCTTAGTAATAGGGTCCCGTTGGTTACCATTCGGGTACGGGACCCTAAAGACCGCGGTTTCCAACCCGCTTACCAAGCGTGGCAACTATAGCAAATATCCCACCTATGTGGCAATCTTTGGGGACGGCCTATGTCAGCCTATATCAGCAGTGGACTTTTATAGGCTGTAATAGATGGATGGAGACCTGCTATGTAATTTATTAAGTGGTAGGTTTCTTTTTGTGGCTCGGTGTCCTCTGTGTAGGTGCTTCATTACACCTGCTGCCGAAAGCAGTGCTTGTATTGCTGCGTTCTGGTCTCAGGAGTATAGAATAGAGCCAATTACAATGGGTGATTAGTGATAACGGTCCAGATTTTCTCTTCCTCAAAATACTTTATTTCGTTAAAAACAATTTTATGAGTAGCACTATGTAGTAATTTCCGCGTTAATGCTCCATTGTTAACAGGATGTAGATAAAATAACAAAAGAAACCCAAATAACGTAATAGTCAACAGAAACGAAATAACTAAGAACGCTTTACAATAAATAATAAACAAAAATAATAACAGTGACTTAACAAAAGTATGAACAAAATCAACAATATTTATATAAAAATCTCTCAGAATGCGTCTAGCTCCCAAATTTGCGAAACTGGGATATTTCTTTAGTTTATGGCATTTTGTTACCATTTATGCCAATTATAAGTTCAAAGAAAAACGCATATTATCGCAACATTTTTTTTGTAGTCTCCACCGGCAGGTCTGAGTATAGACAGCGATAGTGTGCGAGCGAGAGGTAAATAGAAACGACGCCATTCTCAGTCCCATTCTTTAGCCGCACGAGTAGTTTAGTAGTAGTGAATTTAAACCATTTAATTAAGGAAAATTTTGTCTCTCTCTAATTTTACGAATATATATTTATTAAAAGATCTTCGAGCAAACAATAATTGGTAACCGGTACAGTGCATACACGATGCGGAAGTCTTGCTTAATATAGGATTTGATTTATTATATTCTATTTTTTTGTTTGTTGAAGATAATCTACGTTTTTTGTAAGATATTTTAAGTATTTGAGTCTTTGTGCACGTTCTAACCTAATTATATGGGTTCTTGCTGCTCGCCCCCCCCCCCCAAGACGTTATGCTACAGTTAATAATTGACTGACATAAGGCAGTATAAACCAATTTTATGATACTGGCATCAGCAAGACGACGAAGCTGCTTAAAAATGTAGGTATGTTAGTTTACGGACTCTGGATGAAATGTGGTTTATATGCTCTTCGAAGGAGAGTCTCTGGTCTATTATAACACCTAAGTATTTTGTGTTTGTTGTCAAGAAAGCAACACCTACAGGAGCTAAGAAGTGGTATGTACCAATCATGAACATATAAGTTTAAGTTCTCTAGGCCTTTTAATGCTGGTGTGCTAATACAAAAGGGAATGTATTTAGTTTTAGTAATTATATTAGTTATATTGCTTGACTGTATTTAAGCCAGTTTGTGCAACATAATAAACTTCCTTCAGAGATTGACCTGTGTGTGTGTGTGTGTCATCAGCATAGCACATACTCTTATAATTAAGAATATTAATTTGACAGAGGTTATTAATATAGCATAAAAAGAGGATAGGGCCTAGATAACTGCCTTGAGGAATTCCACATGTAATACATAAATCGTCATTCAAAATATCGTCAACTTTGGTGCACTGAGTGCGATTCTGTAGGTAGTTGCTTAGTAATTGGAGTTGGGTACCTCTGATGCCTGATTTTTCTACAATTGATAAAAGTTCGGGGAAAGAGACTGTATCAAATGCTTTCGCAAGATTCAAAAATATAGTTCAGATTTTGGAATGAGAATCTAGGTTTTTAGCCACAAAATCCACAAACAATCTTACAGCTTCTTCTGCAGATTTAAATTTTCTAAAACCAAATTACTAAAGATGTTAAGAATTATTTACTACTACTTAAAGATGTTAATTCGCAAACATATTTACTGCTACTGAATGTGTTTTTACGTATTAGTTTAGACAAACATTGTAATTGCAAAGATCACATAGATAAAATTTGTTCTAAAATATTTAAATATAATTATGCTCTGCGAAGGCTAACTTCAATCTCGTCAAGAAACACTTCTCTTATGGCATATCATGCATATGTCGCTGCTGTATTAAGATATGGTTTCATATTATAGGGAAACGACAGATGTAAACCGTGCTTTTATAGCGCAAATACGCTGTATACGAGCAATTTGTGGTGTCGGACCACTCGTTTCTTGCAAACCACTATTTAATTGTTTAGGTGTTCTTACGCTACCATCCCTGTACATTTTTGAACTTTCAATATTCGTAAAAAAGTATCCTCATTTTTTTACTAGATTAAAAGATATAGTAAAATATAGTACCCATCAGAAAAAAATATTTTGCCTTCATTAAAAACTAGTCTTTACTCAAACAATTGTTACGTGATGGCAATTCCAAGTGAAATAAGGCAATAAGATTATAATCGATTTAGGCTTTTGTAAAAACAATTTTATTCGGTAAACGAACTTCTAAAAATAAAAGAACGTTTCTATTGACTGTCAAACGCTGTTTCTTCTTTGATCGTGTTTTAAAGGACTAATATCAAAATTGTACACCGATGCACGTTTAATTTTACTTAATATTGTACCTATACTCTAACCCTAAGTTTTCATATACCAAAATTGTGAAAATATGTGGTACATTATTATTTTATACGAACATCTTTGTATGATACATGTAAGATGTTCGTATAACATATTTCTTATGAATAAATTTGTTACTATAAATTTATCACTATTAGTATAATGGATTTCCGCAAAGTAACGCCTGATTCTATCAATTATCTAAAAACCAAATTGATTTTCAGACAGTAATATATATGTTTATAGGTATTTTAAGTCTTTTATTTATTAATTTCCAAAGATTTTTGACTAAGTAGAAAGTGCTGATATGGGACGATAGTTATTGATACAGTATCTTTTCCCTCTCTTGTGAATAGGCAGTACATTTGATTTCTTAAAAGCATCAGGAAATACAACGTCTTTTATACACTGGTTAAAGAGCTTGATAAGTGAGGGAACAATGTAATATTTTAAAGCTTTAAGTGTTTTTGCCGAAATACCATCCATGGTAGAGATTGGTAGAGCCATGCTGCAGTTATATTAGTAGTATAGTTGTAGCACGAATGGGTCCGCTCGACCGGGGAAGGACCACGCTCTCACAGAATACCAGCGTCAAATAGTAGTTTAATGCTGCTGTGTTTCGTATGGTGAGTGTAGAGAAACGAAGAACCCTTTCTACTGGAAACGAAGCGTTCCATCTAAGTCGTCACGGGCGACAACGCATCTGCATTTTGATTCGTAATCGAGGATAGATGTCGATGTCTATGGGCCACAGCAACCACTTACCATCAGGTGGACTGTGTGCTCGTTTGTCACCCTATCCTATAAAAACAACCATCCCATCCAGGTTCAGACTTAGTTATTAAATAAATATCAAACGTTCAGTTTCATCCTCTTTTTATTTTTCACAGCATTAGGTGGCAAATAACATTTTTAGGAATAATATTAGCTAATGTTAATAATTTACTGACCACACGGTGTCTTACGACAGTTTTTGCGGAATGTTTTTGATTTTTTGAGTGTTAGTCGCGTTGTGTATAGTTTTCCAAAGTTCTTTAATATTTGGCTATTTTAAGTTATTTCGTTTTAATCATATTTTCCTTTTTCCTGCTTAATTAAATTACTACAAAAGTTCCTATTTATCTTATATGTTTTCACTAAATTATCTATTATCGGATTTTGTTTTACTTTGGAGTGTAGTCTATCCCTGTTTTTATACACTTTAACATCTCTGTAGATATCCACGGTTTTATTGTGAACTTACTTCAATTTTATTATACTTAAATTATTATTTATTACACTCTGTAGTGTCTTTACAAAATATGCATAGCTTAGTTATTAGCATTATTTTCTAATAAAAAATTATTAATATCTATATTTTAGCAATCATTAATAAGAATGTCATAACTAATTATTTTGATGTATGTATTACGGAAAAGTGACTTATTTTCTATATCAATACATGTCAGTATAGTTTTGTGGTCAGTTATTGTGGTGTTCATAATGAAAGTGCGAAAAGTTTTTTAGTTTTAACCATGACCATGATCGAGGCAACTTATATCAGTGGTTAAAATATTTGAATATACAGAAGTGATCCCATGAAAGAGTAGCTGTTCAAGATAGTCGAGTGTGTCACTATTTACGATGGATATGTTGATATTAATGTCCCCTACAATTATTACATTTTGAAACGTACCGACTGAAAGAAATAATTGATAGAATCAGGCGTTACTTTGCGGAACTCCATTATAATAAAAATACTAATTACTTCGCAAGCTTCCGCTAACTAAATACAATGATGTGTCTTACCTGGACTGAATAGCACCTCCCGCCCTCCCTCAATTGCATGCACTAACTCCGTCACCACTAGTCCCAGCACCACTACACCCAACACCACTACTCCCAGCACCACTACTTTCAACACCACTATTCCAGGTAAGACACACCATCGACGATAATACGACACGTGTTTCGCCTCTACACGAGACATCCTCAGGTGATGTATACTCTACGGCGGCTGACCGCTAAGACTTGACTTATTTTTTTATCAATACATGATAAGACTTGACTAATATTGAAACAACTTAACTTTTTTATCATATAGGTCTATTTAAGGTTAAAAATTTTCTTCAAATTTAAATTGTAAGCTTAACTTGTAATTGAAGAAAATTAGGGGTTGAAAAAGTTTTATTGTAACTATTTTAAGCTACCTTGAGAGCGTGATTTGCTCACTACACTCAAAAGAATAGACACGCTTAAAACTAAAAAAGTTTCCACATAATAACTTCAAGGTCACAGTCAAATATTTACTTATTGCAAGTTCGGGGGTGTCCATTATCCACGCGAGGCGATTTTAACGATTTTTCTTTTGACACACCCCTCAAATCTCACATGAGATTTTTTAAAATTCATATTTTTAGTGTAAATACGTTAATCTCTTTAACATAACCTGACTATTTACTTTACTATAGTTTTGTTGCTTACTATAGTCGAAGAATTGTTTTAGAAACTGATTTGTGCAGAACAGTGCGATTTATAGAGGCTGTAATTTTACTTTACTACTTTATTAGACTTGAATTATATCCAAGTTTTTAATAAGATATTCTTTTATATACTTATCGTATATTCAATTGATGATCATAAGACTCGGGTTCTAAGCTGGGTGTGATCAAAATCTGTAAATAGGTTGTTCTGTTAAAAAATTCTAAGTAGCAGCCCGGAGTCGGGAAGTTGGCGGTGTTTCCACCCCGTGCCTTGGAAAGCACTTGGACCTGCGCCTGATCTCTCTTCGGTCGTGCCGAATTACCGTCTATCGGGATATGAGGGTAAAGGAATAGATAGTGCACTTGTGCTTGCGCATGCACTTGAGCACTATGACCCCGCCCTGCGCAAAGACTAGTCTCAGTTAAGACTGGCCGTTGTAAGCGAAATTCGATCTGGAAGACATTTTATACTTAATATTCATTAGGATCTGGTTATTGAGACTGTGGCTTCGATTTCGTGAGAAAGGCAGGTAAATATTAAGGTCAAGTTCGTTTTCGGTATTATTTACCAGTTAAACCTGGATGATTTGAAAAACTGCGGTAGGTGTAAAATTTGACGTACCTCCGTTGACAATAACATACAAATCGGTTGAGGTATATTTGTATTAAATTACAAAGTATAATTTTAGAGTACTTTTATACACTGTTAAAATATAAGAAACAAGAATATATCGGAAAACTGTATACTAAAGTGTTGATTGAAAGAGTTGTGAAAGTATCCGTAGTTCATGGGCGAAGCTTACCATCAGGTAAGCCGCTCATTTTCCCCCTCTCCTTCATAAAAATGACGTCGAAAATTTGCGATACGCAAGCTGGATTCAGGAAGAGGGTAGAATATACGGACCAGGTCTTTTCATTGCCCACGATCAGGGAAAAGTTTTTGGTCAAAAAACCTGAGTTATTTTTTTGTTAACGAACCTAATGGCATGTCAGAAAGTACGCATTTTATTTATGTATTCACGATAGTGAGTCGATAATCGTAAATCGATAATATGTATCTCTTTATATAAAAATCAATTACTGTCCATTAGTCTCGAAAAAACTCGAAGAATTTGTTGGGGGGGTTTTTTTTTTTGTTGGGTAAATTTTTCCCCGGAAATGGCTGGACCTTTTTTTTTTTTTCTATTTTTCCCCTTCTTGTTCTTGGCTGTTTTTCAATTTTAAATTGAGTAGTGCTGGGTGTTTTTTTTGGTGATTTTAATGAAATTTTTTGTGTGTGGGTCTCTGGTTTAGATTCACTATTGGACCCGGTAGGTGGCGTTGTTGTCGAGATTCATAAATCACTCGTGCGAAGCCGGGACAGAACGCTAGTATAGTACGTGAGGGTAATATGGTCATCCGGTTAACATTGTCACTTTCTTATAACTCTAAAACTGCAGCCTTGTATACATAGGTGGCTCAATAGAATACTATAATACATACATAATAAAACGCGGGAATGGGCGGAGCCCGTGTAGCCACTAAAATGTCACTAACATGTCAATTTACACGTATAAATGTCAACACGAGATGTGTATGACGTTACAATCGTTTTCAAATTTCGCATGAAAATTATTTGGAAAATGCCAAATTGCATACTATTTACAAATAAATATGTATTAAAATTTAAACGATTTTTAATGATGATCTTGAACATTAATCAAAGTTTAAAATGTGTAAATTCGATCAGTCTGTCAACACAGCGAATCGGGTTTGTAGTAGTATAATAATACGACGTAATTGCTTGTAAGTGCTCCCGACGACGTGGAATCTCGTACAAAATAAGGTTGACAGCCATTCTATTGTGTATTATAGTATTCTATGGGTGGTTCTGTGATACGATAGCTCTTAATCGATCAATCAAGGAATAAAGGGTCAAAAGACCGCTGCTTCATCGACGCCATTTTGACAGGTGATATTATAGAAAATATTTTAGTCGATTTTAGTATGGTGTAGTGTAGATAGTTTTTCAAAGTTTATTTTTCGAAGTGTTCCTAACTATTGCCAAGGCTTGTTTGCTATTTTTTTCCTTAATATATTAGTTATAGTATACGATTTTGTGTTTTTGTCTCTGTCCTCCTCCTAGTTTTGGTTTTACAGGGCGGCCAAGCTTAAGGTGACCATATTACCCTCATGTACCTTAGTATATAGAAAACCTTTTGCAACATTTCTTACAGTCATCTTGACTGCCTCGTTGGTCTAGCGGTTGTAGTAGTGTTGACTGTTGATCATGAGGTCCTGGGTTCGAATCCCGGGTCGGACCAAAAAATCAGTTATTGAGTTTTTCTGTCAAGAAATTCTCAGTAGCTGCCCGGAGTCAGGAAGTTCGCGGAGTCTCACCCCCGTGCCTCGGAAAGCACGTAAAGCCGTTGGTCCTGTGCCTGATCTCTCTCCGGTCGTGTCAGTTTACCGTCCCATCGGATTATGAGGATGTTGGCTAGCCTCCGTTGAGACAGACCGCCGTGGCTGAAATTCGGTCTGAGTGGTCTGCCGACCGAAATTATTATTATCATAGTCACCTATTACAACACCAACGGGATGATATGTGGTGTGGTGTTATCTTACACCAACGGTCTCTACCGTAATTGAATTTAAAAAAAAACCTTGCTACTATTCCGTTAAAATTTGCCAGTTGTTCAATTATACGTCAAAAATAGCATAACCCCGACAAATAATAAGGAAGAAAATTTACTCTAATTGCATTTAACAATCATTTCCCGTAGTATTTCAGTTATTACGTGAACTATTGATTACAATCGTCCGATTTCCTAGTACGTTCGAATTTCGACCATGCGCGGGTGGCGTTTAGATCAGCCATTTTATTTTCAAGGTCAAGTGTAAGATGCTTAAAACTATGTTCGCGTTACGTTTTACGTTTAGTCTGTGCCCAGCGGTGGTTTATTGGTTGGCTGAAAATGGAAAAATAGTGTCGTTGATTTTTTTTTCGGTGACTAAGTTGGACTACAGTGCTAATTTAAACGGTAAAATACTTTATTTTTAATTAACGAAAAATTAGAAAATTAGGAATAGAATTATACTTTGATTTATAAAATGTATAATTGATGAAAATCCTTAATTCTAATCTACACAAAACTATGACGGTTCTGGAAAATCAACCCTCATACCGGGCCTAGTCTTTAAGGGCACTTCACAAAATGTTTTTTTTTTGGAATACTTAAAGTGGGTACTTACGTAATGTATGTCATTCTTCTATAAAAAAGAAAAACTTAAATAAAACATTAAAAGAAAAATTTGCAGTAGGTAAGTGTTGTCATTCATTTATTTTTTTTACTTAATGTTAGACTTTTATTTAGTATTGATAAGTGAAAAATATCTAAAAATAAGCCTGCCCTTTGTCCTTTTTAAACGTAATGCAATAATGATTAAAAATAAATAAATAAATAATTTTAAACTGAGGAACGTTTTTGTTAAAAATTAGCACCGTCGCGTCGCGCTCCGTTGCTTTTAAATTTATTTATATTATTTGAATCATTATATTCATGTTACTTCAAAATAATAGCAAAAACAAAATCTGCATTATAAAATCTATTATTTTTAGTACTTAATTAAGTCTCAAATGAGACTCATTAGATAAATGTAAAGACTTGAACTACGTACGTATTCATATTTATAAGGCAATTTAATTTTATTTTGAAAACACGAATGTAGGTATACACATATTATGTATGTTCATGATTTTAGTAAAAATAAATAACTTAACAGCGTATTTTCGTTTGGGGCAAGGAAATGTCCACCGCGAAGCCCCCATTTATGTGAATACATTTTTTAATTTCTAAACATGTAGGTGTTTTCCTTCACCACCGAGCACATGGTAAATCACCTCTTAAAATTGCAATTAACAATTTTATTGATGTCAGCGGGCATCGAACCCGGGTAGCTTGCGTTTTGTAAAATTTACCTCGGGCACTTAGCCCCTGAGCTACCACCGCTCTCATATAATACCCGTGCCTCTCATATATCGAAATAAAGAAAGAAAAACAATTTATTACAAAAATCATCAACTCGCACATTACAACCACTCGAATGTCGGGGTCATTTTGGCCAATATGGCGCATCTGTCGAGCACTTTCCGAAGTACTAAGTAAGTATATAACAAGTATACTAAGTATATATATATATATATATATATATATATATATATATATATATATATATATATACGTCGTTATATATATATTTATTTATTTTATTTTTTTAATCTTCAAGGGAAACATACATAATTTTAGTCTATTACATAACACATATTAATCTTACATTTAACAAAAAAGTTTCCACTGTTAAGTAACGCATCGACAACAAGCCAACACCATGACAAACTTAGGTGTGCAAAAACTAAAGCGAAGTTAAGTCAAAGTAAAGTGTGATATTTAAGTGAAATGATAATTTACCTATTAATTTAACTATTATCCATTACAGCTTCAATTTCCTTCTTAAACTGTCCATATGACAGAGAAAATATATCTATTTGTGAAAAGTTTTTATCATAAGAATTACATTTTTTTCATTTATTTATCATATGAACAAGCATTGCACATATTTGTAGTAATAGCATTTAAAAAAACCACTAAGGTTTATACTTAAGCTATCGAGAGATTACAATTTTATAAAATAATGTAGCGTTATGTTGTATTGCAGATACTATAAAAAGGAAAAACAAACAAAAAAACATGAAATAAATATGCAAACAATCAAAAAATGACAAAATACGTTATAATAATTTAAGAAAGTGACTTTAGTTTACACCTAATGTTATTTTTAGTGATATTGTCCACTAATTCTGATGGTAAGTTATTGATAAGCCGAGGTATTAAGTAGCTACATGTTCTCTTACCGTACGCATTGCTAGCACGCGGCTCGTTGAGATGGTTTTTAGAAATTGCTCGAGTGTTTACAGAATGCTCAATCGGGATTCTTAACGATTCATTAAAAAATTGTTCTTTTAATAAAATATTTTGTACTTGTATATGTATTAGTAAAATTTTACAATGTTTAAAGAGACCATTAAAGTCATCCCTGAATTTATTTTTTATTTTATTTGGAACTATAGTATTGAGTATTCTTACTTGTAAACTATGGATCTGGTCAAGATATGTTTTGTAAGTTCGGCCGTAGCTACTTAGCCCGTATTGAATGTGCGACTCCGCAAGTGCATTATATAACATTAACTTTATTTTAAAAGGAATGCGATTATTGAGAATAGTGATATTTGCTAAAAACTGTCTTAGCTTAGTACATACACGGTCAATATGCTGGCTCCAATTTAATTTACTGTCAATAACTAGTCCAAGATACGTTTGTGTGTCAACTATCTCAATTGCTAGGCAGCAGCATTCAGCAGCGCGGTTATTATGTAAGCTGATGTGGTTGTGTGCAACTATTTTTTTATTGAAGCGGGTTTTAGGTATGGAGATTTAATTACTAACAACTTAGTTTTACTATCATTAAGGACAAGCCCAGCATCATGGCACCACCTTGATAGGATATCTAGGTCAGAATGCAAAATTTCACATGCTTTTTGTGGATTTTTATCACCGATTACAAGACAAGTGTCATCTGCAAACTGGTAGCATGTGCAATTGACGATGTAGTTGCCCATGTCATTGACGTAGGACAAAAAGTGCAAGGGTCCTAGTACCGAACCTTGTGCTGTTCCCTCTGTTATCAACATCGGCTCGCTGTATTTATTTTCAATTTTCACAAACGATTTTCGGTTTTTCAAGAAATTATGGCACCAATTAAGTAAGTGGCCACGTATACCACATTTGTCTAATCTGTCCACTAGCTGTTCATGTAACAAAGTGTCAAAAGCACGTGAGAAGTCGATAAATAGGGCAAGCACCTGTCTTTTTTTCATTTAGATGACTATTCACTTCATCAGTAAATTTTGATAAGAGTCCTGTTGTACTTTTTCCTGATTGAAAACCAAACTAATACGGGCTTATTACAGTGTTATTCCTACAAAATTTGTGTATTTGATCGCTTATGAATTTTTCAACAATTTTATCGATTGATGAAAGTAATGTAATTGGGCGATAGTTCGAGTAGCCATCACGTTTTCCTTTCTTATGTACGGGTCTGACACAGCCTTCTTTCAATTTATCAGGATACAAACCACTTTTAATGCTACTGTTAATTAGGTCAGAGATAGTTGGGGAAATATGTTCGCCTATCATTTTAATGTCAGCAATCGCAATATTGTCAGCACCTGGTGCCTTTCTTGAGTTAAGATTTTTAATAATTTTATGAATACTACATGCACGAGTTATAAAATTGTTCTTGCCATATTTTGTGCGCATATTGGAAGTACAAAATAAAAGTTTCTTTCTAGCACTAATCCTTTGACATCTGAAACTTATTTCATTTAGAAGTGGTATGGAGTCGACCCTATTATGAATGATTTTATATAAAAACATCTGATCCCTGACAGTACGGCGAGATTTTGGGTCAAAAGCTAGTCTACACCAAATAGAGGCATCGCCGGCTAATCTAAATTGAATATGCTTCAGAAAATTTTTGTGAATCTTTTCAATTGACTCTATATATATATATATATATATATATATATATATATATATATATATATATATATATATATATATATATATATATATATATATATATATTGAGGATTCCAAACTGTTGAGCAATATTCTAATATTGATCAGACCAACGAGTTATACAAAATAATTAGGTATGAGGGCTTTTTAAAGTCTTTAGTAATTCGTAAGGCAAACCCATGTATGTTATATATCATATATATGTTACAAATAGTTTGCTATCACTCGACGCCATATTATGGCGTTTGAGAGATGCGCATATTATTTGAGACGCCAGAATATGGCGTTTGGACAGACGAGGGGACGATTAAACAACTAATAAGCACAAAATGATTTCTTATTATTTTCGTGAACAGGTACAACACATTAAAATAAATTAAAGTAATTTTACGGATTTCATCGAGTTTAATTTAAAAAATTATGCGTGCGTGTGTGTGTGTGTGTGTTTGTGTGTGTGTGTGTGTGTGTGTGTGTGTGTGTGTGTGTGTGTGTGTGTGTGTGTGTGTGTGTGTGTGTCTGTGTATGTGTTAAACAAAAACTCTCCGATCAGATTCTTTATATCATGGCTGTTAGACGGGAAATGAAGCTGCAGCCTTCACCAGATTTGACAGCATACAGGCAACTTAACAGACAGATCTCCAATTACATGCGGCGGGACTTACGCAACTTCAATACAGCTCGTATTGAAGAAGCGATTGATTGGAACAGGGCTTCAAAGTGTTTGCCAGAGATTGTCTGCCAGAAAGAGCCAAGTGTTGAAACTGAATACCGTGTGTGGCAGCATCGTTTCCGAGACACCTGAGATTTTAAGTGAGATTGAGAGGTTCTTTGGGCAGCTGTACACATCATCGTTAGAGCCAAACGCAAGTGGGAGTAACGATCCAAGAGCAAGTCTTAGACCAGTAAAAGACAACATAAATAGAAAAAATATTACTTACAAAATAAACAAACGACTTTTTAGTGAGAATAATATGAAAACAATTAAAATTAAACTGAATGAAATCAATTGGTGTAACATAATGACCACAACGAATGATATAAATACAAACTATAAAAATAGCTGAACCAAATCAAGTCTATTTTAGAAGAACATATTCCCCGAAAATTGTACAAATTACAAAATAAAGAAAAGACGAGATGGGAAACAAAAGGCATTAAAAAATGTTGTCACAACAAACGTGTTTTACTTTATCTTACTAACTACTACAATAACGAAGCCTTAAAATCTTATTCAAAACTTACAGTAAAATACTAAAAATAATAGTCACAGAAAAAAGAAAATATTACATAAAAAGAGTGCAATAGTCACGTAATAAATATAAAACTATGTGGGCTGTGATTAATGAAAAAACTAAAAAAAGCTAAGTGTAAAATATGAAAACATTTCGTGCGATTGCCAAGTCAATCTATTTATTTAAAACATAAAAGATTTTTAACATTGATATGGTTAATATAAGATGTTGTTAGGTTAGCTAATCACGTAATAACTTAAAACAGAAGGGCCCTTAAGTAGGGACTGATAAAATTAACCGACTTGGAATTACAAGCATCTCACAACTTTTTACAGTAGAAGAACTGAGTTGCGAGACTTGGTTTTTTTTTACAAGTTATGTTTTTGATGACGTATTATAATTTGAATGAATATTTTGAAAATTTATTTAATTATTTGACAATTTTCTTTATTTCTATTTACACATTTGACATTGTTAACATTTTTCATCAAAATTTTTAAACCTTATTTACATAATATAAATGATGAATGGTCAATAGTTGAAATATAATATTTTTTTATTTATTTTATTTATTTAATTTTTAAAATAAAAGTGTGTGTGTGTATGTATTATTTAGTTTGACGTTTTATAAATTAACATTTTTAAAATATTGTAATTTAATTGAATTCTATATTAATTAACTGTCTTAATATGCTACGCCCGTACAGGATGTCACATGTTCTGTAAATATATTTATTGTACTTACCAACTTTATACCTTGTGACTTGCAATAAAGAATTATGAATTATCCGACACTATTCCGATGATATCACGGACATCAGTCTGAACGAGGTTAGAATGGCTCTGAACCTTATAAACCTTAAAAACGGCAAGGCCCTGGGTAAGGATGGAATTACAGCGGAGCTTCTGAAAGCGGGTGGAAAACCGGTACTTGGAGTTCTTCAGAAGCTCTTTAATTCCATCCTCCATGGTGGCACTACTCCGGAGGCGTGGACCAGACGTGCGGTGATCTTGTTCTTCAAGAATGATGACAACGCTCTCTTGAAGAACTACAGACCATTTTCCCTTGTGAGCCGCGTCTACGTGCTGTTCATGAGAGTCATTACGAATCGTCTCGCATGCAGACTAGACGACTTGCTGCCTACCGAACAAGCCGGTTTCCGAAAATGCTTTAGTACCATAGACCACATACATACCCTTCAGCAAATTGTACAGAAGACCATGAGAAAGCCTTTGATTCCGTCGTAATTTGGGCGGTGCTACAGTCCCTTCAGCGATGCTAAGTTGACTATCGGCTTATCGAAGTGCTGAAGTGTTTCTACAGTAGGGCTACGATGGGTATCAGAGTACAGAACCAGATGACGAAACCTTTCCAACTGCAGAGAGGTGTGAGACAGGATGACGTTATATCCTTGAAATTCTTCGCTGCTGCATTGGAAGATGTTTTCAAGCTAGTGGACTGGAAAGTATACGGTATTAACATCAAAAGCGAGTACATCACTCACCTTCGATTTGCCGACGATATAGTCTTTATGTCAGAATCTCTGGAGGACCTAAGCACCATGCTCAATGATCTCAATAGTGTCTCCCAACGGATGGGTCTCAAGATAGTATGAACAAAACGAAAGTCATGTGTAATGTCCATGCCACACCTATGCCGGTAGTTTTTGGGAGCACTAAGCTCGAAGTAGTTGACAAATAGTCCAACTGGGTAAGTCTAACTTCGACCGAAAGGTCAATCGACGGATTCAACTCGGCTGGGCAGCGTTCAGGGGATTGTTACAGATCTTCTAGTCCGAACTATACCTCAAAATCTGAAAACAAGACCTGTCCATAGACCGCAGTAACCACTTACCATCAAGTAGACCGTGAGTCCGTTAGTCACTGCAGTTTTCTTCAATACAACAGCAGTTTTATTTCACACTATATCGGACTTAGGCGTTTTATATTTTTTTACGTGGACAAACCGCGTTGAGACAGAATTATGAGTGCAACACGGATGACTCAGCTTGGCAAGGTCTACGTTCTCACAGCCAGTGATTGTCGTCGTAAAACAGCAGTATGCTGATATTTAACTGACAATTCAAGGCTTTATTTACTTAAAATTGAAATATGTATAATAAAAAGCTGTAATAAAAACGAACTTATACTAAAATATTAACTTATCATCACACTTCCCGTGATATCGTGCCAAGAACTGCCAAGGCTGCTTTTTCTATGCCTATACTAAGTCTTTGAGCGAGTAAAAAACCAGTGCTCTTATCATCAGCAGCGACGAGCAGTCAGTACAGTTACTTTAGGAACTTCACCGCACGTGGACCCCACGGACCGGTCATCTAATCTCAAGGTCGTGTAGTGGCTGCGTAAATGCCTGTATTCACTTTGATTAGTGCGAGTACAGGTGGTTAGTAACTGCGGGTGATTAGTACAGGTGTGTAGGGTAAGTAGTGTCCAATTCTGTTTAGTGGCTGTCTTGAGTAAATTCAGTTGTGTGCCGTTGACAGGCAATTGCTCTGCTTAATTTCTTAACCTCTTTCGAATATGTAGATTTCAAGTTTCTTACTTTAGTATAAACTTCTTTACTTCTAAACCCCGGTATATTCATAGCTTCACTTATACGTAGAAATGCCACATCTGGGGCTCCTTTAATTTTGCAGTTAGAGTATTTACTATTGTAAAAACATTAATTTTTTAGATACTTTTAGATTTTTTTAAAACCATACCTGGCATTAACATATTTCACTAAATTAAACTTATAAATCATTTATCGTCGAATTCCTAATATAAATTATAATTATATTTTGAATAGAATTTATTTTATACTTTAATTAAAAATATACATACTCCTGAAGAGAGCATAACATCTACCATGTTTTCTCTTAATAATTAAACCCATTTTATTCTTCTTTAGACTTTTTTTATTTAAGTACATAATTTTCTTGAATAGTTTCTAATTGCATTGTATTGATTGGATGTTATTTGTACTCCAAATTAACCCAAAATCGCATGACTCAATCTGTGAATGTTATGTACACTTGTTATTGATATACATATCAGAGTGATTATAGTGATTTTTAATGAACGTAATTATTTAATTTTTATTTTCATAGTTAATTATAAGAAACTTAACTAAAATAATAATTAAAATTATAATATTTACGACTAATAATAATCATATACAATATAAAAAATAAACTATAATATAGATAAACTAAAACTAAAAATTTAAATAGTCAAAAAGACCTGCTCCCCGTGGTATAGTGCCAAGAACGGTGGCTGCGTTTCCTCGCTGAATAGCTATACTTAGCCTTTGAGCGAGGAAAGAACCAGCCCTCTTATCACCAGCAGCCACGACCAGTCGTGGATACAGTTCCTTTAGAAACTTCACTGCACGTGGACCCCACGGACCGATAGTCTCTACATCAAATGGCACAAATATGTAGTATTTTCTCAGACTCATATTTGCGCCATTTACTAAATTCGGCTGCCTCTGATGCCGCCCCGGCTCTAAAAGAGGTACCCTTGAGATGAGATGTGTATATTTTCGTGATTGTCATATATTTATATTGTAAGGGTACTTGTTGGATAAAATAAAATAAAACAAAGTCTTTAGCGGTGTATAGTAAAATACTTGAGCGGTATGTTTGTTCGTTTGTGCAAATACTTCGCTAAACAAGTTTCGATGTTTGCAAGCTTTCATTTCATTTCATAGTTAGCGAAACTTATATTCTTCATGTTGTGGTCACTGGATTCAAACACCATGGAAATTTCTTTTCTTTAATACTAGCAGTGCTATTATTATTACTAATATTCCATTTATATACTCCTGGTAGGCGTTTTAAGCTGTGTTAGGAGTGCTTCATGACAGTAGTCGATTGGCGGTTAAAGTTCAAGTTAAGTTAAAAATAAGTGAAAGTTAAGTTAAAGTTACAGCCTATATACGTCACACTGGTGGGTACAGGCCTCCTCTCACTTGGTTTGTTAATAAGCGAACACACCCATCAGATGGGTGTGTTCGCTTATCAACCTACCCATCAGATGGTAATTTAATATTGGAGCTCATTGTGACAAACGAGCACACAGTCCACCTGATGGTAAGTGGATGCGGTAGTCAATAGAGATCTACATCTACCTTCAATTAAGAATCAAAATGTAGTTGCCTTGTAACCCCTAAGGACTAAGATGAACTGATTCCTATCCAGTAAAAAGGGTCACCGGTTCTCTACACTCACCATGAGTAACAGTATTAAGCTGCTATTTCACGCTGATATTCTGTAGGAGCATGGTCCTTCCCAGGTCGAGCTGACCCCTTTCGTGCTACAAATATAGCTGCAGCATGACTCTACCAGGTAAAATGAGATGAAGTCAATATTTTGATATAAAAAATTTAAAATAGTCCAATTTCATGATAAAAATAATAACTTAATTAGATTTTCAATTCAATTACATTTCTATTTCAAAAAAATGTAAATTAAAGTAGACATTTAAATCGGGGCTAATGGCGGAAAAACTCAAACAATTGATTGTCAGATACGATTCTACGTACAGATCTAAATATTATGAATTTCATTAAACTCAATCAAAATATCTAGAATTATCATTCAATGACTTTGAATGACGTTTTGATTGTAGTTATGGTATACTTAAGCCCAAAATTCTATCGATCAAGATCCCTAATTTAATATTTGTTTGCATCAGTCCTCTACACTAAGGTTATCTAAATGTCTCGCTGGTCTGGTGGCTGTTGACGCATATTCTGATCATGAATGAATCCCGGGTCGAGCCAAAATCAGTTATTGGGTTTATTTGTCAAGAAGTTCTCAGTAGCAGTCCAGCATGAGAAAGTTAGCGGTGCCGTTGGTCCTGCGCCTTATCTCTCTCCGGTTATGTTGGTTTGCCAACCCATTGGACCATGCGAATGAGGGACACTTGGACATTATAATCCCTTTCCGCGCCGACGGATAGTCTCCGTTGAAGCTGACCGCCGTGATTGAAATTTGGTCTTTTGGATATTATACAGTCATTATTGGAATGAAACTTTTTAAGCGCGTTTTAACGTCTTATTTACACGTATCCTTCTTTTAGGATTTTTTGTGTTTTCGTTATCTATTATTAAGATAAAGCTTTTTTGCAATTTGCATGTTTCGGTCTGAGATTAACTGTTTACACTGGTTACTAATTACAATTTGTAAAGCTCATATCTTTTTGGTGCATGAATAAATGAATAAAATTATCCAGAGCGATTACTATTATTATGTTACACTAAGCGTATTTATAAAGGCAGTGACTGAAATTAGTACTTCGTGAATACCTTAGTATATATACATATATTCATGTTTGATTTTCAGACGTTATAACATTATTATATACATTTATTTTTATTCTACTTTTATATGATTCAATACTTATAATATTAGAGAGATATATACGTATATATAGTTTACAAGAATACTTATTAAAATTACATTTAACCTTTTTTTTTCGGAAATAACCTCTTACCTACGAAGAACTGGCTATATTATAATATTAATATTTATTAAGTTTTACTGGACCCGCGTGTAACACGCACTATATTTATTACCTAAAGAAAGCTATATGCTTGACATATCAATTATAGCTTTTATCTCTTCTTTAATAACCCGTTTTGATAGTCCACTGATGGTCTTCTACCATTGTGTTATTGGTCGCTTTACCAAACCCTTACAACGTCAAGACGTTGCAATGGTTTGGTAAAAGTGAATTACGTGGTGACGGAGCTGAAAATGAAAAGTGAAAATGAAAAATACTTTATTTGACAGTTCGCACCTTTACAAATAATTTAGCAGTGGTTCTCACACCAGGCATGCAGACCTGTAGCGTGAGAGCCAATGATTACAAAACGTTTATAAAAACCTATTCATTGTTACCTTTAAGATATACACATTAATGCATATATTAAGTAAAAAATAATAGTTAAAACTAACAAATACGAAAGTGGTCGATAACGGTATTTTAATTTTATGATAAAATATACGGTTGCCATTCCAATTATGCCGATTTTGGTAAATATTCATTCATGTTTGTAATACGAGGTAATTTCTTTTTGGATCGGTCAAACCAATTTTACTGGTATCGAGGCATTCTATCTTAGTCCTCAAGGGTGACAAGGCATCTACATTTTGATTTTCATCGATGAAAGATGTAAACTTTTATGTTTATGCATTCACTTACCATAAAGTGGACTGAGTCTCCGTTTGTTATCTTTATTCTATTAAAATAATCGATGGGCAGGCCTGTTTCCTATTTCAGCAGTGGACTTTGATCGGCTGAAATGATGATGACGATTCTTCTACACATCATATGCTACACTTTCACAATCTATTGGTTTGGACAACGTCTATCTTGGTTTGAAACAAAGAGCAACCCGCGCAGAATATTTTAATATTATAGCAATTCTGATGCATCGCGAGGTCACAGATTACTTTCATATGAAGCGAGTTCAGAATAATTCATAAAGTAGCGTAAGTAATAAAAGGGCCATGGTGATTCACTGGAATGTCGCAATTCTAGTGGTTAGAGTGAGGGAGTCCCCTTATGCCACCATCCATTAACTCATATGGTCCCGTCCCTATTGCTGTGGAGTGGCCGTGTAAGAATATCCATTACCCTAGTATTGGTGAGCCACGAATGGGTCGGCTCGACCGGGGAAGGACCACGCTCTTACAGAATACCAGCGTGAAATAACAGCTTAACGCGTGCTTCCTATGGTGAGTGTAATGAGCCGGAGACCCTTTTTAATGGAAACGAGGCATTCCATCTTAGTCCTCAGGGGTGACGGCGCATCTGCGTTTTGATTCTTTATTGAGGATAAATATAGATGTCTATAAGCCACAGTATACACTTACCATCAAGTGGACTACTCCTGACTGTGTGCTCGTTTGTCATCCTCTACTATAAAGAAAAAGAAAAACCCCATATCATCCCGTGGGTGTCGTAAGGGGCGACAGAGGTAAACAAATCAGGAGATGGGCAGCAGTTTTTTCCTAATAACGACTAAAAATAAAAATTACGGTTTCCATCTCAGTTGCCAAGTGTGGCAGTTATGGCACATACCCCCCCCCATGAGGTGATCAATGAGGGAGGCCTATGTTTAGCAGTGGAGTAAAGTAGTCTGTTACGGTAACGGTCCCATCCCTGCGGGATACGTTTCATGGCCTCCCGTTGATGCAACTACGAGTATATTACTTTAGATTAGTGCTGTATATTTTCCGCCCACGATTCAGTCTGAATTGGTCGTTCATCATTCATCATCATCATCCGTTACATCTTATCCAAAGTCAACTGCTGAACACAGGACTCCCACATAAATTGCCTCTTAGAAGAGAGATTAAAAGTTTTCCTACGATAGGAGAGTCCCATGCCCAGCTGTGGGGTTTTTTTCGAACGACGAAGAAGAAGATATCACAATGTGATACCACCACTAGCTATATACTTTTAAGAAGGCTTTTTTGAAGACCTTCTATATTTCGACCGCCAAATGTCATTTTTTCTAATATGAAAATAACTATGAAAAAGGGTGGTATGCCTTGATAGTTTCATGAAAATTGATTTTAAGAACTTGAAGGTGTCCTGCGCTCATAGTATCTAAGTAATCACAAACAAGGAAATCTTTTTACACGATCATTAAATGTATTATTTCGTGAAAAAACGCTAAATTAAACTGCAGTCTTTTTCTACTGAAGAATAAATTAGCTGCCACGCTTAGCAGTTAATTTGTTAAGGTTGTTTTTGTTATGAAGAAGATGCTACTGCCTATCTCCTGTTTCAGGTTCCTTCTGAGGCTGATTCTTAGTTGGTTTCACTCTCTTAATAGTAATAGAGTCTTTATTTTCTCTTTTAACATATTTAACGTGTGTCTGTGTGTGTATATGCGTGTATGTGTTTGTGAAGAGGGCCATTAGAGCAATATATAATTTAAAACCAAAAGAGTCACTGAGACAAAAATTTAAGGAAATTAATATATTAACTCTGGCCTCTCAATACATTTATGAAAATGTAATGTACGTACACAAAAATAAAAGTAGTTTTGCGAAAATAAGTGATATTCATTCTGTAAATACTAGGAGCAGACACAAGCTGGTAGTACCAGTTACTCGACTCCACCGAGTCAGTAATTCATTCTTGGGGCGATGTATACGCTTTTACAACAAAATCCCAGAAAATATACAAAATTTGTCGTACACAAAGTTCAAAAATGTTATTAAACTAAGTTTGTACAAAAAGGGTTATTATAATATTAAGGAATTTATAGATGATAATAACCCCTGGGAAGGGTGATCGCTACCAAGCTATTTCTAATTTGTCTTGTGTTGTTGATTGTAAACATGATTGTAAGCTAGTATTAAAAAAAATAGTCCCGCTGGGTTTCTTGCTGGTTCTTCCCAGGACAGAGGTTTTTTTTGCGAACCAGTGGTAAATGAAAAAAGTGACTTTCAATAAGTATTGTTATAATCTACATTGAATAAAAAAGTTTCTATTTCTATTTCTATTTGTGCGTGCGTTCTGTGCGATTTCAATATGTGATTACCATCTCCTATTTAGGGATCATCCACTATGCGATTAGGTTTCCTCAATCTCGTGCCATTTCTCTGTATTTTGTTATTGGTGTGTGCTTGTGCTTCATAGGGCAAACGTTTTTGTTTCTGATGATATAAGACATCATTAATTTTCTATGGCTTTGTAATTCTTAGTTGTTCGTATTTGTTTTTTTTTTTTTGCTATTTCGTGTTCACGCCTTGTTGCATGAAAAGGTAACTATAAATATTTACCGCATTTGCAATGCAAAAAAATACCGCATTATAAAATTCTGTCTTAGTAAGATTTTCTAAGATGTTTATATTAAATGGTTTCTCGAAAATGATTTCTAACGGTTTATATTAAAACAATGTCTTGATTCCCAACAAAGTTACGAAATTGCACTATTGGTTATCATTAGTAAGATGCTACGAGAAAAACCAAAGCCTAGAGATCTTTATCAATTGAATTCAAGCTTCGATCAAGTAAGAATTAAGTTCAATTAAGGCAGTTACAAGTTACAGGCAGTACAAGAAATAATGAGACGTCATTACATCGTTTAATTGTAGCATTTTTTCATTTCATTGTTATTATAATTATTATTGTTCTCAAGTATGGTAATTTTAGATTTATAACGCCGGCAGTGGACTTTTATGTTTTTTTTATATAGAATAAGGGTAACAAACGAGCACGCAGTCCACCTGATGGTAAGTGGATGTTGTAATCCATAGACATCTACATTTATCCTCGATTAAGAATCAAAACGCAGGTGACATTGCACAATGCAATGTCACCCCTGAGGACTAAGATGGAATGCCTCGTTTCCAGTTAAAAAAGGATCTCCGGATCTCTATACTCACCATAAGAAACACAGCAATATTAAGCTGCTATTCTGTGAGAGCGTGGTCCTTCCCCGGTCGAGCCGACACATTCGTGCTACAACCATCATATAGCTGCAGCCTGGAGAGAGAGAGAGAGAGAGAGAGAGAAACCTATATACGTAGTAGAACCAGGTGCAGCTATATGATGGTTGTAGCACGAATGTGTAAGTATGTAAACCTTTCATAAGTTTTGAACGTCTTGTTCGATTGAGATACTGTTTACGGCGTTCTAAGGATGTCAATGTGGAATAAATTTGGTTATAATATGAACTGAATCGGACGAGTGGATTTTGATAAATCTCAAAAATAATATTTTGAAAACTGTTTTTTTTTAAATAATTTTTAAATGGCTTTACCGATCAATTTCAAAAACCAATCAGCTCTTAACCTCAAAAAATGACGTCGAATACCGTTTGGACAATAAAAATCGGTGTATTCGTTCGTGAGATATCGAAGGAAAATTTTGAGAGAAAAAAAACGTTTTTTTAACATAACTTCGAGATTTCGAAATATAATTTGGTAAATTAGCGAGAAGTTCAAGGGATGGCCTGCAGGGTCAACTAATTTTTTTATTGATGTTATTTGGTAGACGCTGGTGCCCATCTCCTTCCTGTTTCCTTGTGTCGTTTCTGACGACACCTACGGGAAGATGAGGTAGTGGAATTCTTACACCGGCAACTTCATTACAATTCTGAACTTTTTAATTTTAAAAATTACAAGATTAATAAGTATTTTTTATGAGTAATGATTAATTTTCAATCATATGATCATGGTATAATTATCAAAAGCCAAAAATTTAATAGTTTCTTGAAAATTTAGCGATCCGTTGTGTATACATTAATATTCTCTTCTCATACTTCATATTGCATGTATTTTCGTTTATAACTATGCAAGTTGATAGTCAAAAGGACACTAATATGAAATTACAATCTAGGTCACTATTTGTTATAAAAACCTACAAACAACAAGCAACAAAAAGTTTAATCCGGCTCTGGACACTGGGTATTTTTGGGTATTTAACGTATGGTGTGAACTAATGGTGGTTAATATAGCGCATAGCGCCATATTATAGCGCGCTATCTCTTCATAACGCATAGCGCGTGCTATGTAAGTAGTCGCCATGGCGCTATAACGCTATGACGCTTTGGCGCTATTCATATCAAGCGGCAATTAGTTTTAGCAGCAGCGCTGTTGGAAGTAGACGTGTGACGCAAATTTAATCTAGCAGCACGCTATTCATCGCGCGCAAATTAATTTAGTGTTAGGCGTTATTTAGTTATTGTATACTGTATATTTATAAGTTATCGAAGGACACAGTTGTCTGCTACAAAGCAAGCCTAACTAATGTTTTAAATGTAAATAAAATATAGATACAAAAGTGTTTATAATAGTGTTTGTAAATAGTTGATTTTTGTATATGCAATTAATAAACTTTTAATACACCTTTGATTTATAATTTATAATAAGGTTAAAATAACGTTTACATCAATTATAATAAAAATGATTAATTTTATTTTGTTTTAAAAATAACAGTCCTTAAAAATATTTTTAGGATTATAAAAAGTCTGAAAAGTGTGAAAGATCGTAGTTTAATTTTTCTTTACCACTTTATTTTACTTTAATCTAAAATGAGACTTATTACGTAACAATGTTCTTATATAGCACGACATGTAAAGTAGCGTGCTCCGAGATATAGCGTGCTGCTAAACTTAACGCGCTTGCCGGCCTCCTACACACTTTCTTATAAATAACGCGCTATAACATAACGTATTTAGCGCGCTAGAAATTTCTAGTTTATAGTCTGTAACGTGCTATTGATTTATAGTCATTTTGAACAACTTTAGTGTGAACGAGATGGTATACCGATATCTATCGGGGATCGTAAGATCGTAAGACACCAAGTGATGAATGCGATTACGACTGTTATAATTTGTTAATTCTTCTTATTTTATACGACTACGAGTATATAATAATAATAATGTCCTCCAGACTGAATGCGGTCACGGTGGCCAGCCTCAACAGAGACTAGCTATCGGCGCAGGACAGAATTATAGTGTCCAAGTGTATGCGCAAGCACAGGTGCACTCTCTATTCCCTCACTCTCATAATCCGATGGGACGGTAAACCGACACGACCGGAGAGAGATCAGATGCAGGACCAACGGCTTTACGTACTTTCCGAAGCACGGGGATGGCACACCGCCAACTTCCTGACTCCGGGCAGCTACTCAGAATTTCTTGGCGGAAAAACTCAATAAGTGATTTTTTTGGCCCGACCCGGGGTTTGGACCCAGGATTTCATGATCAGCAATCACAGACTAGACCAACGAGGCAGTCACGACGACTATATACCCTAACATTAAACCTAACATAAGCATATTTAATTAATCTCAAAACAGGAGTATTTAAAAAAAAGTCGCGCTGGCTTTCTAGCTGGTTCTTTCCAGGACAGAGTTTTTTTCCGAAACAGTAGTAAAGCTTAATTGATTTTTAGTATTTTTGTTACCTATATTAAATAAAAATAATTCCATTTTATTTTATTCTCTGGGGTTCTTTCACCACTTGTGAAAAAATCTTATTATGAAATACATTTCTTTTTTATTTTCTTCCAGGTGAAGCACTTCACATGCAGCCCCGATGAAATGAAGCCATTTTTAAAACAGGTACATCCTTTATCAAATTTTGTGGAGTATTCGACAACGCAGTGGCGCAGTGGTTTAGCATTAAGTTGCGGTGTTGAGGGCCGCGGGTTCGAATCCCGAAAGGAACAAGTATTTGTGTGGAAATATTTTTGTTTCGGGTCTGGATTTTTGATGTGCAATTTATGCATGTAAATTGTCAACTGACTCCTAAATTTAACATAATAAATTAAAAAGTATAGGTGTTTATTGAACAAGGACCACTTTGCCACGCTTTCTAACATTACAAAAGCAATTTTATAGAAAAAGAGTGGAATACGAGCACACAGCCCACCTAATGGTAAATGGATGCTGTGATCCACAGACATCTACACCTATCCTCGATTAAGAATCAATATGTAGATACGTTGACACTGAGAACTAAGATGAAATACCTCGTTTTCAGTAAAAAGGGTGTCCTATTCTCTACATTCACTATACAAAACATAGAAGCAGCATTTAAGCTGATATTTGACGCTGGTATTCCGTGATAGAGTCGTCCGAGTAACCATATCATCTATACAGTGTATGCTAGAAAGAAGTTAATCATTACATTCGAAACTGATGTGCTACAGGCGTTCGTGGTTGCTGGTGCGGCCCTCAATATCGCAGGTCATGGATGCGCGCACGGTTACCCGGCGGTACTGTTCGCTCAGTTGAAGAGCGATGGAGGACCAGTGACCCTAACTGATCATGATACTTCATGGATAGGTGAGCACTAGCGGAATTGTTTATGTTATCGATATATTTAAAAAAATTGAAGTAATATGAAAATAACTAGCATCTTTATATTTCATCAAAATATTTCGAGTAATATTATTATCATGCTTTATATTCTACATTCTGTAACTATAAACCAATTTTATAGAAATATCTTTTTAATTAGGAATTTTTTATTAAAAAATATACTTAGTTAGTTTTTCAAGGGAATGAAAACATGAATGATTGAACTTAGTGAAACAAATACTGTATAGAAGTAAACAAATTTAGTAATTAAATGAGACAAATTAACAAAAAAGGCAAATTAACAGTATTACTAACAGTTACAATATCACTTCCTTCTACGCTATTTATTGGTACTTGAATATATCTATCTCCATTCATTTTCTGCATATCAAAGTTTGGTTCTGGCAAACGCTCATTTTGGGTAGACTTTCTACTAGATGGTAAATTTTTATACCACGATACTACTTTTTGTAGTATATGTCCAGCGTTTGAAAGCTTAACAATGTCAGCCTTTTTGGCCTCAGATATCGGGGTCATAGTTTTATAGGCAGGTTTGTAGTTTTTAGTTGAACTGAACCATTTCTTTTTCGACCTTTACCAACACCATTTATCTTTTTAGTCAGAGTTGTGGTAATATCTAGAAAATATCTCATATTATGTTTAGGTATTCTTTTTGAAATTTTATGATTTTTATCTTTAACCACGATAATAAATTATCATTTTCATCTTTATTTCAATTTTTTGTACTTAGCAGCTATGTTAAATCATGTAAATCATAGAAATCTGTCAGCATAGATAGGATTGCAGCTACTTGTTTGTTTCGATTTTGTCCTCCACATGTCTCACAAAATAGTGAAATTTCTGAGACGTTGGCGATCAATTTAAGAAAATGGTACATTATTAAGCCTGTTTAGTTACTCCCTCTTTTCCCATGTTACTCATTCCAAGTGAAACAGTGAGCTGTTTCTCCTTGTCCAACGTACATAGTAAGATTGTACGAATTTGTGTGAGTTTTCACTTAGTGAACTTTTACATACCAAGTTCAACAAATATTTTGTATTTAGTGATTTTTGCGTCTTGAAATTTCGTAAATGAATTCACCTATGGATATAATGACTTTTTTTGAGAAAAATCTTTTAATATACTTAGTGTAAAATAATAAATTTTCTTTTTTTTTGTACTTAGTGAGTTTTTCCTATCACCCGACGATATGTAAATATATATATACTGGGTGGCGATTAGGTTATCACATTTTATAGCGCAGCAGTTAATGCAAGTTGATATACGTCTGTTGAAATAATGAAATAAACAATAATATAAAAAATAAAAAAGTGCATTTTTCAAACAAAATAAATAGCTTAAAATATTACACGAAATAAATCATTCTGGATATGAGTTTATTGACCTGAAGTGACCTGTAAAAACGGCAATGGCGCAGCGATACCTACACTTGTCCATACATAGGGAATTAGGCACGCGTAGGGCGATGCTAATGCGATGTTATCAACAAATCATAAACTTTATGTTATTGTTTTTATCCTAATAATCACTCTAATCTTGTAATCACTAAAGTTTAATAAATACATCAAATCAAATTTAATAATTAAATGTTATGTAATTCTAGAGCCGCGTTTTGGTGGCATTCTCCGTAAATCAATATGATGTCGGTTTATTCCACGGAGCAAATACAAAGAGGAGTATTTTGTATTTGCTCCGTGATTTATTCCGATGACTTGAAATAGATACGAGGTATCTTAAAACTTAGAAAAAGTTAAAACGTTAAAAAAGTAAATGTCACACCACTTCACTAAGTTATTAAATATGATTTTTATCTAGCGTATTATGAACGTGTCCCATCACAAAAAAATACAAACAGTAAAAGTAAGCGTCCGATTTCGCATAAACTGTCACCAACTTATCACAACTATTGTTATCCTATAAACGTGTCCTATCATAAACAAATCAACAAACTTATCAAAAGGTCCACATCTTACATCTTTGCCCATATATTTCGGTTTTTAGTACTTTTTTCAAAAAATATCCACTTTATTTTGATGGTTGCTGAAGCTTTAAACGACACTCTATGCAGCAAATAAGGTGTCAAAACCAGGTGACATAATTCCTAACAGATGCTGAGAAAAGAACAATAACAGACGCGGGCAAAGTTATCTCCACTTTCTTACATCTTTGCTCAACCTAAATTTCTCAGCAACTATAAGCTCTATGATTTTGATTGAAGGTATATTGTTAGAAAACAGGCAAAATTATATACCATAACATTTTCAAATAAATAGAAGGCCATTTTAAGTTTTAATGGCGGTGGGCAATATTATCGCACATTTAATCATACTTTCATACTAAGAGATTTGAGGTGCTAGGGCTGTGCATCAGATGAAAGAAAAATAATAAACTGATTTTGGGGCAATAATGTATATTTTGTGTTTAAAATTAAAAACAACAACAATCTGAATAACAACAAAAATCAAGAAAATCAATGTTTAGGTAGGAACATTCTACAAAATTATCTCAGAAATTAACCCTGATAGTTGAGGTAAGGAAAAGTAGACGGCGACGATACTTATTTAATACAATACGAGGCTAGCTTATACTGATTTTGATACTACTGATGTGCGTGGCTCACCTATTGTGCGTACCTATCCATTTTGTCAGCCATTTTTGTCTGCGATCGTTAATGTCTGTCATTGAGGAGAAAAATCTCTTTTAAACTTAAGTTTTTTGCAAACGAATTGCAAATTATTGAATTGAAAATTAGGTCAAGCGGCCCGTGAACCATCATCAAGGACTAGGCGTTGGACTAGTGACTTAATTATCGTCGCACGCGCTAGTGAAATACGAACTTCGACCACAGGCATCCTCTCGCCACCTCGTCCCGTTTATCAATTCGCGCATAGAGAATTATGCCTTTGTTCGTCTATTGTAAGTAAATTTTTCGCTTGAATTTGATTTCACACACCTACAGTGCGCAGTCCCTTTGTTTTTAATTTCGCGCATAAGAATTAAGTCTTAAATCGTTAATCTTAAGTACATTTTTTGCTTGATCCTTTTTTTTAATTTCAATAGAGAAGGAGGCTGGGTACTACCACCTGCTTGGGTTAAATTAAAACTAAACCCAAGTATACCACTGCAAGACTTCAAAATACAGTTAGTTCATTCTGCGTAGATCGGACCAAAAACAATAATTAAAAAGCTGAAGGTACTCCGGGTTAACTTTGACATCGGGACGTCAGTCACCTCAGTCCCCCGTGACCATGGGTGCTGGAAAGCACCCGAAACGTCGGGTATTAAAATTAATATAAATAAAACGCGATAAAATCCGTAAAAGTAGTTTTAATCAATGATCCTTTTTCCTTATTTGAGTAATTCGGATTGGCTACGTTTGAACTATCATTCGCTTTTGCCCGGTTTGACTTTTAGTATTCGTCAGGTGATAAATATATGCATTTACATGATGTTGTTTAATATTAAATCGAAAAAAAAAATCATTACTGGGACTGGGATGTTAATTTTTAAAATTTTTTTTAGTTATGTATGTTTAAAGAACGTTATTTAGGATACATCTTTTCATTTAATGTGATAACTTCATCGTCTCTCTGTATATATATATATCAATGCATCTTATAAAAAATGCACTGATTGCCTTATGTGTGTTTAGCGAGAATACGTAGTCGATTCTCTTACAGGAACATTTATTTTCCGTGGTATACTTTATTCCTTCATGGTAAAATGTGATTAATCCATAGTATGGTCTAACAAACACCCAAACGTTTTCATAAGCTTTCACTTGTTTTATATTAGTATGGATAAGGGAATACAATTAATCAATGTTTTATTTGTTTGTTTCAGCTTCTGTGGTCGGGCTCATGGGCATAGTCGGCAATTTCATATCGCCCGTTCTAATGACAAGATTCGGTCGACAGAAGGCGCACTTTATCAGCACAATACCAGCACTTTTGGGCTGGATAGTCTTTGTGATAGGAAATTCTGTACCGGCCTTCTTACTTGCCAGACTACTACATGGCCTAGCGTTGGGCTTACGGACTCCACTAGCTGCGATCTTAGTGGCCGAGTATACTGAACCTAAATACCGTGGAGCATTTCTTGGCACCTTTGCGATATCCTTAGGTTTAGGAATTTTACTATCTCACGTTTGGGGCGCACATTTGACATGGAAAATGACGGCAGTGGTTTGTTCCATGTTTCCACTCATAGCCATGGTTATTATCAGCCTTTCACCAGAATCTCCATGCTGGTTAGTCTCGAAATGCAAGTTTGATGAAGCAAGAAAGGCTTTTAGGTGGGTTAGAGGAATTGGTGATGACCAAAACAAAGAGTTAGAAGCAATGATCAAAGCTCAAGAAAGAGAAATAGAAACAGAACACAATACAATTAAAGTCGTTAAAAGATTTAAGTGGAAACGTGTTTTGCAACCAGCGATTGATACGCTTAAGAACGCGATAAAGATTTTTAAGAAGAAAGAATTCTACAAGCCGTCCATAATAGCGATAAGTATGCTATTAGTATTCGAATTCGGTGGAGCACATATGGTACCAGCTTACGGAAATTTGATCCTTCAAGCAGTTCTGGACAAGAAAGATCCAAAAGATGTTACGTGGCAGTTTACAATCATAGATCTATTAAGAACAATATGTGCGTTACTGGCTATCTTTCTGCTAAAATACTATAAGCGTAGGACAATTCTTTTCACCAGCGGTATCATGACAGTGGTTTCGTTGAGTGCCGTATCAGTTTTTGTATATTTAAGAAAAGCTGAAGTTTTCACAAACAGTTGGTTATTAGACGTTGTACCAATGTGTTTGATGATCCTGTATACTTTGTCGTTCTGTTTAGGATTAGTTCCTTTAAATTGGGTGATATGTGGTGAAGTATTTCCATTAGCTTATAGAAGTATGGGTTCGACTCTATCTACATCATTTTTAACTCCCGCTTTCTTAGTTTCTATGAAGACTGCCCCTCATCTCTATTCGTCTATTGGAGTTGAGGGCGCATTTTTAGTATATTCAGCAACTTTGACTGTAGGTTTATTAATAATGTATGTTTTGCTACCAGAGACAAAAGATAGAACTTTACAGGACATCGAAGAAAGTTTTAAAGGTAAAAACAATGATGACCTTGAAACACAGACGAATCTTATAGAAAGAGAAAATATAAATATAAAGTGATATGAGTTTTGAGGCTGTTGTTATTTCGAATTTAGTAAAATTAGGCTTAATAAGCAATAAAACTACATTGAACATTACAGGAACAGTGAAAAATGTACAAAGAATCAAGTTTTAAATTGCCTATTAGGAATTTAAATTTGATTAAATGGTTCCTCCTTTGCTAGAATTTTGTGTAACCTAGAAATAAAACATGATTAACGCTACTGTGACCAGATTAATAACCGTCATAACAGGTAGAGATTTAAAATCGCCATTTAAACTTAGTATTGTTATGACAAATAAGACAGGCTTGAACCGCGTTGAAAAAATTGAGGATGGAAGCACAAAAGCTAAGCATTTGACTACAGCACTGCGAGACTGCAGTTTAAAACTCGGAACAAATGTTTGTATGTGTTAAGGCTGATATTCCAATTCTTAAATTTTATTCATAGAACAAAATACAACATTAACAGATTAATAATTGAAGTTGTATAAATACAATAGTTCAATGTTTTCACTTTTATATTCGTTTAGGTTATAATTTATTCTATTTATTTTTTTATTTGACGATTGAAATTTTTGCACTTATAATTTTTCTGGGTCTAGTTGTTTGCCCAAGTGCAAATTACGTATATAAAACGCATACATGTACTCGTAACAGGGGAAATCCCTAGTTGGGTTGAATTTTTTAAAGTAGAATAAAACAAATAGTAATATGATACTCAGACGAATAAATAAGATAGATGGAGCTCTACGTACATTTGGAGTGACATTTGAAATGTGACTGAAAAATACCGAAACACACACTTATGCATCTAAAATAATTCCAACCAAAACTGCCTGGTATATTTGCAGTAAAATTTTATGGGCTTTTGAAGAAAGACCAAAGATGTTTGCTTGAGAGCGTGGATTCCAGCATCAATGAAATAGAGCCACACTGCAGCTATATTATGGTTGTAACACGAATGGGTCGGCTCGACCGAAAAAGTACCATGATCTCACAGAATACCAGCACCAAAATAGCAGCTTAATACTACTGTGTTTGGTATGATGAGTGTAGAGATCCGGGGACCCTTTTTTACTTGAAACGAGGTATTCTATTTTAGTCCTCAGAGGTGCCAACACATCTGAATTTTGATTCTTAATCGAGGATAAATGTAGATGTCTATTGGCCACAGCATCCACTTACTATCAGGGGGACTGTGTGCTCGTTTGTCACCCTTATTCTATAAAAAACAGGCCCTACTTTGGAATAAGGTAAAATATTTGACTGATCTCATGGCGGAGAAGTCACAGTAGTCAGAGAGGTGTATAAATTCATTTTTATATCCGAAATGTTAGTTATATTCTTTATTTACTACATTCGAAATATGTTTTACAATTAGGGTAAACCAAACTACGGATAAACTTAAAAGAAAAACAACAAAGAGAATTAAAAATGTATAAAAAATAAAGAACAAATCACTAAGGAATTGTTTTATGTACACACAAACCCACATGAAATCGATTAGCTTTTTAAGAACACAACTGTCCAATTATGATACTATGTGACTATCTGCGTGACAAATAAGTTCACTTAAGTTCCAACTAGCAGCATCTGGTGGGTGTGAGATTTTTAGCTCTCATTGAAATGCACGCAGCACTCTGTCTACCTTTCTTTATTGGTCTGAGGTAACACTAAATAGTTGAATGTAAAGAGAATTGCAACTATAACGTAGATTGTAGACACAGAAAAGTAGTATCTTAAGTTTAACGGATTTTGGTTTCGATATATGTATTTCTGTTCGCTAAGATAGTGTCGGTACACCCGGGGGCGCACTTATTATTTTTCTTTTATTTTATCATTTTTTAACTGCGTTTGTTAACCTGTATAAATATTTTTCTATTCAAGAACAAAATAGAATACAATTTTATGGTTATTATAATAAAATACGAATATAAATAACAAACACAAGTTCGGTTGCAAAGAATATTTCACTACGGCGCTTCGTTTCGAAATGCCAAATTCTCCTGCGGGTGCGGGCCGCACGCGGTATCCTTTGATCTGGCGGTGGCGCAAAGGAAACCGTATCTAAGCGAACAGACTATTAAGTGTAAAAAGTATTATTTAATATAGACGAAATATAGTTCGGGACCAAAACTAAATGTATAAAGTATTTTTAATTTCGGGCTGATTTTTCTATCCTCAAATAAAATTTATTTGTAGAATAGAATACAACATAACAAACCAAAAATTACGGTTGTTGAAATAAAATAGTTCAGTACTTTCGACTTTTTATTAAGCCGGGTTATAAATTATTCGATTGACAAAGAAGACTTTTAAATCTGACGATTGATGAATCAGCCCTTAGTATTACAAAACAATGTGTTTAAAATAGATTTTAGTATGAAACCTCTAATAATAAATTGTTTTTATTATAAAGTGTTTCAATTGATTGATGAGGATATCTGCAGAAGAACAAAAGTAACCGATCAGTAGACTGAAGTGGCATTAGATTACGATTTTACGTGGTTGAGCCACGCTGCAGCTACATTATGGTTATAGAACGAATATGTGAGAAACCACCGGGGAGAAACTACGGAAGTCTATGGGTCACAGTATTTGCTTACTATCAGGTGGACTGTGTGCTCAATTGTCTCCGTTATTCCATAAAGAAAAGTTAAAAGTTAGGAAGCATCTTCTGAGACATGATTTCTCAAAATTTTCAAAATTTAAATGCATTAACTTTTGTAGTAATCTTAAAACTCATGCCTGATGTTAATATGCTGTCGTCTCTGTGAAGAAAAAACGATAGCTTCTCGTCTGTTTTAACGTCGCATTTTTGCTCTAATGATGACTTGTTTCATTGCTTTGAATTGAATAGAATCGTAAAGAAAATGCGGCTGTTTGAATTAAGCTTCCCTCCGCGACATTCATGCAAGCAATTAACGGAATGCGTTTTATTTTTAAAACGTGGATGGCTGACATCGCCCGCCATCTTGAAATAATGAATCTTTCGAAACTCAATGTTGATGAATAGTGAAATTTATTTCGAACTTAAAGAAAAAAATATTTTACGCCCAAGCCAAAAAGCTATGTCTTTCTAACTAAAGACAAAAATCCATATTTTTTAGAATTGTTTGGAGTAAAGGGATAAAACTCGTATCATCCCCTTTATGTCTAAAAGTAAGTGATTACCTTACACTTTCTTTCTTCTCTAAGCTTTTATCACTTTTTCGATCTGCTCCTCTATTATGGTGTTTTTCCTTTAAAAAATTTGACGCAATGGTGCCTACTCCGTTCTTGCTTAGCCCAAAGACAGCTAAGAAAAAATTTTTTACAAACTTTCACAAGTTTCTTTGAGTCTCTCAAAAGAAAGGTTGTAACAATGTACTTAGTCTCTGGGTATGTCGCGGTATTTGCTGTACCAAGTATATACGAGTATTGTGTGCCTGTTTTCTCGTACAATAATTACACAAGCACACATTTTGACATTGAACACCCTTTGTATGATTACAGACAGATTCAAAGTTTAATGCAAAAGGATCAGCATCTGCGTACCTAAAACAAGAAAAGCACATGATTAAGACAGCAATCTTTATGTTTTTATACTAAAATCTACGTTTCGTCTACGTGTGTCACTTACTTTGCGTTTGTTATTTGCAGAATTTCAACCCTTTTTCGTCTTCTTACGAGAGCTATCATTAATATCGCCAACTGTAGCCTCGGTTTCCTCCATTACAAAATAATCAAGCAGAAAAATCTTAGAAATCACCAAAAAATCTGAAAACTGTTTGCACTAGTACAGCTGAAGTATTTTTTTCATGCCAATTATGCCGTATCAGAAACCATAGCAGAAAAAATAATTTGGAAAATTTTATAGGACAAGTACAGTTTTGTTTGAAAACGAGTCGTGGCATTAATACTATGATATTTGTCTAGTTTTGATTGGAAATAATAAAGCTATTTAACTTTATTCATATTTTCGTTATTTTTTAAGGTAGGATCGAACTGGTTTTGAATTTCGTGACTTCATAGATGTGTACGTGGAGAGCCCGAAAAAATTAAAAAAAATCATTCACTGAGGACATGTCTAGTTTTGTTCGCCAGCTCTTCAACTATAACTAGTCCTAAGCTAATCCAAAGTAAGCTGTGAATAAATACTGGATAGTTTATTTTTTTTTATTATTTTTTTTTTTTTTTTTTTTTTTTTTTTTTTTTTTTTTTTTTTGGTTTTTTTTTTTTTTTTTTTTTTTTTTTTTTTTTTTTTTTTTTTTTCTTTTTAGGGAAAGTTGGGGGAATTTTTTGTGTTTTTAAAATAAAAATTTTTTTTATTTTAAGGAAATTTTTGGGGGATTTTTGTTGGGGGGGGGGGGGGGTTTTGGTTTTTTTTTTTTTTTGAGAGTGTATTTCAGACTTATCAATTATTGCAATTAAAAAACAGTTATTGATACGATTAAAACGTTCACCAACATTTTACGTCGACGTAATTAAATCTTACCAGAAAGAGAGACGATTCCATTTAGAATGTAAATAATTTTTATTTTGTACATAGTTTGTTTGTACTTTGTTCATGTTTTACTTTTGTTCATGTATTATATTGTATGTAAATTTTCTTTCTTTTCTTTCGCTCAAACAAGCCCAAGCGGCTTTCTTCAAAGCCATCGAAGCTATGCAATTGCTGATATGTAATACAATCTATTTAGCAGTAGTATGCGTTCTGTGTGCTTTGTTAAACACATCTTTGATAGCACTGAATGTGAAACTGAAGAGTGGAGACAGATCAAGATTGATGTACTTTTATAAAACTGCAAAAAACAACAATCTATATTTTTATCAATTTATATCTTGGGCTTGCCCTAGTTTGGAGCTCTAGCTTCGCCACTGCCCAAGCAATCAAAATAACTTGAGGTTTATATCAACATCAAAGCACTTTTTTCACTTTATTCTTTCTTTTTTCGTATCACTTTTACGTATCAAAGTCCTCTTCAAACCATTATTTCAGCGACAAAACAGGAGCGAAAATTCGTCTAAGGCCAAGTTCCCGCCAAAACTCCTCCTCATCATTATCATCAACATCATTACAGCCCTTCACAAGTCCACTGCTGAACATAGGCCTCCCCCGAAGTAATGCCACAAAGCACGGTCCTGAGCCACCTGCATCCATCGACTTCCTGCATATCTTACCAGGTCGTCACTCCATCTAGTGGGGGGTCGCCCTACACTACGCCTACCGGTACGTGGCTGCCACTCGAGAACCTTTTTTCCCCATAGGTTATCGGTTCTTCGTGCTATATGGCCGCCCCATTGCCACTTCAGCTTACTAATCCGTTGGGCTATGTCGGTCACTCTGGTTTTACTGCGGATATCCTAATTTCTGAGTCTATCACGCAGAGAAACTCCGAGCATAGCCCTCTCCATAGCTCGCTGAGCGACCTTGAGCGTCCTCATACGGCCAGCAGTGAAGGACCACGTCTCAGATCCGTAAGTCATCACTGGCAACACGCACTGGTTGTATAATCTACTTTTTAGAGATTGAGGTATACCTGACGAGAAGATATGTCGTAATTTCCCAAACGCTGCCCAGCCGAGTTGAATCCGTCGATTGACCTCTCGGTCGAAGTTGGACTTACCTAGTCGGACTATTTGTCCCAGGTAAACGTACTCGTCAACAACTTCGAGCATAGTGCTCCCAACAACCACCGGCATAGGTGTGACATGGATATTAAACATAATATTCGTTTTGTCCGTATTCATCTTAAGACCTATCCGTTGGGAGGCACCATTGAGGTCATTGAGCATAGTGCTTAAGTCCTCCAGCGATTCTGCCATAAGGACTATATCGTCGGCAAATCGAAGGTGAGTGATGTACTTTCCAGTCCAGTAGCTTGAAAACGTCTTCCAATGCAGCGGTGAAGAGTTTCGGGGATATAACGTCACCCTGTCTTACACCTCTCTGCAGTTAGATAGGTTTCGAGCTCTGATTCAGTACTCGGATAGCCATCGTAGCCCTACTGTACAAACACTTCAGCACCTCGATATACCGACAGTCAACTTGGCACCGCTGAAGGGACTGTAGCACCGCCCAAATTTCGACGGAATCAAAGGCTTTCTCATAGTCCACATACGCCAGGCAAAGTGGCAGATTGTACTCTTCAGTCTTCTGTACAATCTGCCGCAGGGTATGTATGTGGTCTATGGTCATCATCATCATCATTACAGCCCTATACAAGTCCACTGCTGAACATAGGCCTCCCCCAAGTAATGCCACAAAGCACGGTCCTGAGCCACCTGCATCCATCGACTTCCTGCATGTCTTACCAGGTCGTCACTCCATCTAGTGGGGGATCGCCCTACACTACGCCTACCAGTACGAGGCTGCCACTCGAGAACCTTTCTTCCCCATCGGTTATCGGTTCTTCGAGCTATATGGCCGGCCCATTGCCACTTCAGCTTACTAATCCGTTGGGCTATGTCGGTCACTCTGGTTTTACTGCGGATATCCTCATTTCTGAGTCTATCACGCAGTGAAACTCCGAGCATAGCCCTCTCCATAGCTCGCTGAGCGACCTTGAGCGTCCTCATACGGCCAGCGGTGAAGGACTACGTCTCAGATCCGTAAGTCATCACTGGCAACACGCACTGGTTATACACTTTAGTTTTCAGAGATTGAGGTATACCTGACGAGAAGATGTGTTGTAATTTCCCGAACGCTGCCCAGCCGAGTTGAATCCGTCGATTGACCTCTCGGTCGAAGTTGGACTTACCTAGTTGGACTATTTGTCCCAGGTAAACGTACTCGTCAACAACTTCGAGCTTAGTGCTCCCAACAACTACCGGCATAGGTGTGACATGGACATTAAACATGATCTTTGTTTTGTCCATGTTCATCTTAAGACCTATCCGTTGGGAGACACCATTGAGGTCATTGAGCATAGCGCTAAGGTCCTCCAGCGATTCTGCCATAAGGACTATATCGTCGGCAAATCGAAGGTGAGTGATGTACTCGCCATTGATGTTAATACCGTATCCTTTCCAGTCCAGTAGCTTGAAAACGTCTTCCAACGCAGCTGTGAAGAGTTTCGGGGATATAACATCACCCTGTCTTACACCTCTCTGCAGTTGGATAGGTTTCGTACTCTGGTTCTGTACTCGGATAGCCATCGTATCCCTACTGTACAAACACTTCAGCACTTCAATATACCGATAGTCAACTAGGCACCGCTGAAGGGACTGTAGCACCGCCCAAATTTCGACGGAATCAAAGGCTTTCCCATAGTCCACATACGCCAGGCAAAGTGGCAGATTGTACTCTTCGGACTTCTGTACAATTTGCCGAAGGGTATGTATGTGGTCTATGGTACTGAAGCCTTTTCGGAAACCGGCTTGTTAGGGAGGCCGGAAGTCGTCGAGTCTGCGTGCGAGACGATTCGTAATGACTCTCGAAAACAGCACGTAGACGCGCCTCAGAAGGGAAATCGGTCTGTAGTCTTCAAGAGAGCGTTGTCGCCTTTCTTAAAGAACAAGACCACCGCGCTTCTGCTCCACGCCTCTAGAGTAGTGCCACCGTGGAGGACGGAATTGAAGAGCTTCTGAAGGACTTCAATTACCGGTGTTCCACCCGCTTTCAGAAGATCCGCTGTAATTCTATCCTCGCCCGGGGTCTTGCCGTTTTAAGGTGGTGGAGAGCCATTCTAATCTCGCTCAGACTGACGTCCGGGATATCATCGGAATAGTGTCGGATAAGACTTGCTCTTGGATCGTTACTCACACTTGCGTGTGTCCAACATGATGTGTACAGCTGCCCATAGAACCTCTCAATCTCACTCAGAATCTCAGGTGTCCCGGAAACGATGTTGCCACACTCAGTCTTCAGCCTTGACAGTTGGCTCTTTCTGGCAGACAGATCTCTGGCAAAGACTTTGGAGCCCTGGTTCCGCTCGATCGCTTCTTTAATACGAGCAGTATTAAAGTTGCGTAAGTCTCGCCGCATGCATTTGGAGATCTGTCTGTTCAGTTGCCTGTATGCTGTCAAATCTGTTGACGATTGCAACCTCATCTCCCGTCTAACAGCCATGAGATTAAGAGTGTGATCGGAGAGTTTTTGTGTTCTTCTGCGGCGGGTCTTGCAGAACTTAGCTCCGACCGCATGGACAGTTTCCACGAGCTTGTCATTCATATCGTCCACTGCATTGCAATCCTCTAGGCACTGAAAGCGGTTTTGTAACTCGAGCTGAAAGGTTTCGGGATTCTGGATTAGAGCACGAGGGGGGACGGAGCGTTGACTTCATTAGACTAGACCTCTCCAACTTAACGTTTAGGTTCAGTGTGCCTCTAACCATTCGGTGATCGCTGCCAATTTTCACCCTTGCGATCACTGAGACATCACTGAACAGTTGGCGTCTGGTAGTCATAATGAAGTCAATCTCAATTTTTGTCGAACCGTCGGGGCTCGACCAGGTCCACTTCCTGTGGGGCCGCTTCTGGAAGAAAGAGTTCATCATAAAGAGTCCCTCTTTTTCCATAAAGTCGGCCAGCTGCTGGCTACTTTCCTACTCCAAATTTCCCCACCTTCGGCTCACTGCTTTCTCTTGTGCATAGTTTTGCGTTGAAGTCTCCCATCAGCACCGTGTAGTGAGTTTTGGAGGAATGCATGGCTTTGGAAATATCCTCATACATTTCCTCCACCTCCTCATCGGGATGTGCCGAGGTTGGTGCGTAAACCTGTATGACCTTCAGCGAATACCGTTTGGTGATTCTGATGTATCAGGTACGCGACCCTCGTCGACGCACTCCCAATCTTTACAACGTTGTTGACGAGAGACTTGTGGACGATATCTTTTTACTAATCGTTCGACGACCTCCTTTACCATCCCTGTCAACTGGGACTGAGATGGTCGCCCTCCCGGTGGTAGAACAAGTTGCCGGATCGAGGATTGTCGTGTCCTCCCCCTCTCTTCGGACCTCGGATAATCCTATAATATGCCAGCGCAACTTGTCTACCTCTTCTTCCAGCTCCAGTATCTTCTCGTCAGTCCTCAGGGTGCGTGCGTTAAATGTTGCCAGGTCGAGTCGTCGTAGGTGGCAACCGAACCTCCACCGGAGATTCTTAGCACCCCCTGCCCCGCCGTTACCATGGTCGCCACCGTAGCCAGGAATAGCGGGGCCGCCGGGAACTGGGGGCCGCCGGGAACTGGGGGCCGTCTATTTGTGTAATTGTTCATGGGGGGTATATTGCCACAGTTGCCGCGCTCGGCGAGCGGGTTGGCAACCGCAGTTTTTTTGTCGTACAGTTGCTGTTATCAGGAAGATGCTGCTGCCCATCTCCTGCCTGTTTCCCTCTATCGCCTTTTACGACACCCACGGGAAGATATGGGGTAGTGGATATTCTTAACCGCCACTACACGGCTCACCTCAAACAGGCTAAATCCCAAAGCAGTAGAAGGTTATCTATTTTAGTGTCGCTTTATCGTTTCATCGAGTTTCAAATCATAACGACTCTAAAGAAGTTTTCTTATAAAAAAAAACAGAATACTGACAAGTTACATGGTCAAACTAAACTTAATCTTACAAGATATCTAGTTATATTAATTGAACTACTATAAGAGTTGAGTAGCTTACACAGTATAGGTAATAATAATAATAAAATATAATAAACACTCACGCCTGTCACCCAGAGGGGTAGGCAGAGACTACGGACTTCCATTTGGCACGATCTTATTAATTTTTTGTTTTCTTAATTTCGTTTAGCTTAATGAATTAAACGCACTCAGAGGAATATATTATAAAAATAAGTTATCTACAGCGAAATGTTGTTTGAAAATCAATCTGACCTAAGTAGATTCTATAGAAAGTAGGTCAAAATTTGACTCGACTGAATCTAGTTCATTATAAATGAGAGTAGTATAGTAGTAGGCCAGGCTCTTGCTTTGACATGCAAAATTAGTTGAGAAATTAATTAAGTACTAACATATTAATTTAATGAATTATTCAGTGGTGACTTATTTTTAACTTCAAGGGTGATTTATTTTTAAAGTTATATAGCTTTATCCGTAATTGTTGATTAAGGTTTATTTAAATTTTGTATAAGTATTAAATATTTTATACCTGTCTCTTTCTATTGCCATATAGTGGAAAGAGTGTTAGACCTTTGGTTGGTATGCTTTAGCAGTTAGGAGCACTACGCTCGAAGTTGCTGACGAGTACGTTTGCCTAGGAAAAATTGTCCGACTAGGTAAGCCCAACTTCAACCGAGCAGTCGATGAATCCAACTGTGCTCTGCAGCGTCCAGGAAATCACTACACATCATCTTTTCACATCTCCAAACTTGAAAACAAGAGTGTACAACCAGTGCGTGTTGCCAACGAGGTATAAGTATATGGATCTGAAACATGGATCTGCACTGCTGGCCAGGTGTGAAAGCTCAGAGCTATGAAGGAAGCTATCTATAAGCTATAAGTGACAGGCTTCGCGAGGCGGATAGCCACAAAACTGGAGTAACTGACTTAGCATAACGGATTAGTAAGCTACAGTGGCAATGGGCAGGCCATTTATCTCGAAGAAGCGAAAACCGATGGGGAAGAAATGTTCTTTTCGCTTGACAGCCTCGTGCCGGCAATATGTACATTTTGTTTATATCTCATGAACACATGCAGATATTCTCACGATGAAATCCTTCAATTCCAAACACGTGGAAAATAAGTACTTAAAACTGTATTAAACTAAGACCATATGAGGCAGAGCCTATTTTTTATATGAATAGAATAGAATCATTTTATTGAATATAGTTTACAAGAAAAAGTGAAAGTTTGAAAGACATTTTTTTCATATATACAAGAAACTCAGCTTTTTTTAAAATAATATCAATTTACAATATATTGTTTTATAAAATTATTTTGAAAATATTAGAAACAGCATGGCAGGATAACCTCATTCCCAGGGGTCATTATCAATCAAGTATTAATCAAGCTGTAGTATAATATGATAATCCTTACTAAGCAAATTTGCTAAATATTTTTTTTTACTTTTTGTTAGATAAGGCATGTATACTTTCTGGGACTTTGTTGTAAAAGCATATTGCACTATAAATATACATTGTTCCATAAAGAAATTACTGACTCTTTGGTGTCGAGTAACTAGTATAACTAATTTGTCCTTGTTCCTAGTATTAACAGAATGTAGATCATTATTTAAAAAATCTATTTTTGTTTTTGTGGACATTAAATATTCGTAAATATATTGTTTTTGTTTTAGTGGAAGAGTTAAACAATGGATTCAACAAGACTCAGCTCCTTTCCATTTAAAACCATATTGGTATTCACCTGTTTAATATTTGGTAACGTAAATTTACACAATTTCGTTTTAGTACCTTTTAAAAGAAAATTATTGACATTAAACAAGTATAGTACTTTTGATAGAGCATTATTCACTTCGTTATATTTTAATAATTTCCTTTTAAGTCGGAAAATCAATGAAGTATCATCAGCAAATAAAATTATATCAATTTAGTATTTATATATGATGTAATTAGTTTAAATGTTTATAATGTTATTTACACCATAATGATATAGCTTTCTTATTATTGTTTCATGGTGAACACAGTCGAAAGCCTTGGAAAGATCACAAAATATACCCATAGCATCCTTTGTATTCTCCTTTCCGTTTGATCAGCTCAACACCAGCATTAGTTTTCGGGCGATCCCTTGTAAAATCAAACTGGTTCTAATGGAACAATTTACGAGTAAATAGGTACATTAAAAATATCAAAATTTGATCTATATAATTTTTCCTAAAAATTTTACTGAGCGTTGTCAGTACAGAATTAGGTCCAAAATTAGTAAGGTCAAATGTACTACCAGATAAATAAAATATAACTTTAATATGTTTCATTAAACCACTATGATTCAATAAATTTGTCGTACAATTTCATCTATTATAGACGCAATAACTGTAACGAAAATCCTTCATAGGTTTGCTTTTTTTCTTAATATAAATAGTTTTGAAATATTTTCAAATGTCTCCCGATAATATTTTATGAAAGGAAAATTGTTTTTATAGACATTTACATGTTGTTTGAGTAATGACTCGGCGACAGTAGAGGAGGAATTCAGTGACTTTGATGGTTAAGATCGGAATTTCGATAAAATATTATTCAAAAGCAATTGCAACATCTTAACCTAATTCTGTTAAGTGATAAAATTTAATTCAAATATATATATACAAGAATTGCTCGTTTAAAGGTATAGGATTAAGCTTCAGTAAAACTTCCAACATATTTTTTTCAAAATATTCATACATAAAATGTAATTATGAGGTGCTCGAACTTAACACATTCCATTTCTACAGTTCGCACAACAAAGAGGCTCGCAATAGCCTTACGTTCTTAATATAATAACAATTTATTTGTTAGTATTAAGTAAATGTTTTTCTCTGTTATAGCATCTGATCACCTGGTGCGTACTGAAATTAAACATATTAAAGTTATAATCTTTTAACCCATGTTTGGGGAAATGCCTACGCATACACGCTTCGGGGGCAAGGAACGAACTTGTACCGACTAAAATCCCATGGTGTTCCACTTTTACTGTATATTAGCAACGCCACAAGAAACGTTTTCACACATATCCACGTCCGCACCAGCGAAGGGACGCGGATGTGTGTGAAAACGATTCTTACCTAATCTAATTCTATTTATTATATAAATAATTGTTCCAAGTGGGATTCAAATTCGCGGACGCCCAGCACCATAGTGAAATGTTTTTTTTTTATAGAAGAGGGGGCAATTTTTTTTTTATAGCATGCGGCTCACCTGATGGTAAGTGATTACCGCCACCCATGAACAACCGTAACACCGGAGAATTGCAGATGCGTCGCCAGCCTTTTAGAAAGTAGTAAGCTCTTTTCTTGAAGGTCCCTATGTCGTATCGGTCGGGAAAAGTCGTCGATGGCAACAATTCCACAGAGAAGTTGTACAAGGAAGAAAACTCCTAGTAAAACGTACAGTAGTGGACCGCCATGCTTACACACTGCGCTACTAAGCCGTCACATTACAAATGTATTTTGCAATAAACTAATACGGAACCTTCATCATAAACTTCTAAGGAAATATTTGAAATAAGAATTTCAGAAAGTCAAGAGTAACGTAAAGTAGTATAAAACTCGGCTAGGGTTGTCAACTTTGATTCATTACAGCATATAAAATCTACTACTGAAAATAGGTCTCGATTTGACCACAGTTGCCACGCATGCCAGGTGGGTTGGCAACTGTAGTTTTTTAATTGTTTTGAGTTGTTATTACAAATATGCTGCTACCCATCTTTTGTTTTAGTTTTAGTCTGTCACGTCTTACGATACCCACCGGATTATATGGGGTAGTGATATTCTTACATCGCAACTGTACGGCGAATTGGTAAACTATAAAACTTACGTTTAACTCATTGTAAATATACGTGTTCACGCACACAAATGCAATATTTATATATGTATATTATTTAACCGATTAGCCGCCAAGTAACAGTGCTTGCACTACTGTGTTTCTGAGTAAAGGGTTTTTTATATAGAATAAGGCTGACAAACGAGCACACAGTCCACCTGATGGTAAATGAATGCTGTGGCCCACAGACATCTACATACAATTAAGAATCAAAACACAGATACGTTATCACCCCTCAGGACTAAGATAGAATGCCTTGTTCCCAGTAAAAATGGCTGTCCGGATCTCTACACTCACCATACGACACACAGCAGTATTAAGCTGCAATTTGCGCTGGTATTCTGTGAGAGCGTAGTCCTTCCCCGGTATAGCCCACCCATTCGTGCTACAACCATATTACAGCTGCAGCGTGGCTCTACCACGTACCAAATATACGTGGTATAGGCAGCTAGTACAATTAGGCTTGTGTTGTGTGCGTTCCATCTTACGAGGGCGGCACTGAAAATTTCGGGAATCAAGGAAGTGACACAACATTACTATTTAAACATGTATTTATTGCTTTTCGAAGTATTCTCCGCGAAATTTGACACATTTTTCCATATGATTTAACCAATCATAGAAGCAACCATTCCATTCGGAAGTTGGGATCTCCAAAATGGCCGTTTTGTGGCGTCCACAGCTTCTTCAGGTGATGAAAATCTCTGTCCACGCAATTTATTCTTTATTTTAGGGAAGTATAGAAATCATTAGGGCTTAGGTCGGGGCTGTACGGCGGATGATCTAATAATTCTATGTATTCTTGCTCTAAAAACTCTTTTGTTCTGTGTGCGGTGTGAGAACTCGCATTGTCGTGAAGGAGGATGAGGCGGCGGTTGCAGTTCTCTTTACGGAGTTCAGAAACGACCTGTGGCAAACAAATGCTAGCATACCATTCTGCATTAACCGTTCTTTGTCCCTGAAGAGGAATAGTCGTAACATGGCCGGTTTTGGAGACAAACGTGGCCACCATTTTTTTTGCAACACTCCGTGAACGAACAATTTTTGTTGGCTTTAACTCATTTTCGAACACCCAAACTCGTGACTGGTTTTTTGTTTCGGGTTCGTACGCGTATATCCAGGATTCGTCACCTGATACGATGTTGTATACAGCATTTGAGAATCCTGCGTGGAATCTTTCGAGAGTCCTGACGCACCAAGTAACGCGAGCCGCTTTTTGCTCTTCACAGAGCGAATGCGGTATCCATCGGGAAAACAACTTTTTTCCACCTAATTGTTCATGCAAGATTATTTGTATTTGAATCATGCCAAAGTCTAAAGTTGCTTGAATTTCGCGGTATGTCACATGTCGATCTTCCTCAATCAGCTTACGCACAGCATCAACGTTTTCTTGGGTGACTGCAGTTTTTGGACGACCTTGACGGGGATCATTACTGAGCTTGACACGCCCACGTTGAAATTCAGCAAACCAGCGATAAATTGTGGTTTTAGATGGGGCATCACCAAATGCAGAAATCATCCGGTCAACACACTGTTTTTGTGTTAAACCACTTCGAAAGTCATAATAAATCATCACTCTTGAATTTTCTCGAGTCAATTCCATTTTCTCAACGACTAAACAAGTTTGACAAAACCTTGTGGCAAGACCGAGAATCTTTTTTTAAATAAATAAATGGTATTCGATTTTTAAAACCAAGGAGTTTTCAATTAAAAAGATTTTAATATGACAGGAACAGTGGAAATATTCCATTCCCGATACTTTTAGTGCAGCCTAGTATCCGTGCAAGGTGACAACGCACTTTTACGTTCTTTGTTTAAAGGTAGGGTTTCTCATCGAGATTTCTCGAAGCGAGTTCTCGAGAAACTTGGCCTTACTCGAGACTAGAAACTAGTTGTCGAGAATTCGAGAAATCGCGTCTTGATTGGCAAATGTTACTTACACGCTAGATATTTATTGTGATATTGGAATAGTATTGTGATATTGGGTAGTCCTTTAATAAAGTAATAAAATAAAAACTAGTAATCCAGGATATTGAATATGTATTTGAAAATCTTTAGGTGATTATTATTAAAATGTTTATTCTTTGATCTCCACCTAGTCAGGGGAAGTCCTACACTGTGTTTAATTAAACTCGGTCGTCACTCTATGGACGTCTACTCAAACGGTTATCACTTCTGCGACAGATGTGATCAGGTCATTTCCATTTCAGCTTGCAAATACGGAAGGCTATGTCGGTGACCATAGTTCTTCGGCGGATTTCTTCTTTCACCAGAGAAATTCCGAGCATAGCTCTTTTTATCGCTCACTTTGAGTCAACGCTAAGAGATCAAACGCTTTGAGTTTGTGGAGTAGGCGTATCGTTAATGTCCACCTTTAGGCACTATATGTAAAGAGTACAGACAGCACATTTACGTGGTTGAGCCATGCTGCAACTATATAATTACGAGTAGTATAGTAGCACGAATGCCTCATTCGGTCGGGGAAGGACCACGCTCTCACAGAATACCAACGTAAAATAGCAACATACATTGCTGTGTTTCTTACGGTGAGTGTAGATTTCTGGAGACTCTTTTTACTGGAAACGAGGCATTCCATCTTAGTCCTCACATGTGAACGCATTTACATTTTGATTCGTAATCGAAGAATGATGGATGGACTGTGTGCTCGTTTCGTTGGTCGAAGAATGTCGTCTTCAGTATTTGCGGTATGCGTGACGAGAAGACCTGACGAAGTTTCCCGAATGCTGCCCATCGAAATCCGCCAATCAGCTTTTTTATCAAAGTTGCTTTTTTCTCAAAGGCGTACTTTTTTAAATTATTCTCAAACTTCTTGTCGAGGATTTCGAGGACTCGAGAAAAAATAAAAAAGTCGACAGATAAATAGCAACCTACCAACAGGTGGACTGTAAGTTGGTTTGTCACTTAAATTCTATAAAAAACGACATCATGCAGCTTTCGATACACAATAACAATTACAACACGTTTAGGCCAGGAAAATCAAATTCTATCAAAAACATCATTAATAAAAGGCGTAATTTTTTAAAATATTTCTCGACAACTCGAGCATTTTCGAAAAATTCTTGTCGGGAATTCCCAGGACTCGAGAATAAAAATAAGTTGGGAGTCGAGAAACCCTTAGCAGGTGTCCATGAACTTCAGTAGCCAGTAATCAGGTGGACTGTGAGTTCTTGTATCGTGTGTCACTTCAATATTTTTTTAAACTTGACACTTTGTGTTTTTGTAAGTATCAGTTTAAACTTATTTTTGCCAACCCTATTCCCAGCGGACACAAAGCCGATCGACAAACGTGCTTAAGTGCGTTGCGGTTGAGGACTGACGACCGCCATTACACCTCGGGCTTGTTACGTCGGCAAACGTAGACTGGAGGATTTTCCAAAGAATATTAGCAATACTAATTAACGTTTCTGTCACTGATGATGAATTCTTTGGTAATTCCTTTTTTGAAAAATATTTTTATTTATAATATTGTTCTTACTTCAGAACTTGCTGTTTTTTCATACAGTCTGATTCCCGGCCTAGACTTGTTGTGATTGTTATCGTGTCTTTAATGCTGCATTGCTGACAAACGAACTTTCCATCCAACTGATGGTAATAGGCTACAGCAGCCCATGGACACCTGCAAAAAACTTCAAATAAAAATGGCTATAGATTCCTTGTCAACTTTAAGGACTAAAATGTAATTAATGCTTTTCACATCGGAACCTATGTAATTTTGTAAAGGGAGAAATACGTTCATTTAACTTTCACTATTAACATATTTATGCATTCATGTGGTATGTGTGGTGGTTAAACGTGGTTGAGGCATTCTGCAGCTATATTATGGTTGTACACGCCCTTAGTTGCCCCAAAAAAGATCAACGAAATCAGGGCCCATGAGTGATCCCCTCGACGAGCAACCGAGGGTGGAGCCCAACGGCTTATGGATAATTAAATTAGAAAGGTTATGTACGCAAACACAAAACTTACCGAATTCCAGAAGTGTAGGGTCTACCACAAGGTGGCGTCAGGGGCAAGTAAATGGTAGTTGGTGTGTAGTGTGGGAAGTGTATAGTGTAAACGTACGACAGATAGCAGCACCACGTGCGCCGATCGCTCCACAAGACGCTTACCGCTATCGGAGCCCAAGTCCAGCGTTACTTAGCACGAACTGTAATCGCGCGCGATCTACACAGAGATCAAAAAGTTCAGCGTTATCAGAAAGTCGTATCACGCCATCAACCGACGCACTAATAACTCGTCGATGCAACCAACGGCATAAGAGTTCCTTTAATCACTCCAAACTCCAAGCAGGCCTCTTGTCACGCAACACGTCCAAAACAGACAACTAAATTCGAGGCGGTCTAGACGAGATCCAAATATTCAATAGTAAATTCAAAATGGCGCGCACAATAACCCAAGCTTTCGGCCTTTCAAGTCCAAACACCGGCTGCACGCAACCGTATACCAGTCACAAACAATACTTAAAACGGTTACAATAAAATTATATAATATGGCCTCGTTATCACGAAAAACAAATTAAGACAACACTGAAAGAGGCCTGCAACGTAAACTCGACCCGGGCGTCTCGCAATTAAACTCAAGAAATAAACCTCGTCATCACGGATACGTAAAATGTAAGATAACACAAGGAGGCTGCTGCAATTCTTAAGTAACACCGGCACGGCTGCAGCGCTTAGCGATTCTTGCAGACTGCGCGACGCGCTCGCTGTGCGCGTACGCCACAGCTAGCCTCCGCCTCCCACGCATCGCTAACCGTTTCCTCACCCCGCTCGAGTCTATCGAGCGTAAACAAACCCCCGTCCGGGACATAAGGACCTATGTCCGGAAGTAAATTGGCACCCGGGATAGGGACGCGACGGAACGTTGCAGGACCGAATCTCCAACCAAAACCTCGGCCACTAACGCGACGGAGATGCAATCTTGCAACCCCAACCACCGCCTCAAATTCACCACCCCAGCGTGGGCAAGCCGGAGGGTCGAATTTCCACTAGATGCCCTTCTTGGACATCGCAGTACCTAAATAAATCCTGTTGCTGGACAGAAATTCGACGACCTTCTTCAAATATCTATCCGTGCCCCTACAATCCGTTCCGCAATCCGACCGGATCCGGTGCATTCTGAACATGATGGTGAGTTACCAACAACCGAAGCACTATAATAAAGCGCAAGAAAAAAAATACGTGTGGCACTCGGTGACTGCCGCGGTAAAGCTATTGCATAGCATTTTTTATCAACTTATGCAATTATAATTATTTATTTATTTTATTTATGCAGTTAAGTCTTTGATATTAAATCAAGTTACACTTTTTGAGAGTGGTGACCGATAAGAAAACAATTTTATTTCTCTTATTGAATAAATGATAAGTTAATATTGTTTAAAATATTTTTAATATCTTACAATACATGTAGGGTATTCAGGATTTTTTATCATTCAGTTAGCAGCTAGTGTACACGCATACGTCTAGTCGCACGCACACAAACACCGTGCCGAACTCTGCCGAGTGCCGAAGTCTGCCGAACTGAAACGACGTTAGACGATGCACGGCTTTCAACGCCACACCTCCGTGCCCGTCGGAGTGGGGAGCGTGAGGTTTTTTTTCGTTACGAAATTTCTGGATTCGGTCCCCGCGCTCAAGGCCCGCGATAGAAGCTATGCAATAGCTTAAAAAACACAAAACCAAAAACAAAAACCAAAAGGGACAGATTTTAAGATCTACATCGAAAAAATGTAAAATGTCACGAACTCTGACAGTAAGCTCAACTAACAATCTTTCAACATATAACGTTGAATGTAACGCTCGATGCGCATTAATCAAAACAGATAAATTAAGCAAAACGACAAACATAAGATAACCATATTCCATTATTAGATTAACCATATTTTCCAAAAAAAATATCTTCGACAATGCCAACAAAACGTGAAAACAAAAGAAGGATTAATTTTTTACTTCCTTCGGCACAGTCACTCAATTTCAATTTTCTTTTTAACAAGCAAACATAATGATCAAATACATTTACAAAACACATGTACACGCATTCAAAGAGTATTTCAAATTCACCTTTTTACTCACAACCGCTACAACATTTCGCGGAAAAATCAAAGCAATTTTTTTTCTAAGCATTCAAAGCTCCAGGTGAGCCCTAGTCTCCCCACCGACCAAGTGGAGGCCACACCGCGTTTGAACCTGAATCCAATTAAGTGCGAACCGTTACACAATCGTCACTCGGGTTGTACGCCTTCACTGAGGCCGTCGGCAATAGAACAGGTTGACAAGTGGACTGTTGACGGCTCAATGGATCAGTGGAGGCGGCCATGGTGGGAGCTAGGGCGGCAGCTACCTAGTTGGAGCTGCCTCCATCGGACCGGCACTCGAACCGGGGGTCCCGAAAGCGGCAATCCGGGGGCATCTCAACGACCCGCGGTTGAAAATAACCGAACGGCCGACCTGGGGAGCTTCAGGGAACCTCGGCCTTGAGGCCCGGGACAGATTCGAGGTTTCAGGAACCCCGTAGTACCAGTACCGACCAAAGGGGGGAGGGTGGTGCTCCAGTCGCGGCCTCTCAGCCAACGGGGGGGATAAGGGTCTCGCTGACCGCTGAGTGGCTGTGAAGTTCCTCTCCACACGCTGAGGGGGGTGACGACCCCCCGCCCCTGGGGGAACGACCCCCCGACTGGTCGGGGGAGGGACCTCCTTCAAAACCAGGGGCACGGTGGCCGGCAGGAGAGCGACGAGCGTCGCCCGACAGAGGGCGTCTCCCGCCCGTGGGGGATGAAGGCCCGGCAAAGCCCCGAGAGGAAGCGCCGTTCGCACCCAGGCACAAAACGGCATGGTGATTGCCCTGGCAGTGCGGACAGGGCCGCTGGTGCGGGTAGTCTTGTTGGAGATGCCTTTCCAAACAAAAGTAGCACCAGCGGCGCTCCTTGGCGATGGTTCGTCTCGCTGGGACCAGCTTACCTAATAATTTAGGGCACGACGTCACCCGGTGATCGGATGCTCGACAATAGGAGCAGGGGGGCGCCTCCCTGGCCACTAGACCACTATAAGAAGTATAAGAAGTAGGGAGCGGCGCCCTCCCGCGGGAGCTCCACTCGGTCTGAGGGGGGTTGACGACGACTTGCCAGGGGGATTCCGCATCTCCCTGGGCACGGCTCGGTTGGCAGTCTGTAGGTCGTCGACGGGGCCCGCTGCGTTTTTGATCTGCCTGCACTGCTCCTCCAAGAGCCGTAGCAGATCCCTGAAGGGCAGAATATAGGAGGCGCTTTCCCAGCCGTACCTCTCCTCGAAATGGATCCGAAGATTGAGGGGCAGGCGGGACAGCACAATCCAGCCGCCTCAAAGAATTGCAGGCCACCAAGACTGGATTTACGATGTCCGGACGTAGTCTGGCCCAGTCCTTAAGCAGCGGAAGGTTTAACAGTTGCTTGACGTGTTCGTCCGCGATTCGCCGTACGTTGGCGTACCTTCCGGCGAGGAGGTCCCGAGCGGTCTGGTAGGCGTCGTCCTACAATTTCAGATGGTCGACGACGCCCAGGGCCTCCCCCCTCCAGTGAGGCCAGGAGATAAGCCATCTTCTCGCTTGTTGTCAAGTCCCTCCGGGCGTCCACTAGGCTATCAAACAGTCCCACAAAGGTCAGCCGTTCGGAGAGGACCCCGGAGAACCTTGGCAGATCCAGAGTTGGGAGTCGTCCCAACAGCTCCGGCTGAGTAGGCTGCTTCCGAGGGGACTCGAGCAGGTTACTCAGCCGAGCTTCACGCGCGTCACCAGCATACTTGGCCCCCGCCTCGATCAAGTCGTCCGTGAGCGAAAAAAATTGCTCGTAGTCCGCGAGGCAGGAGTCTAGGACTCCCTGTTCCGCTCCCGAGGCCATAAGCTCGGTGCAAGCCTCCTCCACTACGGCCCTTCGGGCCATGACCTGCTCGAGCCACTTTTCTAAACTATGGACCCGGGGCCGGTGGCGCCAGGGGCAAGTAAATGGTAGTTGGTGTGTAGTGTGGGAAGTGTATAGTGTAACCTGACGTCACCAATACGATCAGATAGCAGCACCACGTGCGCCGACCGCTCCACAAGACGCTCACCGCTATCGGAGCCCAAGTCCAGCGTCACTTAGCACGAACTATAATCGCGCGCGATCTACACAGGGATCACAAAGTTCAGCGTTCTCAGCGACAAGGCCAAAGTCTTATCACGCCATCAACCGACGCACTAATAACTCAGCGATGCAACCAACGGCATAAAAGTTCCTTTAATCACTCCAAACTTCAAGCAGGCCTCTTGTCACGCAACACGTTTAAAAAAGAAAACTAAATTCGAGGCGGTCTAGACGAGATGCAAATATTCAATAGTAAATTCAAAATGGCGCACACAATAAACACAAGCTTTCGGCCTTTCAAGTCCAAACACCGGCCGCACGCAACCGTGTACCAGTCACAAACACTGATAGAGGCCTGCAACGTAAACTCGACCCGGGCGTCTCGCAATTAAACTCAAAAAATAAACCTCGTTATCACGGATACGTACAAATATAAAATAACACAAGGAGGCTGCTGTAATCCTTAAGTAATACCGGCACGGCCGCAGCGCTTAGCGATTCTTGCAGACTGCTCGACGCGCTCGCTGTGCGCGTACGCCACAGCTAGCCTCCGCCTCTCGCGCAACGCTAACCGTTTCCTCACCCCGCTCGAGTCTGTCGGGAGTAAACAATGGTTATAGCATAAATAAAACAGCTCGATCGAAGAAAGACCGCGCTCTTACAGAACACCACATTATACATTTATAAATACACTGTGTTTCGCTGTGGTGAGTGTAGAGAATCAGAGATCGTTATTAATGAAAATGAGGTATCTATCTTAACCTTTATGGTTGCGGACGCATCTGAATTTTGATTCTTAATTAAAGATGAGAGTGTGTATAGGCTACAGCATCCACTTTCCATCAGGTGCATTGTGTGCTCGTTTGTCACCCTTATACTATGCTAAAGAAATGTCCAGATATGTTCACCAAAGCCAATACACGAGTACATAAAGATACTGCAGGCGTGATAAGTTATGCAGTACTTTAAACGCATAACTTTAGCGTTGCGACATCAGACACCAACCAAGAAATTACCTAATGCACCACTTGCACGACCGTCTTGGGTTGACTTCCTTCTTTCTTAACTAAGTACTTAACCTTAACAAAAGGTGTGTAACCGCTAACAATTGCAAAATAATTTTCGAACTTTAACTGTATGCAAATTGCACGCTAAAGCAAGTACAGAAGAAAGGAAAAACGAAAAAAAAAACATGTGTGCAGTGCAGCAGAAAGCAAAACGCGGTAAAAGTGAAATCTTTAAATGAAATAAAATATACATAATAATTATAAATTTCACGGCAAATGATTTATATAATATTATAATTTTCTACCACAAGTGTGGTATAAAATATTTAGATATAAGATAAAAGTTTAATTTTAATAACAAGTAAATGTTTCAATCTTATTTTTAAACATGTCGAGACTAAATTTGGCGTAATAAATCAAAAGAATATTTTCTTTCGAGTAAAATTGCTTCAGAGTTACGCCACCTACTGCATTTTATAGTAAAATACCTTTTCATCAAACAAAAATTGATTGACTATGGAAGGTAGTACGTAAAATAGACGCTAGGTGGCCTATAGAATATAATATTATATTCTATCTTAATGTCTCGCAGGCTAAATCTTATAGATGTATATGGTCGTCTCCTTTTAGTATCGCTTTTTCGTTTCATTCGGTTTTCACTTCAGAGAAAGGAATCTGGGCCTGCTGGGGGCCACGGGTTCGAATCCCGCACGGAACAAGTATTTTTATGTTCTACAAATAATTGTTCTGGGTCTGGATGTTAGTCCTCGTGCAAATTATGTTTGTAAACTACCTGTACGATACAGAAGAAAATCCTAGTGTGGGGGAAACGTTAAAAAAATAATCACGAACGGAATTGTTTGCGTTTAATATAATTTTTGTACAACTTCACACTTCATCTATACTAAATGTGTTCAGTAGAAATGAAATTCTAATTGTGTGGTGGACGTAGTGCATGTATTAGCTAATGAGTACAAAACTCGTAAACCTACTTCATGGTCCGGTCGGACACTCTACTTCGAGAATTAATTTACATCGGCGACATCTAGTGTTCAATCAATTACAACACAATAGAAAACAACACCGACAACTAAATGACAATTGAAGAAACAGCACTAGAAGACAGCGCTATCTAGGAAACAATGATACAAGTTACTATTATTAAAATTCGTATCATCTTTAAATGAGTGTTATCTGTATTGTACAATTTTAAATAACATGAAATCGACACTAAACAAAAAATATTGTAAAAAAAATTGCATACATGTTTTTGTTACACATGCCTTTTTGTTTACACGAGGTAGATAAGATAGAATAAGGATGACAACGAGCACACAATCCACCTGATGGTGATTAGATCTGTCTCCAATGGACATCTATACCTACTCTCGAGTAAGAATCAAAACGCAGATGCGTTGCCGCCCCTGAGGACTAAGATGGAATGAAAAGGGTCTCCTGTTCTTTACACTCACCATACGAAACATAGCAGCAATGAGTTGCTATCTTACGCTGGTATTCAGTAAGAGCGTTGTCCTTCCCCGTTTGAGCCAACCCATCGTGCTACAGCCATAATATAACTGCAGCATGGCTCTACCACGTATAATCATACATACGTATTTATACATGGTAAAGCCACGTTGTAGAATTGAACTCCTATTTATTTTTTATTTTTAAAAAATAATTATCATTTTGTTCATTTTTTATAACAGATAACACAGTATAATGTTTTCTATCTCATTCTCTCGTAAAATAAATGCTACAGATGTATATGTCTATCTTTTTTTAGTGTCGCTTTTTCATTTCATAGAATTTTAAAGTTTTAAATCACAGCGAGTATAAAGAAGTTTTCGCTTTATAAATACACTGTTTTTGTATAATCCTTCACCATCACACCGAGCTTAAATATTTATTTTAAATCACAGAGAGTCTAAAGAAGTTTTCACTTAATAAATACGCTGTTTTTGGATATTGCTTTACCGTCACACCGAGCTTAAATATTTATTTTAAATCACAGCGAGTTCAAAGAAGTTTTCACTTTATAAATACGCTGTTTTTGGCTATTGCTTCACCATCCCACCGAGCTTGAATATTTATTTTAAATCACAGCGAGTTCAAAGAAGTTTTCACTGTATAAATACGCTGTTTTTGGCTATTGCTTCACCATCCCACCGAGCTTGAATATTTATTTTAAATCACAGCGAGTTCAAAGAAGTTTTCACTTTATAAATACGCTGTTTTTGGATATTGCTTCACCATCGCACCGAGCTTGAATATTTATTTTAAATCACAGCGAGTTCAAAGAAGTTTTCACTTTATAAATACGCTGTTTTTGGATATTGCTTCACCATCGCACCGAGCTTGAATATTTATTTTAAATCACAGCGAGTCTAAAGAAGTTTTCACTTTATAAATACGCTGTTTTTGGATATTGCTTCACCATCACACCGAGCTTGAATATTTATTTTAAATCACAGAGAGTCTAAAGAAGTTTTCACTTTATAAATACGCTGTTTTTGGATATTGCTTCACCATCCTACCGAGCTTGAATATTTATTTTCAATTACAGCGAGTCTAAAGAAGTTTTCACTGTATAAATACGCTGTTTTTGGATATTGCTTTACCGTCACACCGAGCTTAAATATTTATTTTAAATCACAGCGAGTCTAAAGAAGTTTTCACTGTATAAATACGCTGTTTTTGGATATTGCTTTACCGTCACACCGAGCTTAAATATTTATTTTAAATCACTTTGACTTGCAACTATATTTCGAATATGAATAAAAATGCAGATGCGTTGTCACCTCCGAGGAGTAAAATAGAAGGCATCCCCAATAGTTAAAAAGATTTAAGTTTTTGTTATCACCATACGAAACTGGGTTCCAGCCTTAGTAACTTGCTTATGTATACTCTAAGGTTAGGTTAGGTTAGATCTCCCTCCCGAACGGGTTCCCGCCTTGTCGTGGCGGGGGGCTTAGTAGCCGTGGCTTGGTCACCCGCGATGAACTAAGAGGAACCTACACGGCTGACACGAGGAGTAGGGCTGACCTGAGGAGGCCACTCCAAGTGGGCTCGACGAGCCCACTTCGGATGTGTGTCGGTGGGCTGCGGCGAGAGGGTTGCCCTCTCCCCCTGCCGCTGCAGTCGAGGTGGAGTCGCGGAGGAAGAGGAGTGCTGGTATGACGATGCGCCACTCGCCCTATCCTCCACGACTCTGACGAGGCCACACCGTTAAATGATGCGGAGGTGGTGGGGCTGCGAGGGAAGAGGAGTGTGGGTATTGCGAGGTGCTACTTTCCCTACCATCCGACACTGAATTCTTGTTGGTGGCGGAGCCATAGACCAGGTCCACCGCTGGGGTACAGGAAGCATTAGTGTTCTAGTGCTTTTGAGGGCTCGTTTTTCCTGGTCCCATGGCTTTCGCGCACCGGACGGGGGGTGCCGTTGCGCACGTGAAGTTGGAGGCCGTGGAGGAGGGCGCGTCATGTGTTCTGGTGCGCCTTACCTGACAAGGAAAAGAGGAAGTATTAGTCCTCTCCTAAGGAGGGGTCGCCATGGGATAGCCAGTCCATAATTATAGTGTCTATGTGAGCTTGGTGATTCCCCGGTAGAGCTAATCCATCGCCGTTACCTATAATGTCGATTTACCACTTCAATCATACATCTATGAATACAACTTTAAAAAATATCACTGTATGTATTTCATCCATCCGTTAAGGTCTAAAAAAGTTCACTTTGGATCATAGGCCCCCCACATAGATTGCCTCATAGAGCCGGAGTTTTAATGATGTTGACTTATTATCAGGTAGATGCTGCTGCCCATCACCCGTTCCAGTTTCCCCCGTCGCCTCTTACGACACCCACGGGATGATGTGAGGGTAGTTAGTGGATATTCTTACACCGCCCCTACATGGTTATGTACTGTACGTGGTGGAGCCCTGCTGCAGCTATATATTTATAGTTGTAGCACGAATGGGTCGGCTCGACCGGGGAAAGACCACGCTCTGACAGAATACCAGCGTCAAATAGCAGTTTAATACTGCTGTGTTTCATATGGTGAGTGTAGAGATCCGGAGACCCTTTTTTACTGGAAACGAGGCGTTTTATCTTAGTACTCAGGAGTTACAACGCATCTGTGTTTTGATTTTTAATCGAGGATAAATGTAGATGTCTATGGGCCACAGCGTCCACTTACCATCAGGTGGACTGTGTGCTAGTTTGTCACCGTTATTCTTTAAAAAATGTATTATTCGGTTTAAACTACCCCTTAGATGTCCGCAATATATCCGGGTTAGGGTTGCCAGCTCCTGTTTTATGTTTTAGAGAGTTTGATAAGATTAAATAAAGGCCCATAAGATGAAAATAGAGGATATCATATTGTTTTCAATAAAATGCTATTATGGTATCTATGGAGCCGTGGTAGAACAGATGGTTAACGCTCGCTGTAAATATAACAGAATGCGAGTAACCCGGGTTCGATCCCCGCTGGCACCAATGAAATTGTTAATTGCAATTTTAAGTGCTGATTTACCACGTGCTCAGCGGTGAAGGGAAACATCGTGAGGAAACCTGCATGTCTGTGAAATAAGGACAAAAATATTTCGAAGACATGTGAAGTTCGCCAACACGCATTGTGGCAGCGCGGCGGACACTTCCTTGCCCTAAAGCCCTCTCAGAAATGAGGGGAGGCTTGTGCCCAGCAGTGGGACGTATATAGGCTGTAACTTTACTTTACTTTTATTTTTATGATATCTATAGTGACATTTATTAATAAAAAAAGCTATGTTAATACCCTCTGTAACATAATTTGTCTCTATAAATTCTTCTATATTTTTACATGGTAGAGCCACACTGCATATTATCATGGCTTTAGCACTATAGGGTCGGCTCGACCGCGGTAGGACCTCGCTCTCACAAAATATCAACGTAAAATAGCAGCTTAATGCTGCTATGTTTCGTGTGGTGAGTGTAGAGAACCGTAGAACTTTTTTTACTGGAAACGAGGCATTCTATCTTAATCGACACTGGTGACAATGCATCTGTATTTTGATTCCTTATCGAAATTATATGCAGACATCTATGAGATCACAGCAACCACTTACAACCAGGTGAACTGTGTGCTCGTTTGGCATCTTTATACTACATAAAAAAAGAAAAAATACAGCCTATATACTTCCCACTGCTGGGCAAAGGCCACCTCCTATTTCTGAGAGGATTCATCTATCAAAGATTTCAAATTAGGGGACTAGATCAATATTTGAGTGTGAAATATAGGACGTCGCTTAAAATAAAGGATGCCTGGCAACCCTAAACAGGGTTAATTTTTAATATCCATGCGAATAGTCTCTTGCGTTTATCTGCGGCTTATGTTGTACAATGGGATAAAATTCTCTAATGAAAGTAATGTTTCCGCTGACGTCATTTCCCCTCAATAATATTGATTGGGTTACTCCAGTTTCGCATGAATACGCTAGACTAATCACCAGGTGGAATGGAGGTCAAGAATTAGCCTATTTCGAATTAAAAATCAGCATTGCAGAAATACTTGAAGACCTTTAAAGCGTGTGCCGCAACGCTCTCGTGATAACAAGGCTCTTGCGGTTAGAAGAGGGCTTTGGCTGCTAGGGTATATAGTTATTTTTTAAGCTTTAGAACATACATTATACGTTAGAATTTAGAGAAAGTGTCTGAGTTCTACCACCTACTTGGAATGCTGTAATTAAGAAAATTAAAACTAAACCCAAACGTACCATTGCAAGATTTCAAGAGAGTAAATTCATTCTGCGTAGATTGGGCCAAAAGTTATAATTAAAAAGCTGAAGGTACTCCGGCATAACTTTGACAGGACGGGACTTTTCGGGATGTCAATCCCCTCAGTCCCCCGTGAACATGTGTGCAGCAAACTACCCGAAACGTCAGGAATTAAAAATTAGTAGTATTAAACGCGATAATAATAAATAGACATTATACAATATATAGTAGACAATATATTAATAGTGGTGATGCAGCCGAAGGTATAATCTACATACATTCGGCTGCATCACCAGGTGAGACCATACTCAAGTGCTGGCTTAGGATAGTAAAAATAGTAAGTAATATGGGCTTCAGAGATGTAAAACTTTTTTAACATGATAGAACCACGCTTCAGCTATATTACGGTCGTAGCACAAATGGATCGGCTCGAGGTAGGACCACGCACTCACAGAATACCAGCGTAAAATAGCAGATCAATACTGCTGTGTTTCGTATGGGGAGTGTTAGAGAAGCGGAAGCCCCTTTTACTTAAAACGGGGCATTCCATCTGAGTCCTCACGGGTGACAAGGCATCTGCATTTTGATTCTTAATTGAGGATAGATGTAGATGTATATAAGCCACAATGTTTACTTACTATCAAGTGGGCTGTGTGCTTGCTTGTCACCTTTATTCTATTAAAAAAAAAAAACAGTTTTATACAAGACCCCAAATCAGCGACGGTAAGCAGTCGCAAAGAATTACGAGATATCTGATACTTAAACCGCCAGTCCGCTGCCAATCGTCACAATGCTTTTGCCTATTCTCTTTAGCTCATGAGGCCCATATCGTGCGTTGGACTTACTAGTTGGACTAGGGCTGGTAAAAAAGCCAATTATTAGAATCTTAGAAAACCATTTGAAGTACACTCGTCCCAAAAGTAAAATCGAGGTAAAACGAATTAACCGTGATTTAGTTTTGTTTGACAGGGGTTTGGTCCTTGAGACAGGCTTTATACTGAGCCCGAGTATCTCATTACCTTTACTACATACGCAAGCTAGTGATACCAGTTTCTCGATTTCACAGCGTCAGTAATTCATTCATGGAGCAATGTACATGCTATTACAACAATCGTAGGAAATATATAAGGTGTCTGTTACCAAGTTCAAATATTTTATTAAACAAAAACTGTATAAAAATGCCTATTATAATATAAATGAATACATGGTTGATAATAACCCCTGGAAATGAGGTGATCCCTTCCAAGCCGTTTCTTAAATAAGTTTTGTAAATAGTTTCTAACTTACTTTGAAAAACAAAGTATTCTAGGAATGCCAGATCTAAAAACCAAATCATATACAATATTTGGACAAAATTTTAAAATGTCAGTATTTTGGAGTTGTTGTAAGAAGAAATAATTATTTAAACAAAAATATAAAATACAAAGTTTTTTAATTAATAGGCTACAATAAGACTTAACATTGTTGACACATAACTAATATAAGTACCTACACTTAATTTTTAGGTTGCCACGTGTATTTGGAATTCGACTTTACTGAGTCCACCAATTTGGATATTTTACTAGTATTCATAAAAGATTTCAAATCGAAACAATTTACTTCAATGTTCAGTCTAATTACCTACCTAACTTAGCTTTTATAAAATGAGAGGCAGCTGTGGCGTGAAGAGAAACTGTTTGTCTGGAGATTTTGAGTTTTGTCGGAAGTATGGAGATAATTTATAATGTCGGGAGAATCCCGGCGACCATCGGGCAACCCTAGGTTCTTCCCAGGATAGAGGTTTTTTACGAATCAGAAAATAAAAAACGACTTTCAATAAGAATCACTTGTAATTTATCTCTACATATAAAAATCAATTGATTTTTTTGTGTATGTCTGAATGGGTCCCTAGATAGTTTAGACCATTTGGGCGATTTGGACCTGGTACGTGGCGCTGTTATCGAGATCCAGAATCACTCGTGCGCAGCCGGAGTGGATCTTTTGTATTGAATAAAAAATATTCTATTCTATTCTACTACCTAACTCAATGTTTCAAGTCATTATCGACCTATAATCCGCAGCTAAACATAAGTCTCTCCTAAATAGAAAAATGGCGCAATCACCACAACAAACGGCTGACCGTACTACCAGACCCTACGCAGGGCATTTTCACTGCATACTTTATTTATTTAACACTCGGTAGAGCCACACTGCAGCTATATTATGGTTGCAGCACGAATGGCTCGGTTCGACCGGGGAAGGACCACGCTCTCGCAGAATACCAGCATAAAATAGCAATTTAATAATGCTGTGTTTCGTATGGTGAGGATAGAGAACTCGAGACCCTTTTACTGGAAACGAAGAATTCCATCTTAGTCATCAGGGATGACAACGCATCTGGGTTTTGATTTTTAATCCAGGATAAATGTAGATGTCTATGGGCCACAGCATCCATTTACCAGCAGGTGGACTGTGTGCTCGTTTGTCGACTTTATTCTATAAAAATACTCTATAAGCTTTCCAAGAAAAACAACATCAACTACATAAGAAATGTTTTATTTATTCATTAATTCGTTATGCAAATGTAAGGGCACTTATTCATGCATGGCAAATATAGCAACTCCATCCCTAAAAAGGCCCGTATCTAGCCGTGGACGTTATGGACTGATTATACGCTGCAACTATATTTTAGTTGTAGCACGAATGAGTCGGATCGATCGTGGTAGGACCATGCTCTCACAAAATACAAACGTAAAATAGCAGTTCCATGCTACTGTGTTTCGTATGGTGAGTGTAGAGAACCGGAGACCCTTTTTACTGGAAACGAGGCGTTTCATCTTGATCTTCACGGGTAAAAACGTATTTTGATTCTTAATCGAGGATAAATGTAGAAGTCTATGGGCCACATAATTCACTTACCATCATATAGTGCTCATTTTTCACCCTATTATATATATAGGCAATAGCTTTAAACGCGAAGTTAGCTAAGATAGCTTCGCCATGTTTCCAAACATTATAATAATTGCCCAAATACATGTATAAATGTGGTAAAGAGACGTTGGAGTATTTATGTTGTAGCAGGAATGGGTTTGCTCGACTAAGAGAGGACCATACTCGCATAGAATACTAGCCTTAAATTGCTGCCTAATGCTACCTTTCTGTTTCACATGGTGAGTGAAGAAAATCGGCAAAATTTCCAATAGTTTAGCTATAGGGTCGGCCATCGTAGTTTTTGTTATTTTGAGTTTTTATCAGTATATTATAGTTGTACCTTTGACGAATGGGTCATCTCAGTCGGGAAAGAACGATCTCTTAGAATGAAAGTTAAAGTTAAAGCCTATAACACGTCCCACGACTGGGCACAGGGCTCCTCTCATTCTGTAAAGGTTTTAGGGCAAGGAAGTGTCCACCGCACTCATTATGAAAAATTAATGCACTGTCCCAATGCGTATTGGCGAACTTTACATATTTTCGAATTTTTTTAACATACATAATATATATATATATATATATATATATATATATATATATATATATATATATATATATATAATAAATTAACATGTCGCCCTTGATTGTCGGCTTTAATTCTATAAAGAGTACTCGCTTCCATGCGACTTACAGCGTATATTCATACGATACCATCCTTACGGTATATTAATAAAACTGATGATGACCTGAAATATAAAATATGTTACGCATGCGTCAAAATTTTAAGTGCAATTTTTTTGCCGCGAACATCATTGTTTCCCGCGCTTCCGGCGGCCGCTGTCAAAATACACGCGCTTTAGCGGCCTGCGTTCTTTAAACTTTTCGCTCACACTTAAATCCTGCAAAAATGTGCCAAAAAGAATGTGTAAAATAATCTAAATATGTTGAAATTTATTACTTAATTTTAAATTAACATTTGTTTTAGAGAATATTTCAAAATTAATGTTTGGAGCGCGTATAATGTTATGAAGTTCTCTAAAAACCCATAGATAGTTAAAAATGATTTGAACTTGTCCTGATTGTCGTATGAAAATTTAACTTTATAATGGCCGGTGAAAAATTTCTTTGGGCGTCCACAGCATGGCTTCGGATCATGCTTGTAGCCACCGACCTATGTTACGCACAGTGAGTATTGCCGTAAAAAAGTTAAGTTGAAGTTACAGCCTATATACATCTCACTGCTGGGCTCAGACCTCTAATTTTTGAAAAGATTTTAGGGCAACTAATTGTCCGCCGCGCTGCCCCAATGCTTGTGCAAGTGTTGGTGGACTTCACATGTCTTCGAATTAGTTTTTTCTCATTTCCCAGACATGCAGGTTTCCTCACGATTTATTCCTTCACTACCGAGCACGTAGTAAATCAGCACTAAAAAATTCAATTAATAATTTCATTGGTGCCGGCGGAGATTGAAGCCTGGTTGCTCGCGTATTGTGAAATTTTCAGCGAGCGCTAAGCCCCTGAAGCACAACTGCGTATTGCCGTAAATAAAAAGAAAATATAATAAAAGGCTTCAGACACACTAGAGCTTGGCACAGATCTCTTTTTTGAGTCAATTTTGAGCAGTGTCAAAAAGAGTGGCCTAAAGGGTGTTTGCGTACTTTCATTTTTTTTTAATATTTACAAACCTCAGACATACATGATCCATTTTCACTCTCGATATTTTACAGGACGTAGGCTTGATAAATAACCATTAAAATTTTTGTGAAAAGTGGAAGGTTAAAAAGATTTCGTAATATAAATCCTGTCACTTTATTAAAAAAAATCTACCATGTGGTGGTGTAATATTATCCACTACCCCATATCATCCCGTGGGAGTCGTAGGAGGCGACAGAGGGGAACTGAAACAGGAGCTCTCCTGATAACAACTCAAAATAATAAAAAATGCGGTTGCCAACCCGTCTGCCAAGCATGGCAACTATGGCAAAATCCATATGAGGCAATAGCAAAAAGAGACAATCTATGGGGGAGGCCTATGTTCAGCAGTGGACTTGTATAGTATGTAATGAATAGCCTGTAATATATATAACCTTCATAGTCTGTAACATTTATAGTCCGTAATACATAATCTTCTAAATGCCTAAAGCATCGGTATAATGTTCATTTGTGTGATTTGTCTAATTAACTAGGTACCATTGATGATGTGAAGAAAATATAAGAACATATGAATAAAAAATATAAGAACATATGAATAGAAAATATAAGAACATATGAATATAAAATGTATACCGTGGTAGCTCAGAGCCTAATCGCTTATCGCAATTTAATAGTGTATCAGCAAACATATATAGTATAATGCAGATTCGCCTGCGCCAGTGATATTGTTCATCGCAATCTTAGGTTCTGATTTATCACGTGCTCGGTGATGAAGATACTATAACTATAAAAGGCTTTCAAAAGTCCACGGTTAAACATAGGTCACCTTCATAGATGTTGGCTCCTTCGCAAAACGCTCGGATAGTTAGCAGCCGTACTCTGTATTATTTTGATTTTTTTTTTTCAGAAACATAACAATTCAAACGTGTAAGAGCCACGCTGTAGCTTTTTTATAGTAGTAACACGAATAATTCGACTCGACCGGGGATAGTTCACGCTCTCACAGAATACCAACGTAAAATAGTAGCTTTAGACTGCTCACTATGAGTAAAAAGGATTTATTATTTTAAATGGTATTCAAATGCCTCTGTTTGTTTCACTACTATCTCCTTTCATTCAAGCAACAACATGTGAAAACGTTACTTTAACTTTTTAATTATAGATGTATTCACAACCCTAAAATTTGAAAAGATTAATAACATAAATAAGACATCTTTCCCGCAGAATAATAATTTTTTTTTAAAATAAGTTTATATTTCTTACAATAAACCAGATTTACCATAATGGTGTAGATCTCTATTAGATTATATACGTGGTAGAGCCACGCTGCAGCTATATTACGGTTGTAGCACGAAAAGGTCATCTCGACCGGGGAAGGACCACGCTCTCAAGAATACCGGCGTGAACTAGCAGCTCAATGTTGCGTATGGTGATTACAGGGAACAGGAGACTCCTCAGGGAAGAGGAGGAAAACAAGGCATTGCATTTTAGTCGTCAGAGTTGACAACGCGAACTAAATATCTGTGTGATGACTGTGTGCTCATATACCATTCTTATTCTATAAAAATAAAAAAAGGTGTTGCTTCCAATTTCCTGCTTCAGTTCCCCTGTCGGCTCCTATGATCTCACGCCACCCGTTAGATATTAACAACCTATTTTTATTTCAACCTAGTTTGGGTAAGCCTTTATTCAAGAAAAATCTAACTTGTTTTTAGTGACCTGTACTCAAAAACTAAAAACAGGACACTTTTTGCTTCTCGGTCAGGTTTGTCTATCTGTCACAGATGATTTTCATAGATACAGTCACTGAAAGAGTATTTTACGTATATCAGTATTTATATAATATATGCAGATAAAAAAAATGCCGTGAGGTTCCGAATTCGAAATTTCGAATAGGATTGTTAAAAAATCCTATCAAATGACCAAAAATCCTATAGGATAACCAAAGTTTTTAGCGTTGAAAATTTCTGCTAACGTGATATTTAAAAGTGTTTTTAATAGATGGTATGGCTCCTATTATATAGTTATATGTATGATCCAGGAAAAAAAGTGTTCTAGAGTGGCAGCCTCGCACCGGTAGGCGTAGTGTAGGGCGACCCCTCACTCGATGGAGTGACAAGCTGGTAAGACTTGCAGGAAGTCTATCGATGCAGGTGGCTCAGGACCGTGGTTTGTGGCATTCCTTGGGGGAGGCCTATGTTCAGCAGTGGACTTGCGAAGGGCTGTAATGACGATGATGACTCCTTCTCTGCCTAGAAGTTCTGTTTGGCTAGGTGCTATCCTCTTCCCTATTGCTACTCATATATAGCAGTGCTTACACTACATTGTTTTGGTCTGAAGGGTGCAAATTTTTTTAACTGGCTTTACGGCTCTGGGCTCTAGCCCTTCTGAGCCAAGGCTATAGAGAACCAGTACGATTACAGACTGTGTGGCATTCCATCTTAGAAGAGGTGATAAAGCCTCTGCTGGCTGCAGAGGCGATGTCACCTCTTGCATCTTGTTTGAATTCAGCTTCAGGTATCGTTAGCCTGAAATAGCCACTTACCATCGGGCGGAGAGTAAATTTACAACATATTTTTTTTTAATCATAGTGCAAACAATCAGATACAAGATTTGAAAAATTTGTAAATAATATTTTAAAAAAAACATTCCGCAGATTATTTCTCGCGAACGCAAAAACTTACCATTTTTTATTATAACCTCAAAAAATCCTAACATTTCCAAAATCGGATCTCAATCTTGACAAAAACGCTATGTCCTGATATGTCAGTAGGTATTTCTACTTCTAAGTCTTCTGAGCTACTACGGCTCACCTTAATAGAATAGATATACCTTAATAGACCACATTAATAGATCCTAAGGAATCAGTACGACTCGCTACTCTTATTAAAAATTGTAACATGAAGAAGTTCGCCAAATCTCCCTGTAACCATTATTCTCTTTTAAATTGAGATGTACAATGTACGCATGTCCATTTTCCTCTTTACTCGTTACCTAATAGCAGAAAAATTAAACTTTTTTAAAATATCAAGCCACCTAAATTTGGAATCCAAAACACATGAAAAGTAGGCCGCAGCTATTTAACGTTTCCATTATCATAATACCTGTTCATTGTTCTTATTTTTGTCGTTTCATTTATCATTAAAAGTCTACGATGGCAGTTATTGGTTATTGCTGAATGGTTGTTAAAATGCTTAACTTTAAAATCAATTAAAATGTGCCTAAAAATTTTAAATAAAAACAGAATCATATATTGAAAAGACTTCTTATAAAAGTAAAAGTCAAACAAACTATTTACAAAATTTATTTTATAAACAGCTTAGAAGCGACCACCTTATTTTCAGGGGTTACTTACTATCAACCACGTATTCATTTACTTTATATTAACCCTTTTATAAATACAGTTTTTGTTTATTAAAACATTTAAGCTTGCTAATAGAGAGATTTTGTATATTTTCTAGGACTTTGTTGTGGCGTATACATTACCCCAAGAATGAATTACTAATTAATTACTAATTACTATTAACTAATAATTAGTAATTAGTTAATTATTAATTATTAGTTACTCTGTCAGTTAACTCTCAATAAGCTCAACACCAGCGTCAGTTGTAAAACCAAATTGATTTTTATGAAGCAATTTATTCATAGTAAAAAACTTAACATCTGATCTAAAAATATTTAAAAAAATAAAATGTTGGCAGTATAGAAATTATTCTAAAATTGGCGGGGTTCGATGTACTACCAGATTTAAATAGAGGTATGACTTTAATTTCATTAGATCAGGAAACAAACCAGATTTGACGCTTGTATTAAAATCAGTGTAATCAAATTATCAGAAATCCCCCATAAGTCTGACGTTTTCTTAGCATCAATAGGTTTAAAATAATTAAATGTATATTGTGACAATACTCTATGAAATTTAAAGTATTTGAACAAACCGTTACATTTTGTTTAAGCAATGATTCGGCGACAGTAGGAGAAGAATTTTATGATTTTGTTATTAAAAAAAGAAATATCTGTAAAACGTTTCTCAAAAGCCATAGCAACTTCTTGATCAGAAATTGATTTAAATTATTGTTAAGGGCTCTATACCATCTGAAATGGCTTAGCAAAATTCTCTGTCATGCCGAAAATATTGCAGCATTAATTTTGAAATAATTATATAGTAAAGTTGAGGATTAATGTTAAGTACTATGTCAGACGAAAAAATTATTCCGTATTTTCTCGAAAGAAAAAAAATTCAAAGTTACCTCTAAACCGAACAATAAACCGCTGATATTCACAAAGTACTTTAAATTTTTTTTTGCATGGGGAAATGCCTACGCATACCCGCCTCGCGGGGGCAAGGACGGGTTATGTCGGACTCGCACCGACTAAAACCCCATGGTGTTCCACCTTTGTCGCATATTGGCAGGGCTACGGGAACGCTTTCGCACACATCCGCGGCCCTACTAGCGCCTGCCGCCTCATGGCAGCACCTCCTCGGGAGAGGAAAATTCCTCCCCGTTCTCCTTCCCAGGTAAGGCGCACCAGAACACATGGCGCGCCTTCCTCCACGGCCTCCAACTATGTCTGTGCAACAGACGCCCCCGCGTCCGATGCACAAAGGCCATGGGGCCAGGAAAAACGAGCACTTGAAGTACTAGCCTTCCCGACCCCAGCGGCGGATCTGGTCTATGGCGGAGGGTAGGGAGAGCGGCGCCTCGCAATACCGACAATCCTCTCCCCCCGCAGCCCCACCACCACCGCATCAACGGTGCGGCCCCGTTTGAGTCGCGAAGGATAGGGCGAGTGGCGCATCGCCATACCAACACTCCTCTTCCTCCGCGACTCCACCTCGGCTGCTGCGGTAGAGGGTGCGCGAGTCCCCACTCGCTGCAGTCCACCAGCATACATCCAAAGTGGGCTCCCCAAGCCCACTCGGAGCGGCCACCTCAGGCCGGCCCTTCACCTCGGGCCAGCCACGTGGGTTCCTCTTTGTTCACCGTGGGAGACCAAGCCACGGCTACTAAGCCCCCCGCCACGACAAGGCGGGAACCCGTTCGGGGGGGGGGGGGGAAGGGGGCTGAAATTAGAATTTGAGCTGAGGTAGTATAGGCCCTTAATATACAATTGAAAATCCGAGTTGCGTGTGTTTACTTTACCCGTTTCGCTTTAAAATATACTCTACGTCATTTTAATTTTATTTCATGCAGTTTTAATTTTATTGTTTAAATATAAATTTTTTAAATATTTTAAAATATGTTTTACGTACACTCTACATATAACACTATGAAGTTTCTGTCATTATAAAGCTCGTATAACCGTCGCCTACTTTTATAAATTCCTAGTGTCGCCCATTCATTAAATGGTTTGCGACTGTTTAAAGAGAATATTTTAGAAGTAAATATTTTATTAAATCCACAAGTTATAATTTTAAATAATGCATTATACAAAATAATGAGCACTATTTTAAACGAAACTGATGGATGCTTTTAAATATATTTCCTCTAAACCTCAAGCAAGCGATTTCATTTATTGGAACAAACACAAGTTTCTCATTTTTCGTTTTTTGTGTATGTAAGGCAATGAGACCATCTATCCACAGTGATGGCACAGAGTGCAGTCTAATATGTGTATTACCATAGTTGCCACGCTTGGCCATCAGGTTGGCAACTGCAGTTTTTATTGTTGAGTTGTTCTCAGGAAATGTCGCTTCTTGCGATACCCACGGGATGATATTGATAATAGATATTCTTACACCGCTACTACGCCAATGTAGCGAATCAAAATTTTGTTTTCTTTTTATTCCATGCCTGCAAGTTTTTTATTTATTTAATTATTACTTAAGACATTTAGTCAGTGGTAGAGCTACGCGGTGGCTTTTGCTGTCGCATGGGCCAGCTCAAACCAGGGTGGTACCACGACCTCGCAGAATACCTGCGTTTCGCTTGGTGAGTGCAGGACCCGGAGGCCCAATCATCCCCCGCCCCCTTAAACACGGTAGCGGAATTAAGTGAAGATCTACCCTAGGAGGGTACCAGCACTCCTGGTGACGGAGAATCCAACCAACCAAGTTATCCTACTCTTCCTGGTTCAGGCTGCTCCGCGTATTCTGGGGGACAAAAACTGCTCGAGGCAAGCGGAGCAACAACACTAAGGCGACCACTGCCACGTTACCCGTGAATTTTTGCAACATCAGGGGATTTCATTTCAATCTTAACGCTGTCCATCTGGAGACAGCGAAGCCGGTCTTGCTCTTTTTAACCGAGACTCAGGTATCCCCTCCAGCTGATACTTCATATCTCTCTTACCCGGGGTACAAATTAGAACATTCATATGTGCCCCGGACTGGAGTTTGCGTATACTTCAGAGAGGACATCTGTTTCCGACGCCTCGGCAGCCTTGAAGGTACGGACGACGACCATCAACGCTTCTACGGGTGCCTCTATAGGTCCCATAGCGGGAATACTGAAACAGACCAACTCCTCGACCACGTCCAAATGGCTACAGATTCCGTGCTACAGCAGATCCCATCCGCAGAGATCGTAATCCTTGGCGATTTTAACGCCCACCACGCCGAATAGCTCGATTCACGTTTAACTGATCATGCAGGTCGAGTCGGTCGAGTCCCACCTATTGTGCTGAAGACGTGTGCTCCGCAGTTGGCATCAGTTTTAACGCGTCTTTTCCGGTACTTCTCCTCCCAAGGCGTATACCCGAATTCTTGGAAGACAGCTTTGGTCCACCCGATTCCTAAAAAAGGCGACCGCTCAGACCCATCCAACTACAGGTCTATCGCCATCACCTCCTCTTTATCCAAAATAATCGAGTCTATTGTAAACTGCCAGCTCATGAGGTACCTTGAGGATCACCAGCTGATCAGTGACCGCAAATACGGTTCCGTCGTGGTCGATCAGCTAGTGATCTTCTGGTCTACCTTACTTAAAGGTGGGCGGAGGCAGTAGAGTCCCAAGGGGAGGCATTGGCCGTTAGTTTGGACCTAGCAAAGGCCTTCCATCGGGTCTAGAACAAAGTGCGTCTTTCGAAGCTCCTTTCCTATGGGCTTCTCGAGAAATTGTGCGATTGGATCACTAGTTTTCTTGCTAATCGGAGCACCAAGGTCGTAGTAGACGGTGCATGCTCTGCTTACAAGCCTATTAACGCTGGTGTTCTACAAAGCTACGTGCTATTACCAACGCTGTTTCTTCTTCATATTAATGATATGTTGCAAACTGATAACGTTCATTGCTATGCAAACGACAGTACTGGTGATGCCTTGTACACCGGCCGTACCACTATTTCTCGGGAAATCTTACCCGAGTACCGGGACAAACTTGTGTCTTAAGTGGAGGCCTAAGTTATTTTGTACGCATAAGCACCATGAAGACTTCAGATACTTGTGTAAAATGTGATGTGTGTTTAGTGCGTTTGATGCATTCTTATTTCTTAGTAAATTTTACTTCTTTTTTTTCTTTTATTACGCACTCGTATAGTTGTACTTTTGCCAACGTCAAGTATAGTGAAATTATCACTTTAAATAAATTTGTTTAAAAACTTCTTCACATTACATTAATGCGTCACGTACGCGCGAAATTTTAACCGCAGCTTCAGCTAATTAGGGCATCCAATCTCATTCAATCCCAATCATTTTTTAGTAACGCAGGCAGCGGGATTACATGTGTGCTATCCACGGGATTTGCGGGTCTTTTGAGAGTATAAACTGGATTTCTGTAAGTATACATTTATCGATAATCAATGCATACTTATAGAATTTTATTTTTAAAATATAAGTACCTCTTTTCTTTACGCACATTTCAATAGGCAGCTCAGCTCATGTAGCATTTACCTACACTTGCGGGATGCAGGAAATTTCGAGATCCAGCCGGATCGAAAATAATAAACAACGTGCGGGTATGGACGCCCGAGAGCCAACAGACATTCGTCGCCTAAGCGGTCACAATAACTTGATGTTTACATAAAAGATCGGGAAACTTGTTACATCGTTAAATTTTACCACGTTTACGTATAATAATCCCCTTCAAATCATTATTAATACAATATTACAGTAGTAACAATTCGCCATTGGCCAAGTTCCCGCCATAACTCCAAAATTTTAGTTTCTTTTTTTTTTTGGAGCAAACGGGCATGCGGCTCACCCAGGTATGGATGGTACTGCAAACAAATGAATTGGCCGCTTATTAAAAATATGTTTTATGCAAAGATGACCTATTCCTATATTCAAGAAACGTTCCATTCTTTGCTTCGATTTATTGTATAATATGTGAAGTAAATCTTTTATCAAACTCTATTCGATCGGCAACATAAGACTACTAAAAAACTAAATTATGGTGTAGTGTTTATTAAATGTTATCTCTTCATGCACTTTCTGTACTGTAAAATGATTCTTAAAAGAAGCTGGACGTTTTTAAATATTGAAACTAACTCACCATACATTAGCATTCAGCATAACTGCAGCGTTACTCTACCACCATTTACGTGGTAGAGCCACGCTGCAGTTATATAACGATTGTAATACGAATGTGTCGGCTCGACCGGTAAAAGATCGAGTTCTAACAGATAGCAGCCCAATGTTGCTGTGTTTCGTATGGTGAGTGTAGAGAACCGGAGACCCGCTTTACTGAAATCGAGGCATTCCATCTTAGTCCTCAAGAGTGACTATGCATCTGTATTGTAACGCTCAATCGACGTTAAATGTAGATGTCTATGGGCCACAGCATCCACTTACCATCAAGTGGACTGTGTGCTCGTTTGTCACCCTAATTCTATATTTTAAAAAAGCTAAATGTTGCTGCGTCTCGTATGGTGAGTGTAGAGAATTGGAAATCGTTTTAACTGGAAACGAGGCATCCCATTTATTCCTTAGAGGTAACAACACATCTACATTTTAATGAATATGTCTTAAATATTATATGGCCATTATTCAGAGAAATTTGAATCTTAAGTTTAAACTTCAAATTCATAATGTATGTAATACCTCTATATGTCAAAAGTATTAAAACATCATCTGCATTTTGATTCTTAATCGCGGATAGATGTCTATAGCCAATGCAAACACTTACCATCAGGTGGACTGTGAGCCCGTTAGTCTCCATTATTCTATTAAAAAATAAAAAGCCGGCATAAAATCTCTCTAAAATATTTGTAGCGGGTTGTACAACGAAACTACGAGGGTTTCGCATAGTTTCTGTCGATGCAATTGTCCTTGACACAAAACTATTGTCACCAAACTGTCGACTGTTTGCACTTTCTTTCTCAAACTGCCTGCTTTGATGTTTTCTCAAGAAGCCATGAAAAGGCATTAGTGCTTCAGTGTTTAATAGAAAAACCGAACGCTGATGGAGTCAATACTTCGTTTAAGGTTTACGTTTAGGCAGTGTAGTATACAGGCAACCTATTTTCTTAGTCATATAATTATTGTAGTCATAGAAATGTAATTATTGTAATTACAGCTTTCTTAGTTGTTCATTTCTAACAAGATGTTCTCACGGCTATACGTAAATAACGTAATAATTTCTTGAAATCTAATTTCTTATAATTACGCGAAAACTACGCATTGAATAAAACTATTTTACCAAGGTATAATTGCCGACATATTGTCGTGAGCACACTTTTTATTGGTCGATACGACGTTGACCACGCTGACGTTCAACGTGATTGGTTCATCAGCCGATTCTCGTCGTCTATTGGTTTCGAACGTATCATCGGCTTCCGTACACTTCAGAGCAATAATTTTAGTGATAACTTTTTTAATTAGTTTATTTTCGTTAATTGTTTTTGTTACCTCGTTGTTAATTATTGTTGTTTGTTTATTCCTTGTTATTAATTGTTTTTGTTATTTCTTGTTTTTAATTATTTTTGTTGTTATAATTTGAGTGTTCAGATTTTGGTCTAAATATGTAGAGAAAGTATCAACAATACAATATTGTATATCAATTTGAGGTGGCGCCTCCAAAACGACTATGATTCAATTGGAGAGGGCACAGAAAGCAGTTCTAAAGTTCATGTTAAAAAAAGCCCTACCGCTACCCTACGGCCGATCTTTATCGTAATACCGAGGTTTTGGTGTACGCCAGTTGTAATACTCTATCCGCAGTATTAAAAACACATGGGCAAGTAACTCAGTCGTCTAATTACGACCACTTAATCACTATACGTATATTTAAAATCACAATTCTAGCTATCAAGTCTGTTTTTGCGCAACGCTTTCTTTTTCACATTCACATATCGTCGGCCTAATTCGTTAACCTGCTAAGTCCATTTTTGGCAAAATTAAATTTTTATACCAGTCAAAAAGTTCAGTTCAAAAATATCTATCGTAAAATTTAAGAAATAACAGCGATATTAGCCTAAAAACGTGACAAATGCTATGCCCAAAAAAACTGTTTTTTAACCACACGCCTATCTCCACAACGCAAACCTGCTAAATCCTATTGGGGCCTCAGTTTTGTAGCTGACAACGTTCCCAAATCCACATGCCGTTAGGGTTAAAAAGGGGAGAAAATTACGCCTTAATAGTGGACTTACAGGCTAATATACTAATGGCTCCAAAATCGAATGTCAGTACCTTACACTATAAAACGAGGCTGCAAGTTCACAACCTTTGCTTTTTAGTATAAAATATAAAGATGGCTTCTGTTTCATATGGAATAATAATATGGAATAAGAAGTCGAAGGTGGACTCCAAGTAGAAGGTGGACTTAATGCTGAAGAATTTGCCTCCATTTGGTCAACCACCTGTTTACAAAAAAAACGTCCTGAAGTTAATGCTAGATGGAAAACAAACAATTACATTTACAGTGACGGCTGCACTTACCAAATTGGAAATTATATTTTATCTAACGCTCTTTTGAACATTGTCATGAGGCACAAGAATATAGCTGTCAAACAAACATTTTTAGAGGCGGTTCACACACAAATAGAGGCAGATTCAATGTTTTCCACTTGGAACATCACCTAAAGAACAAAGTCATAAATGTGCCAGCTGAATACGTATCTACGAGTATTGCTAAGCATGCTCGTAAACGCCCAGTACCTTGTTCTGTAACATATTCGGACCACACTTACTTCAAAATACGAACGGTGAACAAATAGTAAAAAGGTATCTCACCACACTAAACTATAATGACAATCATCATCATCGTTACAGCCCTTCACAAGACCACTGCTGAACATAAGCCTCCCCCAAGTAATGCCACAAAGCACGGTCCTGAGCCACCTGCATCCATCGACTTCCTGCATGTCTTACCAGGTCGTCACTCCATCTAGTGGGGGGTCGCCCTACACTACGCCTACCGGTACGAGGCTGCCACTCGAGAATCTTTCTTCCCCATCGGTTATCGGTTCTTGAGCTATATGGCCGGCCCATTGCCACTTCAGCTTACTAATCCGTTGGGCTGTCGGTCACTCTGGTTTTACTGCGGATATCCTCATTTCTGAGTCTATCACGCAGAGAAACTCCGAGCATAGCCCTCTCCATAGCTCGCTGAGCGACCTTGAGCGTCATCATACGGCCAGCAGTGAAGGACCACGTCTCTGATCCGTAAGTCATCACTGGCAACACGCACTGTTTGTACACTTTAGTTTTCAGAGATTGAGGTATACCTGACGAGAAGATGTGTCGTAATTTCCCGAACGCTGCCCAGCCGAGTTGAATCCGTCGATTGACCTCTCGGTCGAAATTGGACTTACCTAGTCGGACTATTTGTCCCAGGTAAACGTACTCGTCAACAACTTCGAGCATAGTGCTCCCAACAACCACCGGCATAGGTGTGACATGGATATTAAACATAATCTTTGTTTTGTCCGTATTCATCTTAAGACCTATCCGTTGGGAGGCACTATTGAGGTCATTGAGCATAGTGCTTAGGTCCTCCAGCGATTCTGCCATAAGGACTATATCGTCGGCAAATCGAAGGTGAGTGATGTACTCGCCATTGTGTTTATATCCTTTCCAGTCCAGTAGCTTGAAAACGTCTTCCAACGCAGCGGTGAAGAGTTTCGGGGATATAACGTCACCCTGTCTTACACCTCTCTGCAGTTGGATAGGTTTCGAGCTCTGGTTCAGTACTCGGATAGCCATCGTAGCCCTACTGTACAAACACTTCAGCACCTTCGATATACCGACAGTCAACTTGGCACCGCTGAAGGGACTTTAGCACCGCCCAAATTTCGACGGAATCAAAGGCTTTCTCATAGTCCACATACGCCAAGCAAAGTGGCAGATTGTACTCTTCGGTCTTATACGGTAAATGTTCCTAATTAAAGAGAAAATTTATCGTTTTGGAGAATTCGGTTACTTTTAACTACGTAATTAAAACTGGTATAAATATAAAAGATACAGGCTAGATGCTAAGGGCTGGAGAGGAAGTGGTAGCAGGCCTGCAGTACACCCTGCTTAATTTATGTTGGGAACTAAAGCGAGTACCGGGAGACTGGTGCAAAGCCGTGATAGTCCCAATATATAAGGGAAAAGGGTCACAGCAGGGCTGTAAAAACTACCGTGGTATCAGCCTTCTTAGCATTGTGGGAAAACTGTGTGTTAAGGCAAACTCTGAACTCATTTAGGTTGAGCGCTGGGTTGATACAGGCATTAAAGTCTCTGTATAGGGACTGGAGTGCTTGTGTTAGGATCAACGGGGCCTACTCGGACTAGTTTGGCATCCATGAAGGTGTCAGACAGGGCTGTGTAGCTTCCCCGTGGCTGTTAAACCTATTTATGGACAGTTGTTTGGAAAATTTAAAAGTGGAAGAATTCGGGTTAAGAATGGGTGAGTTAACCATCAAATGCCTTTTGTACGCCGATGATCAAGTCATACTTGCGTCGTCGGCGGCCTAGTTGCAAATGATAGTTACATTAATGAACAGGTCATTAAAAGAAAGGGAATGAAAGTGAATGCAAGTAAGACGAAAGTTATGGTTTTTGAAAGAGATGAAAGTAAAACGATATGTGAAATAAGAATAGAAGGGTCGAGCAAGTAGATGAATTTATATATTTGGGATGTGTATTCAGTAGGGATGGGAGATATGAAAAGGATATTGAACGACGAGTGAATGGGGCTCTACACTCTATTGTGAAAAGTCAGAATGTGTCAAAAAAGGCTCGTATGGCAATGCACAATGCTGTGTTAGTCCCTACTTTAACGTATGGTAGTGAAATTTGGGTGTGGCAGAAGAAGCACGAGAGTAGAATAAATGCAGTAGAAATGCGGTCACTAAGGAGTATGTTAGGGTTGAATCTGAGTGACAGGGTGAGAAACTGTGTGATAAAAGAAGAGTTTGGTTTGCAAGATGATGCGGTGACCAGGATTAAGAAATAAAAAGCTTCGCTGGCTTGGCCACGTAGAAAGAATGAATGAGGAAAGACTGACAAAGCAAATATATGTTGCAGAAGTGAATGAAAGAGCATGTATGCGTAGGTATATGGATGTGGAAGAGGCGAGAGAGGTATGTCAGCATCGTGCTAAATGGAAGTCTGTAGTCTCTACCTACCCCTCTAGGTGAGGTGAGTGTTTAGATAAGGCTATACCTAGTTTGGGGTCAGCCAGTTAATTTTTATATATTATTTTGTATGTGTAAAGATTTGTCTACATATTTTTTATTTTTTTTGTTAGTGTAGCTTTTTAGGACTTTTTTTAATTTTTTCATACAAAGTATAAAGTAAACGCTTTTTTGCCTAATATTTTGTTATTAATCACTGACTTACATATTACTAGCGTAAGAACCGGGCCGACCGAACAACTAAAACGGACCAGTGCGCTGGCCCTAAATTTACAGTTTAGGGCCAACGCGAATCGGTCGACAGTGGTGCGCGCGCAGGACAGATTTGCCTGTCACAAATATGTCTAGTTGCGTGGTAAAAGGATGCAAAAATTACGATACAAAGATTAAAAAGGAACATGGGATCATCATCGGTTAATAACCATATGTTAATTTTGTTATTATATAAACGCATTTTTAAAGTTTTATTTTACAGTTAGTTTAGTTACGTTACCAAGATTAGGCCAGGGTTGGATTCAGATCCTCAAAAATATTGTACATGGAAAATAAAATTATAATATTTAAAAAATATATATAATCACGTTTGACGTATCATGTTTCTTTTTTCCCATGTGCCGGGATTTTGGCTTCACGCGTCTAGTTTATCTATACGTTTCGTTTTTTGACTGTTTTATTTTTATTTCTGTTTTATTTTTGTCTAAAAAAAACTTAGTGTAAGTTAAATTTTGAATATTGGTACCCAATATATTTTATATTCAATAAGGGTAAAACGAAAAGAGTACAAAAGAAACCATATTTGCTTAATTGAATCTGAAAATCTGATTCATAAAATATTTTGAAATTCTGTTTTCAAACCGATTGCTTCTGGAGCATAGTTTTTATTGTGGTAGCCCCTCATTATAGTTGTATCAAGGATGCAACATAAATGCATCGATCGAGCACCGATTGACCAGAAAGGGAGTTCATTCTAATTTTATTAAAAAAACGCGGTACTCAATAAAGAAATTCTCGATATCTTAGGGTTAATACTAAAAAGTAAAAGGACCCAATAATAATACATGTCGACCTTTAGACCTTTTAGACCTTTACAAATCATGAAATAATGATACAATTAGGATAATTATACTACGAAATCTGACCCTGGTTATGTGGTGTTTTGATATGACGTTTGTATTATGACAGATGCGCTGCTCTTTCTTGTATGAAAAAGTTATAAGAAAAATGTTTAGATGGGTCTATTCCTTTTGAAACACTGACCTCTATATATACAGCGTACTTGTATATATAGAGGTAAGTGTTTTGAAATAATTGTTATTAATATGCTCTTTAGTACTTTGAGACATTGGCAGTCTAGCAGAATGTCATAAGCGACATTTACGAGTTTGACATTGACAGTAGAATATTTAATTTAATGTATGTACTTACAAGATATTAAAAACAAATTTTAGCTTTCCGCTCTTCTTGCTCATAATATGAACTTATAAATTTCGCACTCCCAGTGCGCAATATGAAAAGGGGGTAGAAAGTTTTCCCTTCACATTTTCTATTCATAGATTTATTATTGAGAAAATTAATATAAAAATAATAATAAAGCATCTAAAAATCTCCATAATGTATGTTCTCGCTCTAAGAATAAAATATAACAAATTTAATAATATGACTCTGATGCCATTAATGTCAGGACTACCATCCGTTCGGGTTTCTCCAGATTGTCCTAATTTAAAGGGCACATTTTGTACCGTGGTCACCTGATTAATTAAATGATAAACAATAAATTAGAATAACTTTAAAAGGATCTTTTAACTGTTGAAAATATTTTATACACCCATCCATCCATAACTGCTAAGTTAAAAGTCTACATATAGAAAGTGAACGTAGGCCCTGCTCCACAGATTACCTCAAAAAGGATGCTACACTTGAGTGTCCGTCAAGCGTAGCTGACGTTGGCAACCGCTGTTTTTTTTTAATTTTGGGTTGCCGTGAAGAAGATACTGTTCCCATCGCGTTTCAATTTCCCTCTATCGCCTCTCACGACACTCACGAGACGATATGGGGGTAATGGATATGCTTAAACCGCCAGTACACGGTAGGAAGAGTGTTGAATAAATATTAGGGCTTACGTCTTAATCAAGAATTTACAATATATCTTAAGGAGATTATTACAATACTCTTCTTTCTGTACGCCGAGAAACCGGCTATAAGCACGTTCTTCATCTGTTCGCACTCACCTCGCGGCACACCAACGCAATTCCGATGCTTTATTTAAAAAAGAAATAACAAGTCATTTATAGTTTATAGAAACCATAATTTTAAATTTATTCAAATTTAATTTTTAAGTATTTAATTTTTATTTTTTATTTGCTGTAGTTTACATCAATGAATATTGTCAAGTATTGCTAATATTAAAATTAAAACAATATTTTAATTTATCTTGTAAGCGATATTTTTTGGGGGTTCAGATAATCTCTAGTACTTAATGATGCATTTTTAATTTAGGTCGCGCGCGAAGGGTAACCCTCTTTTTTTCAACCTAACCTCCTTATTTTTTTTTAATTTAAAGTCGTTAATAAAGGCTGACTATTATCCACCCTGTTCTAATAACCTATTTTTCTTCGTAATAGTCTACTGATGGTCATCGCCATCTCCAGTCATAATTATTCCTTTCCCACTTTACTTTTTAAACTTTAATTTCATATTTTATTTCTACTTTTAATCCATTGAGCCATTTAAAAACTTACAATAGCAAAAGCCTTTGCTTTTGAGTTTTATTGCATGTTGAAAAATAGTAGGCGCTACTGACCTCGTTTTACCGTTAGTGGAACATGTGGAGATAAAACGTTTAACTTAAACATCATTCTATGACAATAGCTAATTTACGTACCATTTCTGCGATATCATCGAAGGAAAGGTATCATGCAGCGTTAGAGACACGATAACAAACTCAACTCCTGGAAGAGCAACGCTGCAGCTATATTATGGTTGTAGCAAGAATGGGCCGGCTCAACCGGGGAAGGACCACGCTCTCAGAGAATAACAGCGTAGCATGTCTCTACCTCGTAACGAATAGGTTATTTGACGGTTCCGTGGCGCAGTGTCTAAGCAATGAGTTGCAGCGCTAGAAGGCGTGGGTTCGAATTCCGCACGCAACAAGTATTTTTGTGACCTACAAATAATTGTTCCTGGTTCGGATGTTTGTTTTTGTGAAAGGACAATGACGAAAAAATATGAAATTATTAAACGTCTACTAATGATGCCGTTACAGATGTCAATAAAATAATTTCCTATGTTTTATCTAATCAAGCTTATGGCCAATTGAAGCCTGGAAAAATCGTCATACATAATTTAAAACTAAATAGACTAGTTGTTGTAGCAAATTGTTGATGGAATTATTAGGCTACACATACAGTCTACTTACAGATATCAATGAAGTAATTTACTATGTAATATAATCAAGCTTACGGCCTATCGGTGTCCGGAAAAATATCGTTATACATAATTTAATACTAAATTGACTAGTTTTTGTAGTTATTACGATTCGCCAATTAAGTCAGACAAAGGTATCATCCTAATCTGACATATATTTTATTCACAAAACTCTTCTCAATATACTAATGTGTTATATTAGGATTCCCTTTATACTAGTAATTAATCAATATAAGCATAATTGAAAATTATATTGACTAGTCGTTGTTGCTGTAATGATTTTCAATTAAGGCAGGCAAAATTCTTATACCATACAGCCTAGTCTGATGTGAATTTTGTTCAAACTGGAATATCTTTAATTCCTGACTTCATGGAGTAGTACGACTAAAGAAAAAATTGTTCAGGATTCCAAATTATATATTATTACATATTGTTGCATGAATAAGTCAACTAGCGCCATCTAGTGTCAGGAACGAGAGCGAGGGGAGCATTGAGAAAATGACATCACAAATCGCTCAACTGACAGCGCCTAGTCGAAACTCGAACGCTTGGTACCTTCCGCGTGTTTACTTGAACATTCTGGATATTTCTTTGCTAATTCAAATATATAGGCGCTGCAAGATGCTATCGAAGCAGTGTTGATTTGGGCGAAACAAGCGAAGCTTCGGAGTGGAATTAAGTGAATTAGTGTGTTTAAATTATTAGTGTTTTAACTTTAATTGTGTAAAGTAAATTAAAGTGTTAATTTAGGTAATTTTATCGGCAATTTTTATTGTCACGAACCTCAAGCTCGTAACAATTGGTGTCAGAAGTGGGATAAAATCATGCCGATTTTACCTAAGGAGGAAACGGAGGGTGTCCGTACCCGAAGTCAACGCCAGCAGGAGACGGACCAAAGAAGATTTGGTGGTGCAACGCCGCAGACGTCGGAGGGCCAGCCACTGGCTGAAGGCCCGTCGGTAGCTCCTACATCTGCAGCACCTGACTTAGGTGCTCTGATGGTGATGCTGCAGGAGCAGGCTCGCCGACAGGAGGAGCAGGCCCGCCGATTGGAAGAGCAGCTGCGGGGCGGACAGGAGGAACAGGCCCGCCGACAGGAGGAACAGGCCCGTCGTTTAGAAGAGCAACTCCAACGCGATAAGGAAGAGCAGATGCTCCTCATGAAGGACCTTCACGCTATCTTCGGAAAAGAGATACGGGAGGTGAAGGATAAGGTTGCCCAACATGACAACCGCCTGTCGGAGGCCGAAACCCGAATCGACCAAGTAAACAATCGGGTTGACAACGTAATGGCTGACGTGAAGAAAACGCTGGACGACCTCAAACTTGGGGATGGAACAACAGCTCCCGTAGTAGCTACAACACCTTCGCTACGTGGATTCAAAGTGCCGCCGTTCGACGGGACCTCTTCCTGGTCGTCCTACAAAATCCAGTTCGAGGCCGTCATGGAGGCAAACGGCTGGAATAAAAGCCAGGCCATGACTGCTCTCACCTTAGGCCTGCGCGACCAAGCCTTAACTGTGTTGGAAGCTCTCGGTAAGAAAGTGACCTACGAGCAGCTCCTTGAGGCATTGGAGGCGAGATATGGCGACGCTCACCTGGAACACGTCTTTCGTGCGCAGCTTAAAGATCGTGTGCAGCGCATCAACGAAAACCTGCAGCAGTGGGCTCTAGAAGTGGAGAAGCTGGTGCGAAAAGCATACCGGTCTGTACCTGCGCTCATTGAAGGGAACCTGGTGCAGACATTCATCGACGGCATCCGCGACCTGGAAGTCAGAGCTGCTGTGAGGCTCGGGCACCACGAGACGCTTAAGGACGCCTTGGCCCATGCACTGGAAGTGGAAGCCGTGCGACAGGATCATCGTTCCCATCGCGTCAGGGAGGTTGCAGCAGCTACAGTTCGCGACCGCAACAAAGGATACAGCCCAAGGTGCTATGGCTGTGGGGAAAAGGGCCATCTTCGATCCAGCTGCCCTAAGCGAACCCTAGAAAGGGAAATTGAACGATCTCAGGAGGGTAGTGCGGCCAACAGCGCCGCCCAGCAGCAGCAGGGAAACGAGTAAAAGCCAGAACTGCGGGGCGGGTGCTGGCTGATGTTAAAAGAGCCCCAAGGATCTCGATCTCACAAACCCATGATGGGAACAGCCTAATCATAAAGGGCGAGATCAACGGAATGCCGTGTAAGCTGACCATAGACACTGGAGCCTCTCGTACGGTTGTTAGTTCCCAACTTATAAGTCAGTTCCTTGGGGACTCCGCATACAACCGAGAACGCATTAATTTGGTAACAGCCACCGGTCAGCGTATACCCGTCCGTGGAGAGAAGGAGATGGAGTTGAAGCTAGGCAACGTGATCTACCTGCATAATGTCATCGTGGCTGATATAATGGACGACTGCATCTTAGGCCTAGACTTTATGAGGAATAATTGTTGTGAGATCGACGTTAAGCAAGGTGTTTTGAAATGTGGACAGGAGGAACTTTTTATGGAAGGTGCGTTACCAGGGAACGTGTACAGCATCAAGAAGATTGTTCTTCCGCCGAGATCGGAAACGATTGTTCCGGTTAGTCTACCTCGAAACGCTGGGCAAGCTCACCGTTGTGTACTTGTGGAAAGGGTAAACAATGACCTTCCATGGAAAGTAGCTCGAACCTTGGTCAGGACCACTGACATCTCAGGAGTACGTGTGCTGAACCTTTGCGACCGGGAACAGATTATAGAAAAAGGCACACTGGTTGGTACTTGTGAGGAAGTGGATTGGTTACGTCAGTGCCAATATATATCGAGTGGGACCCCCAGCAAGGATTCAGAAACGAGAGTGACCACACTTTTGGAAGACTGTCGCAGTGTCCTGTCCCCGAACGAATTGGTCAAGGCGAAGAAGTTGTTACTCAAGTACGCCGATGTATTCTCATCAAATGATGCTGACATAGGAAAGACTGGCCTAGTTCAACACAAAATAAACACAGGAGAGGAATTGCCTATCCGTCAGCGGCCAAGAAGATTGCCGGTAGCACGTGAAAAGGAAGTGGAAACCATGATTGAAGGAATGGTGAAGGACGGTGTTATTGAACCTTCCTCTAGTCCATGGTGTTCACCAGTGGTGCTGGTGAAAAAGAAGGATGGCAGCATGCGGTTCTGTGTTGATTACCGCCGTCTGAACGACGTTACAAAGAAGGACAGCTATCCCTTGCCAATAATTGATGACACGCTGGACATGCTTACAGGAGTAAAATGGTTTAGCACGCTGGATCTAAAAAGTGGCTACTGGCAAGTTGAAATTGACCCTAAGGACAAGGAGAAAACTGCGTTCTCGACGGGAAAGGGTCTGTGGCAATTCAAAGTAATGCCGTTTGGGTTGTGCAATGCTCCAGCAACGTTTGAAAGGCTGATGGAACTTGTACTTACCGGGCTAATTGGCGATGCCTGTCTGGTCTACTTGGATGACATCATCATCGTGGGCCGTACGTTTGAGGAACACCTTCAAAACCTGGAACGCGTGCTCATGAAGATTCAGAGTGCCAACCTGAAGTTGAGCCCAAAGAAATGTTCACTATTTCAACGGCAAGTTAACTTTTTGGGGTTTGTAGTATCGGAAGAAGGTATCCGCACAGATCCAGAGAAAATCGCCGCTGTCAAGGATTGGCCGGTTCCAAAAGACAAGACGCAGGTTAGAGCATTTTTGGGTTTGTGCTCCTATTACCGGCGATTCGTGAAGAACTTTGCAGATATAGCCAAACCTCTGCACAAGCTAACCGAGGAGAAGCGACATTTCTGCTGGGATGAAAGTTGCAATATCGCATTCCAGGAGCTCAAGGACCGTCTGTGCAAAACACCTATTTTGGGATACCCTGATGCAAGCAAAGAATTTATAGTTGACACAGACGCAAGTGATATAGGACTCGGCGGTGTGTTGTCTCAACGGAATGGTGACCAAGAGGTCGTGATAGCGTACTTCAGGAAGTCGTTGTCAAAACCGGAAAGGAACTACTGTGTCACAAGACGCGAATTGCTAGCTGTGGTAAAGTCGTTGCAACATTTTAGCAAATATCTTCTGGGACGAAAATTTCACTTACGAACTGACCATGCTGCACTAAAATGGCTATTGCAGTTTAAAAACCCAGAAGGACAAGTTGCGAGGTGGATTGAACTACTGCAGGAATACGACTTTGAGATCGAACATCGCAGCGGAAAATCTCATGGCAACGCAGATGCATTGTCAAGAAGACCTTGTCCTGAAGATTGCAAACATTGTACTAGGCAAGAGAGTAAGGAAGTGGTATCCGTGAGGATGCTCAGGGCAGACCACCTCAGCAACGAGTGGAAGGACAGCTTACTACATGCACAGCAGGAAGATCCGGACATCAAGCCGATTCTGGGATGGATGAATGCCCGTGCTACCAAGCCTAAGTGGAGGGACGTCTCAGCGACGAGTTCAACCACGAAAAGCTATTGGGCCCAATGGGACAGCTTGCTGATTCAGGATGGAGTCCTGTGCCGTAAATGGGATAATGGTCGAAGGGACAGCTGTCGTTTGCAAATGGTTGTCCCTAAAGCTAAAGTGCCGAATGTTCTACAGCTGTGCCATAATGGTCGTTCAAGAGTCCATCTGGGAGTTAAACGAACTCTACTGAAGGTCCGAGAACAGTTTTACTGGGTCCACTGTCGAAACGATGTCGAGGACTGGTGTCGCAAATGTACAAGTTGTGCGGCTGTAAAGGGACCTCAGACTCGTAGTAGAGGTGCATTGAAGTTGTACAATGTTGGTGCACCATGGGAGAGAATAGCCATTGACGTGGCGGGGCCGTTTCCGGAGAGTGAAAGCGGTAACAAGTATTTCATGGTTGTGATGGATTACTTCACTAAGTGGCCAGAAGTCTTCGCCATTCCAAATCAAGAAGCTTCAACAGTTGCAGATAAACTAGTTCATGAAGTCTTCTGTCGTTTTGGAGTACCTTTAGAGATTCACAGCGATCAAGGAAGGAATTTTGAGTCTCAAATATTCCAGGAAACTTGCCGAGTTATGGGTACTCATAAAACAAGAACGACTTCTTATCACCCGCAATCTGATGGAATGGTGGAACGATTTAATCAGACATTGGAGAGGTACCTAGCAAAAGTTGTAGACAATCGGCAACGAGATTGGGACAAGCACATACAACCGTTTTTGTTGTCATATCGAAGTTCTGTTCACGAAAGTACAGCAGTGACACCAGCTTTCGCAAACTTTGGAAGAGAATTACGGCTGCCTGCAGACCTGATCACCGGGATACCACCCGATGCTCCACGCAGTATAACCGATTATGCAAATGACTTGCGGAAAAAAATGAATGACGTTTATGAGCACGTCAGACAATCGGGCCAGCAAATGTCTGAAAAGATGAAAACCCGGTATGACCGCAAAATGAACAACAAAGGTTTCGACGAAGGTTCACTTGTGTGGTTGCACAATCCAGTCCGCAGCAAAGGGAAATCTCCTAAGCTTCAAGCTAAATGGGACGGCCCGTACCGGATTGTAACCAGGATCAACGATGTGACCTACCGGATACAGAAAGGCGCAAGAGGGACTCCTAAGATCGTCCATGTGGATCGCTTGGCGCGTTATTATGGGACCGATAATGCTCGGGACGAGCATGTCTTAGGAGGGGGCAGTGTTGCATGAATAAGTCAACTAGCGCCATCTAGTGTCAGGAACGAGAGCGAGGGGAGCATTGAGAAAATGACATCACAAATCGCTCAACTGACAGCGCCTAGTCGAAACTCGAACGCTCGGTACCTTCCGCGTGTTTACTTGAACATTCTGGATATTTCTTTGCTAATTCAAATATATAGGCGCTGCAAGATGCTATCGAAGCAGTGTTGATTTGGGCGAAACAAGCGAAGCTTCGGAGTGGAATTAAGTGAATTAGTGTGTTTAAATTATTAGTGTTTTAACTTTAATTGTGTAAAGTAAATTAAAGTGTTAATTTAGGTAATTTTATCGGCAATTTTTATTGTCACGAACCTCAAGCTCGTAACAATATTTTTCATTTGTAGACGCAAGAAAAAAATGTCAACAAGAATTTGTTGGGAGTTCGCTATTGTCCTCTATGTTTGTAAACTGCCCCCACGATACAGAAGAAAATCCAAGTGTAGAGGTTACGCTTTAAAAAAAAGACAATATAAAGAGATAAACTTGTGAAGTACACCAACACTCAATGAATCAGAGCTCCAGACTAATAATTATGCTCCATAACTGAGAACTGAAAGGAAATATGTTCCCAGCTGCGGGACTAGTATATAGATTTTGCTTTAATTTTTTAAATTATAAGGTTTAAATAATAAAAATTATTTGAATCTTTTTCATGTACTTTTGCTTGAAAGGTAGCTCCATTTGGAAACACTCCAGTTCGACCCTCACGCTCACGGCTCGATAATTGTTGCCAAGTTCTAGCTATTTTATGGCAGCAGCGCAAATGGGTTTTTTTGGTCGGGAAAGGACTACGCTCTCACAGAATACCAGTGTAAAATAACAGCTTGATACTACTGTTTTATATGTTGAGTATAGAGAATCGAAGATGCTTTTACTGGTAATAGGGCATTCGTCTAAGTCCCTTGAAGTGACAATGTTTTCTACATTTTGATCAAGTACAGACGTAATTGTATATCGGCAGCATCATCCACTTACCATCAGATAGATTGTGTATTCGTTAGTTACCCTCATTCTATAAAAATCTTAGATACTATATGGCCGGTATTCAGAGGCAATCAAATTTAAACTCGAACTTCACACTTATAAAATTTATGTAACATAATTATGAAACCTTAACATATCTAAAAATATTGAAATCCATGAAGATCTATCCTTGGTTAAGATTGTCACCCCGAGTACTAAGATATAATGCGTCGTTTCCAGTAAAAAAGGGTCTCCGGATCTCTGCCTTCACCATACGGAACAACAGCACTCAGCTGTTATTTTACGCAGGTATTCTGTGCGTAGTTTTTCCCCAGTCGAGATAATCTACTCGTGCTTCAACCATAATATAGCTGCAGCGTGGCTCTACAACGTAAGTGAACACAAATTTTTCAAATTCAAACAAATTTCATTTTTACAGGTCTACCCTGCTGACTTTCCAAGATCTTCTACCTGAAGACCCCAAGCTGTACGACAAGATGCGTCCTCCGAAGACGAACGATCAGCCAACCATCGTGAACTTCCACGTTACTGTTATGGGCTTGGACTCTATTGATGAAAACTCCATGGTAAATTTATGAACATATACCGTTTGATATATAGACATACTTTCATCAGCTAGAAACAGAAACAGAAACTTTTTTATTCCATATAGATTATAAATATCACTCATTGACAGTTACTTTTTTTAATTTACCTCTGGTTCGGAAAAAGCCTCTATCCTGAGAAGAACAGCAAGAAACCCAGCGGGGCTTTTTTTTAAATAACATCTTACAATAATGTATGTTACAAATTACACAGAACAAATTAGAAAAACCTTTCCCAGGGGTTATTATCATCCATAAATTTCTTAATATTATAATAACCCTTTCTATACAAATTTATTTAAATAAAGTTTATTATCTTTGTGCGGGTCAAATTTTGTATATTTTCTGGAATTTTGTTGAGAAAGCGTATACATCGTCCCGAGAATGAATTACTGACTCGGTGGAGTCGAGTAACTGGTACTCGACTCCACCGAGTCAGTAATTCATTATTGGGATGAAGTATACGCTTTACTAGTTACTACTAGCTTGTCAGACACAAGTCTGCCCTACCCCGTCTGTTCCTAGTATTTACAGAATGAATATCACTTATTTTTCTAAAACTTCTTTTATTTTTGTGTACGTACATTACATTTCATTAATGTATTGAGAGATCAAAGTTAATATATTAATTTCTTTAAATTTTTGTTTAAGCGACTCTTTAGGTTTTAAATCATATATTGCTCTAATGGCTCTCTTCTGCAAAACAAATATAATTTCAGTGTCAGTCGCGTGTCCCCATAGCAAAATACCATACGACATTAAGCTATGGAAATAGCTAAAGTAAACTAGTCTAGCTGTTTCAACATTGCTTTTTTTGCAGACTTCTAATCATTTTTACAGCATATGCTGCAGAACTAAGTCTGCTAGCTAGTTTTGATATATGAGGGCCCCATTGAAACTTCGCATCTAGTGTGATTTGAAGAAAAATGGTGGTCAAGACAACAAGACTCGGTCAATTTTAGAAACCCACCCACCCACGTAAAATTACATTAGTGTTCACATGTTTGACATTCGGAGTAATGAATTTCATACATTTAGATTTAGTGTCATTTAAAAAGACAAGACAAGGACAAAAACCAAAATAAGTACCTACCAATTTTTCGGACCGATACGATTTAGAGAACTTCAGAAAAGACTATTCGACTTTAAAAGGCTGGCAACGCGCCCGCAATTGCTTCGGTGTTGCAGTCGTTCATGGGCAACGGTAGTCACTTACCATCAGGTGAAGCGCATGCTCGTTTGCCTTTACTACTATATTAAAAAAAAACTTTTATTTATTTGTTTCAGAGACAGAACACGGAATAAGTGTTTTCTATGGTTTCATGGACATGGTACAATAAGTCGTTGCATTATATCTTTAGGATCATTTACATGTCTTACCGGTATCAACGTAGAAACAACACAATTATCAATTATCAACTCTTAGTTTTTTACAATGTCAGCGATAAGATGTCAATATAATAATATTATATCAATCCAATAACAATAATTACAGCATCTAACTAACAAATTGTGAAATATAACTTAATAGCAAAGCTTCAATTATTCCGAATATTCGGTTACGGTTCTAAAGATCTCAATGTGGAATAGATTTAGTGATAATATGAACTAATTCGGACGAGTATATTTTGAGAAATATCAGAATTAAAATTTTTGAAAAACTGGTTTTTTGGAATAACTTTTAAACGCCTTTACCGATCGATTTCAAAAATTAATCCGCTCTTAACCTCAAAAAATAACGTTCAATCCTGTTTGGAAAATGAAAATCGGGTCATTCCTTCATGAAATATCGAAGGAGAAAGAATTTGAAAAAAACATTTTTTTAACATAACTTCGAGATTTCGCAACATAATTTGGTGAAATTTGGAGCGCTTTGCATTTGAAAATAGCGGGAAGTTCCAGGGATGGCCTGCAGTGTTAACTATTTTTTTACATGTCCATCTCTATTGTAACTTGTTCAAAGCAAATTCATTCATAATTCATAGATTTAGACGAAAAAAACTTAATTGAATCAATATACATATAGTGTCACTTTCGTACCTAGACTATCTTATATATCAGAAGATCTTTTACGGAGTAAAAACAACGGTCAAGGAGCCACTGAGTTAGTTCTTTTAAATTTATTAATATTTAATAGTTTTATATTTTCTGGTAGCTTGTTAAATATTTTAATTGCCATAAAAAAATAACTTTTGCTATATATATTAAGCCTTTGTTATGGTAGATATAATTTACCTATAATTCGGCTATCTTTTTTTCCCAACACTTTAATGTGATGGAAATATGTTTGGACGCTTTTTGTCTGATCGTCAATTCTCATAACTAAATGTTTTATAATAAGTAGGTTATCAACTCTGGTAACTAAAATTCTTTTTTTAAAGAAGCAATGCTTATATACCCTCTATATATAAATTTCACATAATAGCTTCAGAAGTCGGTACTAAGACACATTTTACCCCCAACTTCCAAGTTTTTTTAAAATCGGCTTTTATTTTTTGAGTTTAATTTTTTGACTACTTTGAGAGGAATAAGGAATGTATCACAAGCCCACTAGAATTTCGTCTAAGTTAGATTAAACATTGCTCTAATTTACCACTTTTTTCTGTCGCTGAAGCGTAAGCAATTGAATAAAAAATAATAATTTAAATCGCATGTCAATTGATAAAGATAGAGTTATACAAAAAAAATCAAAACATTCGAATTGACAATCTCTTCCATTTTTTGAAGTCAGCTAAAAATGGAAATCCTCGAACCAGTTATTGTGCAGGTTATTTCTTTTATATAATAAAGGCGACATACGAGCACACAGTCCACTGATAGTAAGTGGATACGGTGGCCCATAGATATCTACATTTATCCTCGTATCTTCGATTAAGAACCAAAATGCAAATTTGCTGTCACCCGTGACTTCTAAGATGGAATTCCTCGTATCCAGTAAGAAAGGTCTTCGAATTTCACTTACCATACGAAGCACAGTAGCACGAAACTGCTATTTTTTGCTAGATTTCTGTGAGTGCGTGGTCCTTCCCCGGTCGAGCCGAGACATTAGTGATACAATCATAATATAGAGCTGAAGCATGACTCTACTACGTATAAATTAAGTAATTACGTCTTCACAGTGTTTTTCTAAGCCCTGTTCCTTCCCGGTCGAGATTTATTTAATATTTTCCAAGCCGCAATATCGTTGACCTGGTTAACATTTATCCAATACTTAACTTCAGCAGTCCTCAGTAGTGGTGTAGAAATTCATAAAAATCTATTGCGTAAGCTGTAATATTTTTTTTAATTAATGAGAGTTTCGCGGCAATGTTGTTTGAATTATCTTTTAAATCCAATAGAGTTACATGAATTTAAAATAAAAAAGGTTAAGTTACGTTTTAATGTGGTGTTGCCTGACTGAAAATAGATGTAGTTGTAAAAATATATTTTTATTATGTTTATACAAATATATTCATTCACTACAGCTTATAAAAGCACTTCCAAACATGAGCCTCTCCCATAAATTGCCTCTTAGAGAGGACTTTCCCATAGTTGCCACGCTTGGCAGACGAATTGGCATCAAGATGATGCTGCTGCCCATCTTCTGGTCTAGTTTCCCTCTGCCTTCACTTACAACACCACGGAACGATATAGGGATAAGGTATAAGTTATTCATAGAGTGTGGTTTGCAAGATGATGCTGTGACCAGGATTAAGAAAGGAATGCTTCGGTGGTTTGGTCATGTGGAAAGAACGAATGAGGAAAGAGTGACAAAGCAAATTAATGTTGCATAAGTAAATGGAAGAGTCTGATAGTGGCGTCCTAGGCGAAAGTTTATCGACCAAATTGGCGATATATTGAAAATGGGCCAAATTAGGATTACAAATGGAAGTCTGTAGTCGGGTAAGGACGTAGATTTTGCCACTTAGTAACATACAGTAACATAGACACTTCTAGGTTACGGTAACGTAGAAGTAAGCAGAGGTTTACTTTACGTTTACGTTTACTTTACATCAAATAAAAAAAACTCTAAGCGGATTTTTCGTTACTCTATCTACACGATCAAAACTTTTAGGAAAAGGTTTATATTTTTGATAAGGTTGCTACGCCAACAAAAAAGTGTATTTAATAAATTACAATATGCACAAACCTCTACAACAGTAACACGTTAAGAAACATAAACTTTGTCGACTACCACCAGAGATTTTTCCGGACCGATACGACTTAGGGACCTTCAAGAGCCTACTCCTATTTAATGGCTGCAACGCATTTGCAATTTCCCTGGTGTTGCAGTTGTTCATGGGCGGCGGTGATCACTTACCATCAGGTGAGCCGTGTGCTCGTTTGCCCCCTCTCCTATAAAAAAAACATGCATCAACGTTACAAATAACATCAAAGCTACATAGAAGTAACGTTAAAGCACGATTTTTCAAGGTTAAAAAAGACATACCTCGACATCGAGCTGAATATTAAACATAGATACGCCACCATGCATAGTATTGGTTATTCGTGCATAATACTATATAAGATATGTACAATAAAATCTGATATTTTCCTTAAACCTTTAATTTGTGACCATATGATGAAAAAGGTAGACTTAGAGAAGTAAATGGTTGTACATTTCTTTTGGCTTTTTATATTACCGTTGAAATCATCAAACTTCACAATTAAAATTCACTGCCGAAGAACACGCGTGCACTTTCGACAGACTCCAGAGATGGCAAGATGGCGTCTTTTCTTTTTTATTGTGCTGCCTGAATACTTGGTATTGCCTACACAATTACAAAACACTACCAAAATGTACTGCTACGCTTTTTAAGGGAAAAATTTGGTAACATACAAAGTAGTAACATAGAAGCAAAACATAGATCTTAAATTGAAATAGTAATAAATATATAAAAAATGCGTTTTTAAAGACGCAAAAAGCACGATGTAGGAGTTTAATATTGAGACATTTCAGATAGTCACAAATTAATTAAGTGTTCATTATAAAAATATAAGTTTTATAGTGTGAGTACCAAAAAGACTTCATTTTTTTCGTAAAATTTGGGGGTCTGGACGAATTTAATTCGTTGTATTTTTTTATGTACAACTTACATAACTTTAAGAATATGGTTCATACCATATTATATATCTCTTAAACTCTTATGAGTTTAATAGATATGTTACCTAATTAAATTACCTTCATTACCATTTACCCACTATGTCGTTTTTTATAAGCAATCAAAATATGAAAATATGTTTACTTCAAAAAGTGGCTATATCTACGCCTTACCCAGTCTCTGCCTACCCCTCTGGGTGACAGGCGTGATTCTTTATGTATATATGTATTATTATTAATATAAAATTTATATACACATTGATATACTTACTTACTAACAAGCAGTTTTTTATAGAATAAGGGTGACAAACGAGCACACAGTCCACCTGATGGTAAGTGGATGCTGTGGCCCATAGACATTTACATTTATCCTCGATTAAGAATCAAAACGCAGATGCGTTGTCACCCCTGAGGAATAAGATGCAATGCCTCGTTTCCAGTAAAAAGGGGTTTCCGGATCTCTACACTCACCATACGAAACACAACAGTATTAAGCTGCTATTTTACGCCGGTATTCTGTGAGAGCGTGGTCCTTCCCCGATCGAGCCAACCAATTCGTGCTACAACTATAATATGGCAGCGTGGCTCTACCATGTATAAAAATTATATAAGTTTGAGAAACAATAAGACATAGCCTGAGCCAGTGGAATGAAAAAGTTAGTGACCGTTCTCTTAGTAGACATTATGATTGAAGTCGTTCTTAAAAAAGTTGGAAGGTCGATGTTCTCGAGACCGAATTTCTGTCAGGTCGGCCAGTCGGACGGAAACTAGCCATCTGCGCAGAATAGGATTATAGCATCTGAGTGTGTTGGCAAGCACCTTTGAGATGGGACGGTTATCCGACATGACCGGAGAGAGATCGGGTGCAAGACCAACGGCTTTATATGCTTTTTCCCACCTCTGCAGTTTAACCTATTAAATAAAGAAAAAATAAGTACATCGCGACTACACAGCAATAATATTTTTTGCATATACTATATTATTATTAACTGGCAAATAATAATAATACTATTTACTTATTATTCTTTCATCATCATCATCTTTACAGCCAAAATGCCTTAAAGCATGGCCCTGAGCCACTTTAATCTCTTACTGGTTCTTCACTCCACTATCCACTACGTTTCTCTTATGAGACTACAACTCTAGAACCTTTCTTCCCCATCAGTTATCTGTTCTTCGAGGCATATAGTCATTCCATAGCCACTTCATGTTATATGATATATGATAATTGTCGTAGTTCACATTATTATTTACTTTAAGAAAATTACCCTTGGAAAAAAAACGAGTATGCTTATGGTCACACGACTGAAGTAAAACTTCTTTATCTTGTATGTTTATATATATAGAATTAATGCAAATATTTAAATTTATTATCGGCTTCCTTCCATAATTTGTTATTATTAACCCGAAAATTCACAGAACATGAACTTTAAAGTGAATTTACAACAATTTTGTTCACTTTAAACGTAGAATATTTTTAATGTGTTGGAACAAAATATTAATTCATAAAATTGTTCAAAACGAAATAAAATTACGAAATGTAACTTGCTATGAGAGAAAAAGAGAAAGAAAATTGCTCTCTCTTGCTTATATCCCCCACTCAACTCCCGTTCGCCTCGCTCGATCACACTTTTCGTAACGCTTTGGTCACGTGTTCGCCAGCTTACTCGCCAAGTCAAGCGTGCATAAAGAAGTTTCACTTCAAAAATCAATATTAAACATTTGTTGATTATTATTTAATAAAATTGTATAATTGAACATTCAATTCACATGACGAGGTGGCCGAGTGGTTAAGGCGTTGGACTGCTAATCCAATGTGCTCTGCACGCGTGGGTTCGAATCCCATCCTCGTCGATAGTTTTTAATATAAATTAATATTAGAATTTGTTTTTTATTTATTCATAGATCAAGATTTTTCATTCTTTAATATTTATAAAATAATGTTTTAAATATGATTTCTATTTTTGAAGCGTCATTAAAATAGAATTTAAACAATTATAACGAACGTCGTCGGACCGTAGGGCCTGTTGAGACATGCATGAAGTCGATGGTTGCTGGTGACTGAGGTCCTTACTTGGTGGCATTACTTGAGTAAAGCAAGGTTTAGACGAAGCCAGTGTTGGCTGCCAGTTTTACTGTTAGCCAGCGCTGGCTTGTTATTGGCCTCGTATAAACAATAGAAATAGAAATAGAAACTTTTTTATTCAATGTAGATTATAAAAATACTTATTGAAAGTCACTTTTATAATTTACCACTGGTTCGCAAAAAAAACCTCTGTCCTGGGAAGAACCAGCAAGAAACCCAGCGGGACTATTTTTTTTAATAATAGCTTACAATCATGTTTACAATCAACAACCCAAGACAAATTAGTAAATAGCTTGGTAGAGATCACCCTTCCCAGGGGTTATTATCATCTATAAATTCCTTAATATTATAATAACCCTTTTTATACAAACTTAGTTTAATAACATTTTTGAACTTTGTGTATGACAAATTTTGTATATTTTCTGGGATTTTGTTGTAAAAGCGTATACATCGCCCCAAGAATGAATTACTGACTCGGTGGAGTCGAGTAACTGGTACTACCAGCTTGTGTCTGCTCCTAGTATTTACAGAATGAATATCACTTATTTTCGCAAAACTACTTTTATTTTTGTGTACGTACATTACATTTTCATAAATGTTTAGAGAGGCCAGAGTTAATATATTAATTTCCTTAAATTTTTGTCTCAGTGACTCTTTTGGTTTTAAATTATATATTGGAACAGTTTTTCAAAACAAGCCAGCGCTGGCCGCCAGCACTGGCGGGAATAGAGCGCCTGCCTATTTTTCAAGCTAGTGACACACGCCCGCGTGCCCCGCAACCCCCGCTCCAGAATAAATAATTTGTAGTATAAAAATTTAACTAGTGATATTGTATAAATTCCTATATTTGGTGTATGTACTATACTAGTAATATATAAGTCGATGGTACTATAGGATAAACATTATTTTCAGTTAAAGTTTAAAAAATAATTAATTTAATACAACGATTTACAAGAATAATCTAGGAATGAAATGAATCCATTTGGCCTCATCTAAACAACACGGGCCAGGCCAGCACTGGCTTGTCTGTGGACAGGCGCCAGCGTTTCTGGCTTCGTCTAAACCTTGCTTTAGGCCTACATTCAGCGGTAGACTTGTGAGCTGAGAAAGCTGTTATGATGATGATGATGTATTTATTGTGCATATTATATTCTTATTCGGTATCTTTAAAGTTGCACTCGAAACTTATCCAACTTTAATGCATAACAATACGTTGAACGGGTATTGTCGGGTGAGAATGAGCATGTTTCTGTTTTGCGATAATGAATGTCTGCTGACTTCTAAAGAAATAATTTTCTAGCATATAGATATTGTATAATGATTGCTATCTCAAAATCAGTTGTTGGATATTTATATATTTCTATTTTTTATACGTGGTAGAGCCATGCTGCAGTTATATTAGTAGTATAGTTGTAGCACGAATGAGTCGGCTCGTCCGGGGAAGGACCACGCTCTCACAGAATACCAGGGTCAAATAGTAGCTTAATGCTGCTGTGTTTCGTATGATGAGTGTAGAGAACCGAAGACCATTTTGACTGGAAACGAGGCATTCCATCTTAGTCCTCACAGGTGACAACGTATCTGCATTTTGATTCGTAATCGAGGATAGATGTAGATGTCTTATAGGCCACAGCAACCACTTACCATCAGGTGTACTGTGGGCTCGTTTGTCATCCTATCCTATAATAATAATAAAATTTCGGTCAAAAATTCTCAGTAGTAGCTTGGAGTTAAGGAGTTGTTTGTGTTTTAAACCCGCGCCTGTGTAAGCACCTAAAGCCGTTGGTTCTGCGTCTGATCTCCCTCTGGTCGTGTCGGATTGCAGTCTTATTGATATAACAGAGGAAAATTGAGAGTGCTCACGTACACATTCGTGCCCTACACATGACAATACGTTTTACATTTTTACGATTCGATGATAGATGTAGATGTCTATAAACCACAGCAACCACTTACCATCAGGTGTACTGTGGGCTCGTATGTCGCCAATCTTCTCTATTTATAAAAATCAATTGATGTCTGTTGGTCTCGATAAAACTCCTTAACTCCTTAACAAGGTCCTTGGATGGTTTAGATGCACAAGTGGACCCGTTAAGTGAAGCAGTTGCCACTCGTGCGAAGCCAGGGCGGATTGCTAATATGTTAATAATTACTAGTAATTTTCTCTTCTACTTTACTATTTTTACAGACGTACGCTGCCGACATTTTCTTCGCTCAGACCTGGAAGGATTATCGACTGAGGCTACCCGAGAACATGACATCGGAATACAGGTATCTTTTTGTCTTTTGTACGCGGTTTTTTTATTTTGTATATATTAGACTCATATCGCAGCGTATTAAGGTTGAATGACTAGGCTCGCGCAGAATACTAGCTTAATCAATCAGCAGCTTAATGCTGCTGTGTTTTGTATGGTGAGTGTAGAGAACCGGAGACCCTTTTTACTGGAGACGAGGCATTCCATATTAGTTTTCAGGGCTGACGGCTCCGTGGCGCAGTGGCTTAGCAATGAGTGGCTGCGCTGGGGGCCGCGGGTTCGAATCTCGCACGGAACAAGTATTTGTATGGCCTACAAATAATTGTTCCGGGTCTGGATGTTTATCCTTGTGCAATTTATGTTTGATCCTAGTGTGGGGGTAACGTTTAAAAAAAAGGGGCGACAACGCATCTGCATTTTGATTCTCAATTGAGGATAAATGTAGATATCTATGGACCACAGCATCTACTTACCATCAGGTGGACTGTGTGATCGTTTGTCACCCAATTTTATTAAAAAAATTAAGCTTAGTGTCAAAGGTAAACGGTTTTCATATAAGGGAGTATAAGTGAGTGATGAAAACCGGAGAATTTACTCCATATTTATTGTGTTAATCGTTCACCGTATCACAAACAGACTGTTGGACCTCGACTGGCTGAAGCACATGTGGCGTCCAGACTCTTTCTTCAAGAACGCCAAGTCCGTCACGTTCCAGACGATGACCATCCCCAACCACTACGTGTGGCTATACAAGGACAAGACGATCCTGTACATGGTGAAACTAACTCTCAAATTATCCTGTGCCATGAACTTCCTCATCTACCCGCACGACACGCAGGAGTGCAAGCTGCAGATGGAGAGCCGTAAGTATCATTTCTATATATCGATATTGACTGTCTTATTGGTCTAGTGATCGTAACCAACATTGTGACGATTGCTGCGACTCTAGTGAAAGAGTGAGGGAATAGAGTTACCTTGGTACTCTTAACTTGGCCCGTTACTGAAAGGTTAAAAAAATGATTCTTGATTTTTATGTTTAAATCATAAAGGCTCAAAAGAGTTGAATAATAAAACTTTTCTTTAAAAAAATCTGACTTTAAACAAAAATTTTTACCTCATGGTAAGTGGGTGCTGTGACCCATAGACATCTACATTTGTCCTCGATTAAGAATCAAAATGCGGTTGCGTTATCACCCCTGAGGACTAAGATGGAATGCCTCGTTTCCAGTAAAAAAGGGTCACTGGATTCTACACTCACCGTACGAAACACAGCAGTATTAATCTGCTATTTTACGCTAGTATTCTGTGATAGCATGATCCTTCCCCGGTTGAGCCGAATCATTCGTGCTTATCTATAATATAGCTGCAGCGGGCTCTATCAAGTATATAAGTATTTTAAGTCATATACGTTTCATATTCGGTCGTTATAAATATAAAGTCGGGGTTTTAATACTTGGATACTCTGTCTTATCCAGAATTGTTACAGCCTATCTAAAGTCCACTGCGTAATATAGGCCTCCCCATAATAAATCATAGGGTGGATACTTGCCATAGTTGCCACGCTTGAAAGGCGAATCTGCCACCGCAGTTTTTTTTACTTGTTCTTCGGAAGTCGCTGCTGCCCATGCATTGTTTTGTTTCCTTCAGTTGTTTCTATTGACATACACCTTTCATTTATTCTTACAGCACGATCATTTTAGTACGGCTTGTTGACCCTAACAGTAATGACCTTCAGACCGAACAACGGTCACGGCGGTCAGACTCAACAGAAAGTTACCATCACTAAGTAACCATCTGTGCAGAACTGTATTATTGTGTTCAAGTGTATGCACAAGCACAGGTGCAATCTCTATTCCTCACTCTCATATTCCGATGGGACGTTCATCCATCACGACCGGAGAGAGATCAGGTGCAGGAACAACGGCTTTACGTGCTTTCCGGGGCACTGGGTTGAAACACCGCTAGTTTTCCTAATCCGGACTGCTAGTATGAATTACTTGAGAGAAAGACCCAATAACTGGTTTTGGCCCACCTGTTATTTGAATTCGGGACCTCATGACCTACAATCGCGTTTACGTATAAGACAGTCGGGTGTATTTACCCTACGCGTACGATAAGTAAATCGTGTTGGGTCTTTGATGTTTCTTATTATTAGAATTAATGAAGCGTGTTTACCTTAGATTTACTTAACCTATAATTTGATCAACCCCTAACGAACGATTATAATTAGACGACGCTGTGTCGAGAGTCGATGTCGGCGCAACTCGAGTGTCGGCCACTCTAACACTGAATGAATAACGAGGCCTCTAGTGCTCTTGACAGGGACATTTTTATCGTTGGTCTCACGTCTGCGGCGGGCTGCCGCCGTTCTGAATTTGCCTGATCGAAGCGCTGGTGACTTGTTAAAAGGAGATGAAATTTCAGTGAACGTATAAAATTAAAAATGCCACGTACCTGCGCTACTCAGAAAGTTTTGCCAAACAAAAAAAGGTTCTATGGTAATGTTTTTATTATTAAATCTTTTATAGTACTCTCCACAAGCATCCTTATAAAGTTTCTTGCATCCGTAGCAATTTTAGAAACACTTTTTCCAGTCTTTCATTTCTTTTTATAGAATAAGGGTGACAAACGGGCACGCAGTCCACTCGATGGTAAGCCAATGCTGTAGTCTTTAAACATCCACATTTATCCTTGATTAAGAATCAAAATGCAGACGCGTTGTCATTTTTGTCCGCCTTAGACAATTTAGACGATTTAGTCTACGGGCTACCAGACACCTATTCTGGCCTACTCGAATGCTGCAAACGTAATGACTACTGCATCGCTTTAACGTGGAAGAGCCTTGCTGCAGCAATATTATGGTTGTAACGAATGGGTCAGCTCAGACAACGAAAGACCATACTCTTACAGAACACTAGCGTTAAATGGCAGCTTAATGCGGTAGAGCTACGATACAGGTGAATAATATAATGAATATAACTGCAGCACGAAAAACCATGCGTGCAAAATGCAAATTATCATCTTCATTTTATCAGGCTATCTAAAGTCCAAACCTCTCACAAACCTCTTTTTTAACAATTTAGTTTGATTTCGCTGCCTTGCATATGTATTAGGGAAGCTTGCCTTTTTGTAAAGTCCTTCCTCAGCTTTTACAAACCACACGGATTAGTCACATTGAGACAATTAAAACAACAGTACACCAACCTAATACATCCACCTCTCTTTCTCAAGGATATTACTAGATAGTAGTAGGCTAGGCTATGTAGTAATATAACTTGCTCCCGAAAGAACTTAAAATACTTAGGGGGCGGATGTTTAAAAAATATTGAGTGACTGGCTCTTAGATAAATGTCTTTATAGTTATAAGGAATATTTTAATTGCCTAAATTCATTTATTACTTGAATTACTCATCACAGGCCTCCCCCAAAAATTGCCTCATAGAACTGGATGAGTGGCACAGTTGGCACGCTTGGCAGGCGGGTAAACATTCGAAGTTTTTTGTTATTTTGAGCTGCAATCAGGAAGATGCTGCTGCCCGTCTCCTCATTCAGTTTCCCTCTCTCGTCTCTCGTCTCTCGTCTCTCGTCTCTCGTCTGTCGTCTGTCGTCTTACGACACCCACGCGATGGAACGGGATAGTGAATTTCTAGCTTCGCCACCGATTTTTTGGGCGGTGTTGTCTATACCGACATAAAATAGCTGCTTTCGTATGGTGAGGGTAGAGACCCGGAGGTCCGTTTTTCTTTTTCTGGAAACGAGACATTCCATATTAGTCCGCAGAGGTGACAACGCATTTGCATTTTGGTTCTTAATCGAGGATAGATGTAGATGTGTATGTATATGTATATGGATATATATATATATATATATATATATATATATGTATATGTTTACATATGTATATGTTTAGATCATACATAAATTGGAGTAAATAGTATTTAAAGGGAAAGCTTTGTAAAGTCAGCCGTGCACCAATTCTGTTTTTGTTAATATGTGTATATGTGTATATGTGTATACGGCTCTCACGCTACAGGTCTGCGGGCCTAGTGGGAGAACCGCTGCAAAATTATTTGTAAAGGTGCGAACTGTCAAATAAAGTATTTTTCAATTTCATTTTCATTTTTTCACTTTCACTTATCCACTTATTATAAAGTGGACTGTGCACCCGTTTGTCGCCCCTATTTGATAAAAATACATACCTATATTATTACATTGAACACATGTTCCACACATGTTATTGCCACATTTAGCAGACGGTAGTACGAGCCATCTTGTTCACGGACTGGTTTATGGTACGACATCTACTGGACGAATATTTATGATACTCGTAGCGTCTCTAACGCTATTCCCAGCGCCACAAATACATGTTTAGCTACTGAAAATACAGAAACGTTTTCTATACTAACGTTTTGTGTACGGCTACATTATCAAGTACCTACAGAAGACTATCATTCCCACCTTTTCGATTTCTATAGACATTGGTTGAAGAGCAAGATGAAAATTTAGGTCAAGTTTTAGAAGTACATTAACCGTCGATGAAGGCTTTCTAAATTTGTCGAGGTCGTATAAGTGCAATGTACGAATTAAATAATTTAAAAACAGGGAAAAGTTATTATACGCTTATGAGGATATATTAGAAAGAATTATTATCAGTTTTATTATCATCATCACAGCCCTTCACTAATGCATTACTAAATAAAGGCCTCTCCCAAGAAATGGAACAAAACACGGTTCTGAGCCACCTTGTTCACGTGCTGGAGTCACACTGCAGCTATATTATGGTTGTACCAACGGATCTGCTCGAACGGGGAAGAACCAGGCTCTCACAAAATACCAGCGTAAAATTGCTGCTTAGTGCGTATTTGGTAAGGTGAGAGTGGAGAACCTGAGTCCTTTTCCCCTTACTTTTTTTCTGAAAAAGAGGCATTCCACCTTAGCCCTTAAAGATGACAACGCATTCTGCACTTTGATTCTCAGTCGTGATTAGATAAAGGTTTTTATGGGCTGGAGTATCCACCTACCAAGTGGTCCTCTTTGTCACCCTTATTCTATAAAAATACCTTCATTTATTGACTTCCAGAATGTCTTAATGGTTGTTACTCATCTAGTGGGTAACCGTCCTACACTTCGCTTACAAGGTACGAGGCTGCTACTCGAGAATCTCTTGTCCTTATCGTTGGTCGGCACGTCGAACTTTTTTCAGCTTACTGATCGGTTATACAAAAATAAAGATATAAATTTCGACATTACTAGTAATAGAATCGAAGTCGAATTGATGTCCGTCGGAATATGTGAGTGTGGGAATAGAGTTATCTGTGTTTAATACACACTCGTGCACTACAATTATATCCTAGATGGCTAGTTTCCGTTACAACTGGCTGTCTTGATTGAAATTCGGTCTGAGAATACATTATTTTAAACACTAATATATAGTAATTTACAGAAGGGCTATTTTTATAGTATAAGGGTGACAAACGAGCACACAGTCCACCTGATGTTAAGTGAATGCTGTGGCCCATAGGCATCTACATTCATTTTCAACTAGCTTTTACCCGCAGCTTCGCCCGCATGGTCAATGGGAAATGAACTATCCATTGCTTTTTGAATTGAAAGAAAACTGAGTTTTATAGATTTTTCGGAGATGCAGCCATTAAAAAGAAACTGAGCAAAATTGATTCGTCAGACTATTTAAATGTTTTGAAACGCAGCGTATAGGAAAGCATGAAAATAGCCTGTTTATTCCAAATGGTAATGGGATATTTTTTAATTAAAGGAAACTGAGCATAATTATCCGTCAGGGATGCAGACTTTTGAAAAGAAACTGAGCTAAATTGATTCGTCAGAGATGCAGTTTTCTGAATTGAAAGGAGACTGAGCTAAATAAAAGATCCGTCAGAGATGCAGCCTTTTGAGTTGAAAGGAAACTGAGCTTAAAAGGTCCGTCAGAGGTGCAGCATTTGGAATTGAAAAGAAACTGAGCTAAATAGGAAATTTTTAATTGAAAGGGAAGATCTGTGGGAATTTTGATTAATTGATTGTGGGAATTTTGAAAAAAAAAAAACTAAATGAACACTATTTTAAGACGCTACTGTACACAATGTTATATGTTTTTTTCCATTCGGGGAAAGAATGTGGAGATTCTGGGCATTTGACACACGCGAACATGCTACATACAGCTGACCATGAGAGAAGCACGGTTTTTCTAAGTTCACCCCCGCTACCTGTAACGTTTGCCCTTGAGCTTTATTAATTGTCATTGCAAAACTGAGCGTAATAGGAAACTGCAACCTTTTGAATTGAAAAGGAAGATCTGTGGGAATTATAGGGATACGTGGTATAACAACATTTTCACCTTTTCCTACGCCTGTCATAATTGTAGCACCGATTATGTTCCGTCCAAGATGTGTCACACGCAGCCTTGTCCCGTTACATAACCGAAGAGCATCTAAAGGAGACGAGCGAATTTGGGCCTAACGTTACACAAGTGAAATATTTATCAATATTTTTTTTAGTTTTTTTGTAGTTAATAATGAAATATTAAGCAGTTTTATCATGGCAAAAGAAATTAAATATTTAATAAGAATAATACTGACTTCCGTTATTTTTATTTTTAAACAATGCTGCCAGATGAAATAGGTTAGTTAATCGATTTTAATACAAAAATAGAAAAAAGACCATAAAAAGTGATTCAGTCTTTTCTTCTAAGTTTAACAAACTACTTATTTAAATAATGGTTCCCTCGTGACACCTTAACGTTTCAAAATAGTCGCAAAAATAAATTGACTGAATAAATTAATAAATCGATTTCACAATCGATTATCAATGTTTTATACAGGCTACAAAGCGGAAATATCAACGTTAGTTTAAAAACTAAAAACGTCACTCAAATCATTTGTTACTTTTGTTCCCAGAGTACTTTTTATATAGGGAACTTTTTTTGGCTCTGAGCTTGCGGTGGTAGTGAATATTTTCTGTTGTTTTTCTGTGCTGTAATAATATTACCATCTTTAACGACTCTGGCTACGTATAAAAGATTCTGACGGTTTCTTTTCTGATTTTACAAGAATACATGTGCGAAATGATAAATAATTTTCCCCAGCTCACACACAGTAATTTAATAAAAATATCCTTAGGTATTTATCAAATTAAGTGGGCTAGGCCCCATTATGGTGAACACATACAAGATGGGAGATATAAAATAGAAGTGTGTCTAAGAACGGACAGCAACCTACTTAGAGTATTGTCTTTATTCGACCTCTTAATAGCCACTTAGAATGGTACCTACTATCCAACCATTCTAGCTGGCTATTGAAAGGTCGAATAAAGTCGAGACATATACTTAAGCTCAAAAACATATTTTACACATATATTTTAGTTGACAATCATTTTAATGGTAGAGAGATCATCAAACAGTATTATTTCAATTCTTTGGTAGGAAAAAGAACTGTTGGTTGCTGTTGTCATGTAATGTCCATAATATGGTACCTAAGCTGGGCAAGGCGTCAAGAGAATTTATTACCGCATGCACCGTTTTTAGACGATATTTTATTTGTTTACGATGAAGTGAACGATTAATAAATCATTAAAAGAGAAAATGTTTTTAATTCATCCTCCTTTTGCTTTTTTATAATTATTTCAAACTTCTAGAATTTAGTTGGACGGTGGCGTCTGAATCTTCTATTTGTGAATGTCCTACAATACATAAAATTATGGTGAAGTCTAGTTTACAATAAAGTCTAATAATTATTTTCTTAAAGTGTAATGTGAGAGCTTGGTGTGAGAATAACATTGTATGCATAGCATAAGCAAAATAACTACCTATATTTTTTTCTACCATGAAGCACTCGTAAACATTTTAGTTTTTTTAAAATGGTATTGATATATAAATAAAATAATACAGTAATCGTTGCTGTAACATCAGGCCCAGCTTTCTATGAACTTTCGCCCGTCTCCTTTCGCATTAGCATGACTGGGACGCCTAATTTTAATTGAAGCTTATGTGAGTGCACACCTGACAACTCTAGAGAATTTAGAAACTCTACGGGATATGAAGTGCTCTGTTCTGTCCGTAGTGTCCATAACTGTGTCTACTGACAAATAGTCTGTTATTTCTCCTGCTACTTCGCTTAATATATCTGAATTTATTTGGTTAACGCTCTCATTTTTTGGTGCAAGAATCGCCCTTTCACATAACCATTTGTCTTCATGCGTGTTGTTCGTTAAATCTGAATAAATGCTCGCAATTAATTTGGAATGACTCTGTACTCAATTACAAAAATCTCTCGTCAATTTAACGCAGCCCTCAGAATCCGTTTCCAACCGCCCATCGCCCATTTTTAATAGTGTGTCAGCATAGTTTCCAGCATTGATATCATTATACAAATGCACTCTCATATTCGTAGTTAAACTGAATTTTGTCACCTTGTTCCATAAAATAGACGACTTGAGGCATGCTTTAATTTCATCTGCAGGTGTGCCCTTTTGAATAACAGGTAAAGTTTGGCGAAAGTTACCAGCCAGTAAAACCACCATGCCTCCCATTACATCGGTATTGCTGCGCAAATCCTGGAGCGTTCGATTTAGTGCTTCTACAGCTTCTTATGCGGCATTGTACTTTCGTCGCACACTAAAAATTTGCATTGTCGTAGCATTATACCTCGTGCACTATTTTTGCTAAAGTTGCAGATCGGCGATTCTTCCTGGGCTATATTTAGAGGGAGTTTTAAAACAGAATGTGCAGTGCGGCCCCCGCTTAGCAGCGTGGCGGCTATACAGGAGGAAGCTACGGCCACAGCAATGTTTTTATCTTTCCGTACTTGCGTTAATAATAAATTTAACAAAAATGTCTTCCCAGTTCCTCCAGAGGCATCTAAATAGAAAAATGCACCATTTCCAGATTCAATTTGTCCTAATACTTTGTCAAAAACTCGTTTATGTTCGGGAAGCAAGCGGGGTACAAATTCGGCTACTTGCTGCTGCAAAGCTGGTATATCGTAGTTTCTTTCACGTATAATTTCATCACTTACTTCATTTTCGGTTGTTCGTTGAGGGCTTATCATTCCAAAGTCGCTTAATTTTTTTGCCTACCATTGCCATTACTTTATCTTCAATTTTTCCAAGTGCTTCATTATAAATGTGTTCATTGTATGTCATGTTCGCGTGTGTCTGCTGTAACCTTCGCAAAATATCTTCCGCCATGAACTCTTTATATTTGTCCCACAATTCATGTGCATTAGATAGCCCGTAAGATGATATAAGAGTTGCATAAAGATCCCTAATTTTGGCTGGTGACTGGCACTGCACAGCTTCCTCCATGGTTTCATCCCAGTGATTATCGTTTTCTAAAAAATGCAGAGCTTCACATGCTTCTCTATAAGTTGCGCATTCCTGACCGTTGACAGTTTTAAGGTCTTTATATCCTGTAGGACCCTGAACATGGTGCAGCAGCAATCGTAAACAGAAACATTCAAAATTAGTTACATGGACGGTATACACACGAACAAGGGTATCTGATGACTTTATACCGGGCCAATTTACAACAGGCGCGCCTTGAATATGGCGTTCCCACTCCTTCCTAGATGTGTTCCAAGTATAATAGCGGGGGACTTCAGAATATAACAACGTTTTTGCAAAGAGGTCGGTTTGACAAAGTTGAAAGAAGGCTGTTAGTGTAGTTTTTGGCGGTGATGCAATTCTTTCTTGGAAATTTTTTTCGGTGAAATATACACGCTCTCCATTTTCTAAGTGCACAGCAAGATGAGTAACTGTTGGGTGCCTTTCGTGTAAAGGGAAGCCAAGGAGATGCCACGCTGCCTCGTTACTGCTGACATAACGCCCTGCTTGAAAGGTCTGTACCTTCATTCACGGGATTTGCCTCACCTTCACTCCTGAGATTAAATATTGCTTGGTCGCTTCCTTTATTTATGTACTTACAGATGTACTTGATTGCGCGGACAGAGCTACATGCTTCTACATTAATGTGGGCATTAAACATTTTACATAGAATGGGCGAATACGGGACAATGCAGCTGTTATCTAAGGTTTCGAACGCTCCAGGGCGAGATTTGATTGTAACTTTCCAGCCACCATCTTCGGGAGCTCTGCGTCTTTATAAAGGGTAGCCATTGTCATTGTGCACTGTTTCTTTTAATAGCTGTTTAGTGAATTTCTTTGTACATTTTCCTTCTTTCATACATGGCGATATTGAATTTCGTGTTCCACATGGACCGTGATTCATATTTCGGACAATCGTATCATACAATTCTTTATCTTGCTCAGGATCCGGAATCTCGGCGTTTATTATGTCGTCTATTTGGCTGGGCCGCAACTTCTCTTTAAGCCATATTAGAATGTGGGCATGCGGTAATCCTCTTTTTTGCCATTCAATTGAATACATGAAGCACTGCACCTCTCCGAAAATTTTCCCTTTGTTAATTACATACATTAATTTTTGTACTTTTAATCTAATTACTCTAGCAACTAAATCGTGTCTGTCAGTACTTTATTGGCCCGGCATTAGCTCCTCGAATATTTTTTTCCATGTGGGATTGCAAGTAAAAGTAACAAAAAGATCAGGTCTTCCGTAAGTTCGTACATAGGCGAATGCGTCTTGTGTGTACTCATGTAGGTAGCGGGGACTGTTAACGAATGATGAGGGCAGAATTACCACTTTACCTAAATCACTGGGGTTTACATTGGCGTCGCTAAAAACTGCATCTTGTAAATGTATATAATTCTCGCGCAGCTTTTTTTGATTTAAAGATATATAACGGAGACGTTCACTTTCTACCTTCACATACATGTCTACCAAAAATTTATGAAATAATTGTCTACACCGGGCTTAGCCCGATGTATACAATTATAGGATATTATAGGTTAAAATCATTTTCTCGCAACATCATATGATACGCATAAAAATCCATACATGATACTTTTTTGTTCGGAGTAGGCTCCTTTGTGACCGGGTTAATGAGTGAAATTTGAAAATGATAACCCTGTTGTCCTTTGCAATAAATCAATGGGTATTGCAGAGCGTCATAAAACTATTTCGTTTATCAAAGGTGCATTGTAGCGCCTTTCATGCTCTCCTCGAGGGGTCCGATCTGCGTGAATGACGACTTTATAATCCTCTTCAGGTAGGTTTTCTAAAGCAGTTTTGACTAAAATGTTACGTTCATGCAAGAATCTTTAAATTTTGAACACTGTGTCTCTCTCAACTCCTTGGATAAATTGGCAGCGACGGTCTACCTCAATTTCTTCGTCACCCATAAAATATACTTGTAAAAATTTATGCTGTTCGTTTTCAGCTGGAAAAAGTGAACCTATTTTATGATAAATGTGCCCTTGCACCGTAAATGTAGGCGAAAATCCCGGCATTATTATTTCCCGGTCAACTCCGAAGGACGTCATTTGAAAGCATGAGTTATATTTCCGGATCCTGTTTAAAAAGCGCCGTGACTCATTAGCATCATATAAAAAGAGAGTTTTCAAAGGTTCTTCTGGTTCCCCAAGTAACGGAAGAGACACTTTGCCATTGGAACAGAACATGCCTGCGGTCTCATCTTTCCATTTTAAAGCGCTGCAAAATCGACACGCCTTGTCCATCAGTCCGATAACAACTACTGTAATTTATATCATCAACGGATCATAATTGAATGCTGCGTCATTAAAAACCGACCAATTGCTTCTTTGAAAATTTTGTCGACGTTCAGCTTGGAGCTGCGCATTTGCATCTTTTTGCGCCATTGTCTGTTCTGGTGTTTCAGATGCCCTTATAGTAGATTGACAGATTGCTAAATGAGTCTGTGTTGAGTTTCATCAGGTGTTTCCGTGACTCTTAAGGCGGCCTGACGTTCCACTTGTTCGAATAGCCTTTGCTGACTTTGAGCAGGTGTTTCAGTAGCTCTTAAAGTAGATTGACGCTCTGTCTGTTCATGACGCCTTTGCTGACTTTAAGAAGGTGTTTCAGAAGCTCTTAAAGTAGCTTGACGCTCTGCCTGTTCAAGACGCCTTTCCTGACTTTGAGAAGGTGTTTCGGAAGCTCTTAAAGCAGCCTGACGCTCTGCCTGTTCAAGACGCCTTCGCTAACGTTGAGAAGGTGTCTCAGATGCTCTAAAAGCAGCCTGACGCTCTGCTTGTTCTTGCCATCTCAGTTCAGCATCTTCTAAAGATTCTAGCGATCGAGCTAATCTTTTCACTTGTCTTTGAGAAGATACTCTTGAAAGGCTGGATTTACGTTTGCGAGGCATTATGAAGTAACAAAAAACCTATTTATAAAAAAAGTTAAAATACCTAAAAGGAATTAAATTTCCCTTTAAATATTTTTTAAAAGAAAATCCAAAATATTAAAAAGGAATAAATATTCCTTTTAAATATTTTTTAAAATCAAAACAACAAAACCAATTCAAGACACAACACGAATCCGAAAACGATAGCCAAAAAAAAATCGAATCAACTTAAACCAAATCACAAAACAAATCGCAAAAAACCGAAATCGAAAGCAGTAGTCAATATAAATATAACCAACGAAAAAAGAAGTAAGTGTATAGGTACCGTATACACTATCTATACTATTAATATTCCTTTGAAATATTGTTAAACAACCTAAAACAACGAAAACAAATTCACGATTCTAAATAAACAAAATCCAAAATCAAAGTCGGAGTCTAAATATGTATAAAGGAATACCAACCAAATCAACAAAACCGATCCAAGAAAATACACAAATCCGAAAATGAAAGCCAATATAAATCCATTCAACCTTAACCAAATCACAAAGCAAATAACAAACAACCGAAATCGAAAGCAGGTACTTGAATAAGCTACGAAATAGAAACAATTTAAGCGTATATGTACCGTATTCACTATAAGTTGACGCGCGGCTCAACGGCGGAAGTTAAGTACATATCAGGAAACATTTCGTTACCGCGTTTTAAAAAGCTAGTAACGACATCTAGCTGAATCAATTTAAACTATGTATACGTTAGTTAATAAGAACTCTCAAAAAATATTTTTCTTATAATTTTGCACAATTTTTCTTATTGTAATACTGATTCATTCATAACCACATATAAGAACTGTATTCATTCCCCTTCAATAAATATTACTAAGGCTTATTAATAAGGCTTACTAAGAACTGTTTCTACCACAGTTAAGTAATAGTTAAGGATGAAAGCGTAACAGGAGGTGATAGTATTTCTGATCCATACTTATAATTACGCCTGTAACCCTTACAGGGTAGGCAGAGCATCAACGGATTACTTAATATCGTCTGCGAGGTTATCGCCTATTCTGTGAATTACAATGCACCAAAACGTTTGAAGAAAATCAGCTGAATGATTTCTTAAATTTACGCGAACACTACACATTGAATAAAACTATTATTTATGGATTTTATCGCGTTTAATTACTTTAATTTATTTTTATTATTATCCCGACGTTTCGGGTGTACGGTGGGGGACTGAGCTGTCGTTGGCTACCTTCAGTTTTTGAATATTAACGAATATTCAAAAACTGAAGGTAGCCGGGCTAACAATGACATTGGGACGTCAAACATCTCAGTCCCTCCCGTGACCATGGGTGCTGTAAAGCACCCGAAACGTCGGGATAATAATAAAAATAAATTAAAGTAATTAAACGCGATAAAATCCGTAAATAATAGTTTTATTCAAAATCAGCTGGTGAATTTTATGTTTTTTATCGCTCTCTTCCCGGTACTGCGCGGAAAAATACAGATCCATACATTTTTTACCTTAATATTGTTAAAAAAAAACCATAATAATCCAGATATTCTGACCTTCTGTGTTTATCCATCGTACCATCGTCCGTCTTGTAGAATCACGGTGGCGCCACCTAGCTGAATTTAATTTTGCAACATATTCGATTTTCCCACGGGAATGATGTGTTTCTCCGCTGAAAAAAACCGCTGAAAAAACAGCCACCGGACTATCCCCATACAAAAAAACCATGCCATGCCGACGCTCTGTTGAGACGTGAAAGAAGGACAAACTTGTGCAACATATTCGATATTCCCACGAAAATGAGATGTTTTGCGCGGAAAAAAGTAGCCTATGTCACTCTACAGCCACCGAACTATCCCCATACCAAAATGCATGCCATGCCGACGCTCTGTTGCGACGTGAAAGAAGGACAAACTTTTGCAACATATTCTTTTTTCCCACGGGAATGAGGCTGTAGAGTGACATAGGCTACTTTTTTCCGCGGAAAAACATCTCATTCCCGTTCCCGTGGGAAATATTCTATTTTATGTCACTCTACAGCCACCGAACTATCCCCATATAAAAAATCATGCCGACGCTCTGTTGCGACGTGAAAGAAGGACAAACTTTTGCAACATATTCTATTTTCCCACGGGAATGAGGCTGTAGAGTGACATAGGCTACTTTTTTCCGCGGAAAAACATCTCATTCCCGTTCCCGTGGGAAATATTCTATTTTATGTCACTCTACAGCCACCGAACTATCCCCATACAAAAAATCATGCCGACGCTCTGTTGCGACGTGAAAGAAGGACAAACTTTTGCAACATATTCTATTTTCCCACGGGAATGAGGCTGTAGAGTGACATAGGCTACTTTTTTCCGCGGAAAAACATCTCATTCCCGTTCCCGTGGGAAATATTCTATTTTATGTCACTCTACAGCCACCGAACTATCCCCATACAAAAAATCATGCCGACGCTCTGTTGCGACGTGAAAGAAGGACAAACTTTTGCAACATATTCTATTTTCCCACGGGAATGAGGCTGTAGAGTGACATAGGCTACTTTTTTCCGCGGAAAAACATCTCATTCCCGTTCCCGTGGGAAATATTCTATTTTATGTCACTCTACAGCCACCGAACTATCCCCATACAAAAAATCATGCCGACGCTCTGTTGCGACGTGAAAGAAGGACAAACTTTTGCAACATATTCTATTTTCCCACGGGAATGAGGCTGTAGAGTGACATAGGCTACTTTTTTCCGCGAAAAAACATCTCATTCCCGTTCCCGTGGGAAATATTCTATTTTATGTCACTCTACAGCCACCGAACTATCCCCATACAAAAAATCATGCCGACGATCTGTTGCGACGTGAAAGAAGGACAAACTTTTGCAACATATTCTATTTTCCCACGGGAATGAGGCTGTAGAGTGACATAGGCTACTATTTTCCGCGAAAAAACATCTCATTCCCGTTCCCGTGGGAAATATTCTATTTTATGTCACTCTACAGCCACCGAACTATCCCCATACAAAAAATCATGCCGACGCTCTGTTGCGACGTGAAAGAAGGACAAACTTTTGCAACATATTCTATTTTCCCACGAGAATGAGGCTGTAGAGTGACATAGGCTACTTTTTTCCGCGGATAAACATCTCATTCCCGTTCCCGTGGGAAATATTCTATTTTATGTCACTCTACAGCCACCGAACTATCCCCATACAAAAAATCATGCCGACGCTCTGTTGCGACGTGAAAGAAGGACAAACTTTTGCAACATATTCTATTTTCCCACGGGAATGAGGCTGTAGAGTGACATAGGCTACTTTTTTCCGCGGAAAAACGTCTCATTCCCGTTCCCGTGGGAAATATTCTATTTTATGTCACTCTACAGCCACCGAACTATCCCCATACAAAAAATCATGCAGACGCTCTGTTGCGACGTGAAAGAAGGACAAACTTTTGCAACATATTCTATTTTCCCACAGGAATGAGGCTGTAGAGTGACATAGGCTACTTTTTTCCGCGGAAAAACATCTCATTCCCGTTCCCGTGGGAAATATTCTATTTTATGTCACTCTACAGCCACCGAACTATCCCCATACAAAAAATCATGCCGACGCTCTGTTGCGACGTGAAAGAAGGACAAACAAGCAAACAAACACACTTTCGCATTTATAATATTAGTATGGATTAAAAATCAAAGTGCAGATGCGTTGCCATCCCTGAGGACTGAGATGGAAGATGACCCAGTAAAACAGGTCTTCGATTCTCTACACTCACCATACGAAACACAGCTGCATTATGCTGCTATTTTACGCTGGTATTCTGTGAGAGCATGGTCCTTCCCGGTCGAGCCGACCCATTCTTGCTATAACCATAGCTGCAGCGTGGCTCTACCATGTGTAAAAAAAGTGTCTTTAGATTCGTCTAATCTCGTTGTAGAAGTGACATAAAGTTTCCTCTCTTGAGTAGACTTTTTACGCCGTCGGTTGTTTTTAATTACCGTTTTAGTCATTTATTTTGTCATTCAAGTTGATGCTAATTTACACAAGCTAATTAAGTTAGTGTAAGTTTACCGTTTAGTGGCGATATAAGATTAACGACTACCCCACTTGTCCCGTGGGTCTGGGTCTCGTAGGAGGTGACAGAGGAAATTGGCAACAGGAAATGGGCAACAGCATCTTCCTGATAACAGATCAAAAATTTAAAAACAGCATTTGCCAACCCGCCAGCCAAGCTTGGCAGCTATGAAAAAATTCCTCTTATGAGGCAAAACTATGACGCAGATCTAAATTCAACAGTGGGTTTTTATAGCCTGTAATTATTTGATGGGTGGAATTTAGTGGGTTTAGTGACTGTACCAGGGTACCGTTTATCCCCCTTAGGTTGTCGTTTATCTTAGACCATTGAACCCAGCTTGTTCGAACAAACCAGTTGGCTTTAATGGTCTACGGATCTAAGTGGTGTACTCGTGTAAGATATCCATCCCATTCCATCCAATGCAACCTGTAAAAATCCACTGCTGGAATAGACCTCCTCCATAGATTGCCTTGTGATCAGATCAGAAGGCCAAACATTCAGGACAAATTTTTGAAAAAGTCTGGGTTTTGGGGTTGTTGTCGGGAGATATAATTATAAAAATAAAATGTTTTTTTTTTTGAATTAAGAGACTACAAAGAGAACTTTAAACAAAACTAATTTAAATACACTTAATTTTAAGGTCGCCACATGTATTTGGACTTTACTAGAGTCCTACCAATTTGGATGAAATGAATTAGTAGTATTCAGAACGTATTTAAAATTTGAACAATTTACTTCAAAGTTCAGTCTAATAACTAACTTAGCTTTTGTTAACCCGTACGTTAGACCATACGTTTACTTTACGAGGAGCTGTTTGTCTGGAGATTTTGTGTTTTTTCGGGAGTCTGGAGATCATTTAAAATTTCGGAAGAATCCAGACGAATTCCGACCATCTGGAAATTCTTCATAGGGGGGATATTGTCATAGTTGTCACGCTTGGCAAGCGGGTTGGCTACCGCAGTTTCATTTAATTTCGGATTCTTATCAGGAAAACTGTCGCCTCTAATGACACCTACGGGATGATATGGGGTAGTGGATATTCTTTACCGCCACTATACGTTAATGTGTAACATACTAGCGGGATATAATAAAAGCAGGGGTTGACAATTCGACTGTATGTTTTTGTATATATATATTACGCGATTTGTAAACGAATTGTAAAATAATTTTGATGATTCCTTTTTTTTAATAAATAAGCTAATCTTCAGGCGTAGACTAAAGTTAGACTGTGCTTCAAGGAAGTTCCCATAATTTGTTGAAAAAATTCCAGATCTGAGGGAATCCTAATAATAAAATAGAGGACGCGATTTTTATTGGTACTATTCAGACGACGTTGATACTGTTATATTTTTGACTCATTTAAATGATCGGTCAAATCCAAACGGTTTGCGTCGTCGTTCATCATGCGTACAGCAAAGGAGTTGAATAAGTTACCAGCATCTCTCTTTCCATCCGATTACAGTGTGTGTGTCTTCAAGGCAAGAGTGAATGTGTTTTTATTAAGCCAGTGCGATCAACCATCTTAGGTTACATGGCCACTTACCATCAGGTGGGATTGTAGCTAAGCGCTGGCTTGGAATAATAAAAAAAAATTAAAAGTTTCTTAAAATAACTTTTAACAAATTAGTAAAAGCCAACTTTAAACAACTAAAAAGAAAGAAACCATAGAATACTTCATTACATACACAATAGAACGGGAGAGTGGGCGGAGTCCGTGTAGCCACTAAAATGTCACCAACATGTCAATTCACACGTATAAATGTCTACACGAAATGTGTATTGACGTTATAATTGTTTCCAAATTTCGCATGCAATTTATTTAGAAAATGCCAAATTGCACACTATTTTCAAATAAATATGTATTAAAATTAAACGATTTTTTTTAAATTATGGTTTTGAACATTAATCAAAATCAAGTACTCATTTGTCATCCTTATACTATAAAGAGGCAACTATTGAGTTGAGAAGTGGTTTCCTCCTAAATATCCTAGAAGTTACGCTCGCTATTTAGCTGTACTTACACGGTGATAATTAGAAATATACCACCCTATTGTAAAGCCCCTCACAATGTCAGTCAGAGGCTGTGCCCAACAGTGCGATGTATGTGACATGGTAGCTACTATCATCATTATAGATAAAGAAATGTGTTCTTTTATCTATAATCATTTTTGGTTAAGTTTCCACGAAAATAGTTTATTAATATATCTAAGACGAAATTAAAAATTTGAAATATGACATGATGGTGACATGTGTTTGTGTGTATACATATTTTGAAAATTTCAATTATTTTAGTATATATGTGGCAAACGAACACACAGTCCACTTGATGGTAGTGGATTCTGTGACCCATTGACAATTTATATCTTTCTTCAAATAAAAATCAATGCGTTGTCACCCTTGAGAACTAAGATGGAGTGCCTCGTTTCCAGTAAAAAGGATCTCCGGTTCTCTACACACCATACGAAACACAGCAGTATTAAGCTGCTATTTTACGCTGGTATTCTGTAAGAGCGTGGTCCTTCCCCGGTCGAGCCGACCCATTTGTGTTATAAGGCATGACTCTACCGCGTAATGAATGTAACAAACATATTCGAATGTTATAAAAGCAATCATTTTTAAATCATGGACAGAGTTTGATTCTAAATATTTATACGCGAACAATGGCCCGCGTTTAATTCATCGGCAAACAAGCGAAAACCGTACACACGTAGGTAAAATCGTTGGCGATATAAAGAATTGATGCCGGAGAGAAGCGAAAGTGGGCCGAGCTCGCTCGAGTGCCCTCAGACCCCCTCAGGCCCACTGAAGTCAGCTCGATTTTATCGTTGATCACAAGGGCCATATCGGTGTCTTAACGCAGATGTAAGCACGGATCCATAAATAGGTGGTGCCCTCTTGAAGTTTTATTTCGGATAACATTCTTTAAGGTTAGCTTCGAGTGGCGCTCGAGACTTGATTTTTTCTTATGACGAACTTTGTGTACGCCGCTTGTTGGGTTAAAGGTGATCGTTAGGCCGAGTATTAAGTTATTTTAAGCAAACACAATATAAATATATATATTTTATGCGACGGTGTTATACCATAAAGCACCTAATTTCTCTCCAGTCGTATCGAATTACCGTCCCAATTGACTATGAGAGTTAAGGTAGAGAGAGAGGGAGTGCTGTGCACACACTTAACCTTGGTTACTTGAATCCTGGCCTGTGCAGATGGCTAGTCTACGTTGACACTGGCCGCCGACCGACGTGACCTATATTCGGTCTGAACACATTATTATTTTTTATGAAATAAGGCTGACAAACGAGCACACAGTCCACCTGATGGTAAATGAATGCTGTGGCTCATACCATCTACATCTATCTTCGATTCAGAATCAGAATACAGACGCGTTATCACCCATGACGACTAAAATGCCTCGTTATCATGAAAAAAGGGTCTCCGTTTCTCTACACTTACCATACGAAACACAAAAACATCATTCCGCTGTTTCTTTGTCTGTTCTTTGTTTCAGGAGTCCGACTGGATAAGTCCCGGTCTGAAGGGTTGTAGAGACTTAGTATTAGGTACTACATGCTGTAAGTTTATTTATTACTCAGAGGTTATAATTGGGATTGCCACCCGTGAAGTGGTCAGATCATTGATGGTCAAAGCAAAGAACAATAACAAATAAACGTGGCAAAATACATAAAGATTAAAAATAAATGTGTATGTTTTTCTCGTTGAACAGAACTTTGAAAAGTACTATATTTTGCCACTCGAGAACCTTTCGCAAAAAGGCCGGTCGTACCGGTAGGCGTAGTGTAGCGACCTGCCACTAGACGGAGTGATGACCTGGTAAGACAAGCAGGAAGGAAGAAGGAAGGACGGATGCAGGTGGCTCAGGACCGTGCTTTGTGGCATTACTTGGGGGAGGCCCATGTTCAGCAGTGGACTTGTGTAGGGCTGTAATGATGACTATATTTTGCATATTTCTAAGGAATAATACCATATTTTTAAAAAAGGTGGCAACCCTAGTTATAAGGCATTTTTAGCCTTCTATATTTAAACACTTTTTTACGTGGTAGAACCGTGCTGCAGCTATATTAGTAGTATAGTTGTAGCACGAATGGGTCGGCTCGACCGGGGAAGGACCACGCTCTCACAGAATACCAGCGTAAAATAGTAGCTTAATGCTGCTGTGTTTCGTATGATGAGTGTAGAGAACCGGAGACCCTTTTTACTGGAAACGAGGCATTCCATCTTAGCCCTCACGGCTGACAACGCATTTTCATTTCGATTAGTAAACGAGGATAGATGTAGATGTCTATGGGCCACAGCAACCACTTACCATCAGGTGGACTGTGTGCTCGCTTGTCACACTTTTCCTATAAAAAATCATAATATAACATATTCTTTAATTGTACATAATATAAATAAAATTGATGAATATTAAAATAACTTGCTTCTATTAAGCTCTTGGAGTTAACGTGGGACACTCAATAAGTTTGAGATAGGTATACAAAAAGTATTCTAGATACTATTAATATTCATTTTAAATCTTTTCAAATTATTCTCCATCATGCTCTGTACAAAGTTCCATTCGCCTAAACCAACTCTTAAAACACTTTTGCCAGTCTTAACCTGACAGGTCGGAAATCGCTTCTTCGTGGGCAGCCACGGCTCCTTCGGCGCTTGAAAACTACTTGCCATTTATTTTTTCTTTAATTGTTGGGAACAAAAAGCAATCACAAGGAGCTAAGTCAGGGCTGTAGGGTGACAGAGTTTCAACACCAGATTCCTTAATAAATGCTTTTGTTCTAAGGGAGGTATGTGTAGAGGCGTTATCGTGATGCAGCATAATTCCCCGAAGCCCGGTCTTTGGTCTTCTCTCCCGCACAGTTTGAAAAACTTTGGGTAATGCAACTCTAGTATACCATTCAGAATTGACTAACCTGCAATTTTCCAGCATTGACGTCGACAAATGTCCGCGAAAAAAACTAGCCACCATTTTTTGCCGACGTTGCGAGGTCTTTACAGTTTGTCGGTAACTGCCCTTCTGAGTAGATCCATACCAATGATTGCCTTTTATTTTCCAGATCATATTGATAGATCCATGTCTCGTCATCAGTAATGATTTCCAAAACACGCCTAGATGACCCGTTTTCAAAACTTAGACGCATTTCGTGGCACCAATGCACACGAGTCTGTTTTGTCGCTTTCGCAGAGCAAACGAGGGATCCATCGACAACAAAGCTTCCTCACTCCAAGATGTTGATGTAGGATGGTATGAATGCTCGTCGAACTAATGCCTACAATCTTTCCTATGTCCGTGTATGTGATTCGTAGGTCTTCTCGCACCTTCATTTCAGTAGTCCACACATTTTCTGCCGTTACTGCTGTTTGCGGGGCCCTGGTTCTTTTTATCCCTTTTGAATTCAGCTAACCACCTAAAAATTGTTGCGCGTGATGGAGCTGAGTCCCCTAATACTGATTGTAACCATTGTAAACTTAATTGTTCAGTTAAAACAAATTTAAAATCATAAGAGATCATAGCGCGCTAATGTTCACGGTTAAAATCCATCGTTTTAAATGAAAAGCGGGAAGCGTTGCAGAAAAATTAATAGAACTTTGTTTTTTTTTTTAATATTGAGCAACTGGCTTATGCAGTTCTATTTTTAAATAAATTTGATTTTTAAAAACATATAACGCGGGTGCGTTCCATTTTTAAATTTCGAACATCTTAAAACTTATTAGGTGACCTACGTACGAGATAAACAACTATTTTATTTTTTTTTCTTTTTAAATGGTTGTAAATCAATAGGGTCAAGCTTTAGAATGGCTGAATATATTGTAATGAAACGAACAGATAGAAAGCGATGCCATGAGTGATATAGGTTATGTTATATCCAAAGAACTTGAAGATATTTTTTAAAACCAAAAATTTGATACAATAAATAGTCTTTGATTAACTCAAAACTAAATAACGCTACGTTAGTAGATTTTACCCAAGTGAAGTCAGGTCGGGTCGCTGGTCTGAAATTAATTCCAGGTGTAACTTGATTTCTTTGTTTAATTTTATAAGAGAGACTAGATGCAGTGATGCTTGTTAAGTCATGCAGGGAGACGATGGATGCTGGTGGTTTAAGATAGTGTTTCAAATCAGCCATTCAGTAAGCAATGGTAAAGCAAAAAATGACACAATAAGAATTACATTTGATCCATATTAAATAAAAAATTATTCTATTCTATTCTATTCTATTATTCTAGTCGATGAGTGGCTCCTTTGCTTAAGATTGCCACACGTACGTACATTTTTCAACCAACTTCAAAAAAGGAGGAAGTTCTCTATTCGACTGTATTTTTTGAACTTTTTTTAGGTCGACCGATTATGATGATTCTCTCTTTATTTGAAAGCTGGTGCTTCTCATGTGGTCCCATATATATTTTTTCAAAATTTTATCAACATCTGACCAGTAGTTTGTGAGTTACCATTAATAATGCGTGTTTAATTGACTTCGACTACATTGATGATGTTCTCATTTGATTTATATTGAAGCCGGTTGTAATTTTTTTTAATTTTACCACTTGTTTATTTAAAAAACATTACGCTCACACCAGGATTTTCTCCAGCAACGTGGAGGTGGTTTACATACATACAGTTTACAATGACTAACATCCACACCCGGGACAACTATTTGCAAGTCGTATAAATAATTGTTCCCGCACGGATTCAAACCCGCGGCCCTCATGCCGCAACTCATTGCTAAGCCACTGCGCCACGAAATTCTTAACGTACGTACATTACACAGTAGTTAGCTCAGAGGCTAAGTTGATCAGTACCTACGGTTCGATCCCCATCAGCATCAATTAAATTGTCAAATGCCATTATAGCGCTGATTTATCAAATTCTTGACAGTCAAGTAAAACTTCGTAAGGAGACTTTTATGAGTAGTAAATAAAAAAATATTTCGAAGACATGTCCGCTAACACTGCGAACCGTCCGTTTTAATACGTTGTAGAGCCACGCTGCAGCTATATTATAATAGTAGCACGACTGGGTCGGCTCGACCGGAGAACGACCGCACTCTCACAGAATAACAGCTTAATGCTGCTATATTTCGTATGGTGAGTGGAACCGGAGACCCTTTTTAACCCCCGACACAGAGGGGTGTTATATGTTTAACGTGTGTATTTTTATATAAATTAATAAATATCACTTTATTGCCGCATTTAAAAAATATGTTTACATATAAACTAATTACTTATAATTAAATTTAGGCAAACGGAGGTAACTCAGCTTTTGTTTACATGGAACTAAGATCCCATGAAGCGCTGGTTTTTTTTTTTTATAGAAGAAGGGGCAAACGAGCATGCGGCTCACCTGATGTTAGGTGACTACCGCCGCCCATGATCAACCGCAACACCAGGAGAATTGCGGGTGCGTTGCCGGCCCTTTAGAAAGGAGTAAGCTCTTTTCTTGAAGGTCCCCAGGTCGTATCGGTCCGGAAAAATTGCCGGTGGTAAACTATTCCACAGAGAGGTTGTACGTGGAAGAAAACTCCTTGTGAAACGTACAGTGGTGGACCGCCAAGCATCCAGATGGTGTGGATGGTATCGGGACGTTTGACGTGTAGTGCGTTCACGAAATTTGGCGGCTGGGATTAATCCGAACAATTCCTCAGAGCACTCCCCGTGATAGATGCGATAAAATACGCAAAGAGATGCAACATCTCTTCGCAGCGCCAGTGAATCGAGCCGATCGGAAAGCACTCGGTCGTCGACGATTCGAGCCGCTCTGCGCTGAATGCGGTCAAGTGGAAGAAGCTGGTACTGGGGAGCCCCAGCCCAGAGATGGGAACAGTATTCCATGTGCGGCCGAACCTGCGCCTTGTAAAGTTGCAGGCGGTGTGCCGGCATGAAATACTGTCCCGCTCTGCTGAACACGTCAAGCTTTTTTAGAGGCCAATTTGGCCTTCCCTTCCAAGTGACCACGAAACTGCACGTCACTCGATATGTCGACGCCGAGGATTCCGATACTGGCTGAGGCAACAAGGGGAGTGCCTTGAAACTGAGGGGATACGACAAAGGGGTTCTTTTTAGCGGTTAACGCGCAAACTTGTGTCTTCTGGGGGTTAAACTGGACTAGATTTAGTCGCCCCCAATCCGAGACTCTGTCCAGCAGAGACTCGACTTCAGACACAAGTTTGTCCCGGCACTCGGAGACGTTTTCCCGAGAAATATTGGCTCGGCCGGTGTAAAGAGCATCACCAGTGCTGTCATCTGCATAGCAATGAATGTTACGGGTATGCAACATGTCATTGATATGCAGAAGAAACAGCGTTGGCGATAGCACGCAGCCCTGTGGAACACCAGCATTAATAGGCTTGCAATCGGAGCTTGCACCGTCTACAACGACCTTGATGCTCCGATCTGCAAGAAAGCTGGTGATCCAATCGCACAATTGCTCTGGAAGCCCATAGGAAGGGGGCTTCGAAAGAAGCGCTTTGTGCCAAACCCGATCGAAGGCCTTCGCAATGTCCAAACTAACGGCCAATGCCTCCCCCTTGAACTCTACTGCCTCCGCCCATCTGTGAGTTAGGTAGACCAGAAGATCACCAGCTGACCGACCACGGCGAAAACCGTATTGGTGGTCACTAATCAGCTGGTGATCTTCAAGGTACCTCATGAGCTGGCAGTTTACAATGGACTCCATTGTTTTGGAGAACAAGGAGGTGATGGCGATTGGCCGGTAGTTGGACGGGTCAGAGCGGTCGCCTTTTTTAGGGATCGGGTGGACGTAAGCCGTCTTCCATGATTTTGGGATTACGCCTAGGGAGTAGGAGTACCGGAAAAGACGCGTTAAAACCGGTGCCAACTCTGGAGCACACGTCCTCAGCATAATTGGGGGGATTCCGTCAGGCCCACTCGACTTGTGGATGTCCAGGGAGAGGAGTGCTTTGCGAACCGAGCGCTGTGTGAAGTGCACTTCCGGCATGGAGCACTCACACCGCGGGATGGTCGGCGGAGTACTCCCCCCGTCATCGAGAGTCGAGTTAGACGCAAAGAAAGAGCCTAGAAGATCGGCTTTCTCCTTTGCGGTATGGGCCAGTGAGTCGTCCTCCCTGTGCAGAGATGGAAGAGATGGCTGACAGAAATTCCCCTGGACAGCCTTGGCGAGAGACCAGAATGCACGGGTTCCAGAAGGAAGGGGAACTAGTTTCTCGCCAATTCTGCCTATGTGCTCTGACTTTGCCTTGGCAATGACTCTTTTGAAGGACCTAGAGGCGGAATTATACTTCTTTTTTAGAGCGCTGGTGTTTACATCCCGGGACGCTGATGCATCAGCGTCCCGGGATGTAAACAGCTATTTTACAGGAGCGACCAAACCATGGTTGAGACTTGCCTCCAATGGGCACCACAGAGGAAGGAATAAAAAGTTCCATACCCTGAAGTACCACAACAGCAACAGAATCCGCAACAACGTTGGGATCGTCCGGCGAGAAGCAAACCGGCCCCCAAAGGTAGGATGCAAAGAAAGACCGCATCCCTTCCCAATCGGCTGACCTATAGTGTCATACACGGCGGCAGCCTGCAGAATGCAACCGCGATTTCAGCGTGAGTGGCACCACACTCCGGACCAGACAATGGTCCGAGGAGCCTAAAGGGGCGTCGACGAAAATCTGATATCCGTCCGGGTGAGAGGTCAGCAGCAGGTCCAACAGGGAAGGTGCATGATCCTCCACATCTGGAATCCGCGTAGGCGAAGTAACCAGTTGTGTCAGACCATATGCCAAGGCAAAATCATGAACAGATCTCCCAGCATGATCGGTTAAACGTGAAACAAGGTTTTCTGGCACTCCTTCCTCCCTGCGATGTTACATGGGTGTCATGAGCATTTCGAATTCCCCAATCACCTCTATCATTCACTCTATTAATCTCACATCTATTATTGGAATTTAACATAGTATGGTTGTGAAATGTAATAATTATTTATTAATAATTTTTTCATCGTGCTTGCGTGCGTGCGTGCGTGCGTGCGTGCGTGCGTAGCGCGCGCGCGCGCGCGTTGTGTGTGTGTGTGTGTGTGTGTGTGTGTGTGTGTGGGTATGTGTGTGTGTTTATGGGAGTTTTAAGGTTATACTAAAATGTTAAAAAGTCTCAAAGTCTCAAAAAGTTTATGTATTTCCAGTAGGCATGTTTCAAATTTTCTGCAGCAATTTGTCACTTCAGCAATTTTACTTCTCATGGGAGGGGGCAAATAATTCCATATTCTTGCTGCAACAAATTTAAAATCTTCTTCCTCCTTCCTCCTCCATCCTCTGTACCACGTTGTTTTATGTTTTGGCAAACTTAACTGCTTTAATGAGTTCGTACGATGGCTTTTATGTGAAATATCTTTGATCCATAGAGTTTTTCAAATAAGTACTCAGGCTTTTTGTTCCATATTACCCTATGCACTGTACAAGCGTACTGAAGTTCCCTTCAAGCACTCATCTTAAGTAAGCACTTTTTATTTAAGTAAGGGTAATGGATTCTCTTTTGGGCACATTAAAGAAGAACACAGGCATTTTGCACTCTTTGTATGGCCCTCTCTGTGTTTTTTTTACTTTTGTCTTGGACCAAAGGTGGAACTGCAGTAATTAATGTATTGAGATAACACCAAAGTATTACATAAAAGTATCTATCCGTAAATCCTCCTTAAGATAAGGACTGATTTTGTAGAGCGTTTTCTGTTTGAAAAATGCTGTTCTGCTTTTATTATTAACGTGATCAATAAAATTTGTTCCCCATCTAAAATAAGGCCGAGATTACGGGCAGAGGTTACTTGTTCCAGAACATCATTATTTATCATCAGTGTTTAGTGCCTAAGACCAAAATTTGAGATTTAGCTGCATTGAGAATCTAGGAATTATTTCCAGACCGTGTGTTATCCACACTGCTCAGGTATCATTAATTTTTTTAATAGATTTTCGAGCATCTTTACTGTGAAACGGGTAGTACAGTTGTGTATCATCAGCATATAAGTGATATTTACAAAACTTTATATGCCTGGGTAGATCTGCTGCAAAAATTGTGAATAGGACTGGACTAAGTAGAGAGCCTTGAGGCACGCCGCGCTGAACTGACCTGAGACACGACCGTCCTTTTTCTCCATATTTACCGTCAGTTTCTACCATTTGTTCGATATTAGCGAGGAAACTGTGAAACCAAAGACATGTATTCTTTGAGAATCCATAGCAACTTAGCTTATCTAAAAGTAATTCAGTTTACAAACAGTCAAATGCTCGAGAATAATCAAGTAATACCATTATACTACTCATTTCCATATCCGAAGCCTCCGTCAGGTCGTCTGCGACATGTAAAAATGCAGTTTCTGTACCATGACCTCCGCAAAATCCCGACTGCAATTTAGGTGTTATATCTTTAGTTTTTAAATAGCACTTGATTTAATTTCAAAACTAAATAAAATAATAAAGAAAATAAATTAAAACTTTGATTTGACACTACTTTTTCTAAAACTTTAGATAGTACTGGCAAAATCGAAATAGGACGCAAGAAAGAGATTTTTTTAGGTATATAGGATAGATATTTTTATAGGGCCTTACCAGTGTTTTTTTCCGACGTGATGGAAAAGTATTCGTTTCAACTGACTTATTCAGTATCCTCGTAGTGATAGAAAGTGTTACATTTACAGTCAGCTTAATAATCTCTATACTAATGCCATCGTTTCCTTCTGCATTGATTTTTATATCATCAATAATAACTATTACTTCCTGTTCTGTAGTAGATTTTAGGACCAGCATGTCAAGTTCTGGTGTATCAATTAAAGTAGTGAAGTTCTTTTTGAACAGCTGTTTCGTTACTGACTGGTAAATTCAAAAAGTAGTTGTTGATTTTATTGGGGTCATTAAGATGTTCAGGAATTATGGATTTGTGCACGTAATCAAATTGGGTACTGTTTTTTATGCTTCTCTAAAGTAAAGCCGGCTTTTTATGTTGTTATTTATAAATTTATTATAGTAGGCTTCTCGTTGTCTTTCAATCGTTGCGGTAACAAAATTTCTAAATTGATAATTAAAATTTATTTCGATAAAAATAAATTTAACCATGTTTGTAATCCATGGTTTAGGCTTATCTTTGATAACAACCTTACGAATTGGTGCATGTATGTCAAATAATTTTAATATATACATGTTAAAAGTTTTAACCATTTCATCTACATTATGTAGAGTATATAGATTTCCAGGGAATAAGTTTTAAGTCCCCTGTAAACTTATCTTGATTTGTGTAATACAATGGTCGTTGAAGCCTTACTTATTTATTTAGCTTGGGTTTTTTGATATCTAAATCTATAATTACTAATGCATGGTCACTTAAACAGTGGTTATGTTTCACATCAATATTTTTGCATTTTAAATGGCTGTCAGTCATAACGAGGTCTATTACGGTTTGGGAATGGTCTGTGATTCTAGTCGTTTCCTTTACGAGTTGCTCGAGACTGTGATGATGAAAAAATTGCTTAAGTTCTTTCACCCTTGAAGAGCTTACACAAGCCGTATCAATATTGAAATCGCCAAGGATACATGTGATGTCACATCGTGCCATAGAGTTTATTGTCTCACTAAGTGCATCTAGAATTTCTTGAACACTAACATACTCTGATCTGTATGTTGTACCGATTGCCATAGTGGTTCCTGATAGTTGAACGTCTGGCCACATTTGTTCCAGTAGAGATTTTGTATGTTGTCGTATCCTTGTACTTATTTTCTGTCTTACATAGAACCCCACTCCTCCACCTTTTTTAACCTGTCTTGCTCTATGTATAAATTTGTAGTTCGGTATCACTGGTACCAGTGCCTCTTCTCCTGCTGCCTTTAGCTAGGTTTCATTAAGGGCAAGGATATCAGGCGAGTAGTTAAGAAAAGTTACAAATAATTCTTCTTTTCCGATATTTATGGATCTAGCATGTAATTAGAGAAGAGTCCTCATCCTTGAGAAAAGAGATGCGCAGCTTTGAAGTTTTTATAAGCTTCATGAATGCCAATTTTGAGGATATGAAGACTAAATTAGAGGCCTACATGCAGGATACCAAGCAAGCGTTCTGAAAGTGAATTGCTCCAACGTAAATTTAAAGACCTAGAATCAAGATTGTCAGTAATGGAACAAGATTCCCGGCAGAATAACATAAAAATCCACTGTCTTCTAGAGCATAAACAAGAAAACCTAATTAATGCAGTGATGCAAATTGGAAAAGTGATAGGTTTTCCTCTATCTGAAACTGATGTTTTATCTTGTAATCGTGTACAAAAGCAAAAAAAGACGTTGAATTTGCCTAAAACAATTGTATGCAGACTCGTTAATAAGCTGAAACATGACAATCTGCTTGCAGCTGTATATAAGTACAACAGATCCCATCCCAATGAAAAGTTAAACACAAAACTACTAGGTTATCGTGACAAGGAGTCACCGGTCTACATCTCTGAGCATCTAACACAAGCTAACAAATCACTCCACGCAATAACAAGAATATGGGCCAAAGAACATATATTCAAATATGTATGGGTAAGAAATGGAAAAATCTTTCTAAGAAAGGACGACGAACACCCAGCAAAGTTAGTATTGCATCAGTATTTTTAAAGTCTTTAGTTTAATTAGCATTAGATATTACTATTTCAAAAAGTGATTAGTGCTTTTAGTATTAAAGTTCAATTTTTGCATACATTATCAAAATATTCGCGGCATGCGGACAAAATTAAACGACATTTTTCTTGAAGTTAGTGTCAATGATTTTGATTTGATTGTATTAACGGAGACTTGGCTCAACGATGGTATATATGACAGTGAAATTTTTGACGACCGTTATCAGGTTTTTAGGAGAGACAGATCATCAAATACTATTGTAATGGCTGCTGATTGTGGAGGTGTACTTATTGCCGTCGAAAGTCGCTGTGAGGATTTATGGATAACTTTAATTTTAGGCACTACCAAGCTACACCTATGGTGTGTTTATTTACCGTCTTCTCTTAAACGTACTCATCTTGAGCAGTTTTTGGATGAATGTAGTAGCGTTATGGATGACTTGGATAATGACGTGCTTTTGCTTGGTGACTTTAACCAGCGAGATATTGTCTGGTCTCCCACTACGGATGCATTTCTAAGACCTACTAATTATGACAGCACCATCGCCCGTGACCTTGTTGACTTTTTCTCTGCATATGATCTGAGACAGTTCAACCATGTATTGAACCATCAACAAAACATACTCGATTTAGTATTAAGTAATTCTAGATGTGGTATTATAGTGCAAGAGTCACAAAATATAATTTCTCGAATAGACTTATATCATCCTCCTTTTCAAGTGCTTTTATCTGTGCGGGGGCCTCCACTACTGCCTCCCAAATTTATACCTAGGTACAACTTCTTTCTAGCAGATTATGGGATAATAAGAAATCGTTTGAACGAAGTGGACTGGAACTCAGAATTGGAACCATGTTTAAAAATATATGATGCTGTATCTAAATTTTACAATATTTTAAATCAAATTATTACTGAATATATGCCCATCCGGAAACGTAATAATAAGAAATATCCACCATGGTTTTCCTACAACCTCATTCGTTTGTTGCGTGAAAAGGAAAAAGCTCGCCAAAAGTAGAAAAAATTTTAAAAATGGCTTAGATGAATTGGAATATAATATATTGAAAGAACGAACGTCGACCATGATAAAAAATGCTACAATAGTTATATAGAAAAAGTTGTCACTAATGTTGTAAAAAATCCAAAATACTTTTGGGCTTATATTAAGAATAAACGTAAAGTAAGGAGTGACATACTATCAGTCATGAAATTTGGAGACAGAGTTGCTAAAGACGGTGACAGCATTACTAATCTTTTTGCAGACAATTTTGCTTTAGCGTATGAATCGGCTAGTGATATTGTTTTGGATGATGAAAGTATATCTCATGCAACTGTAACATTAGGTCAGATAAACATAACTAGTGATAGAATAGAAAAGTGTTTAAAAACTCTTGATTCTAGTAAAGGAGCAGGAAGCGACGGTATTCATCCAATATTTATCAAAAACTGTGCTACTAACTTAACAAGATCCTTACATATCATTTACAATCGATCCCTTGTAGAAGGTTTTTTCCCCAAACTGTGGAAAGATGCTGTAATTATTCCAATCCATAAAGCGGGAAATAAAAGCAATGTAAACAATTATAAACCTATTAGTATTCTCCCAGTTCTTGCCAAATGTTTGAATCATTAGTATACCCTAGTTTATCGTGGCACATAAAGCTAACGGTGGCAGAGCAACAACATGGTTTTTTAAAGAAACGTTCTACAGCAACCAACCTTTTAACATTTGTGGGTAGAATAATTACTACTATGAATTCGGGTAATGAAGTAAACGCAATCTATACAGACTTTAGTAAAGCGTTCGACAAGGTGAATCACGCATTATTAATACATAAACTTTTAACAACAATTTTGGTATTCATGGGCCACTTTTGAATTGGTATCATCTTACTTAAGTACCGTATACAGCGAGTAGTAGTGAATTGTTTTACATCTAGGGATATTTACCCTGCCTCCGGAGTTCCACAAGGCTCGCATCTCGGGCCGATTCTGTTTGTTATGTTCATTGACGATATAAAACACTGTATTTTTAATTCTTAATTTGAAATTTACGCAGATGATTTAAAGCTATCCAAAACAGTTAAGAACAGTATCAATCATATAAAACTTCAAGCGGACATAGACAGGGTTACGGAATGGTGTCGACTAAACTGTATGACTTTGAACATTAATAAATGTTGTCACATAAAATTTTTCCGAAAATTTAATAAATTTCCTAGCTCTTACAACATAAACGGAACTGTGTTGAACAGAGTCGATCAGGTTAGAGATTTGGGTATTGCTCTCGATTCTGAAATGAGATTCACAAACCATATCAATAACACGGTTAACAAATGTTTCAGAATGTTAGCGTTTGTCTTAAGAAATTCAAAAGAATTCAAATCTGTTCAGGCAATGAAAGTTTTGTATTTCGCCTTCGTGCGTAGCCATGTGGACTATTGTAGTTCTGTTTGGTATCCATTTTATCATAATAATATTCATCGTATCGGAAACATTCAAAAAAAGTTTGTGAAAAGAATCTCTTTTATCAATGGTAGTTACCGCAGCGTTAGTAATTGTTCTGATAGGTTAAACCAATTAAATTTGCTATCACTAAAGCAACGTAAGGAACAGATGTCCATAATTTTTTTGTATAAGTTATTGAACCATGAAGTGGATTGTCCGTCTCTCCTATCACAAATTAATATATTAGTTCCTAGAGTTACGGCTCGTCTGCATAATTATAAACCATTTTCGGTGTCCTTGAGAAAAACGAAATATGGTAGTTCCTCTCCTATTTGTACAATGTTGAAAATTTTTAACCTTTTATTTCAAAATGGTAATTTAGATATCTTCTGTGAAAAGATAGATACTTTTAAAAAATCGATTTTGGATTGTTGTAAGATTCATTTTTATTTTTAATTTTTTGTTTTTTAGTTTTGCCATTATTGTAAAATAAAATCCTTTTATATTTTTACTAATTCAAAATGTTTAATTTGTTATCTGTAAAACAACGTCTTTATTATAATAAGAATGTTGTGCATACCTTTAATTTAAATGCATATGTATAATGTATTTCTCCAAAAAGTGTGATATCATAATTTCCTTTTATGTATTTAGTTGGTAAGCCTTATTAAATAAAAAATAAAAACCCTAACCTCAAAAGTTTGCTTCGAGCTAGACATTATCGCGCATCACGATTAATACATTACTGTGATAAAAGCTATAAAAATAAACGTTACTTTGTAAGTGAGTGTGATCTATTTGTGTGAATGTGTAGAGTTTGAGTGTATTTGTTTGTGTTGCAAGAATATATTTTAAAAGTATATTATATCTTAAAACACAATCTATATTAATAAAACAAAAAACATTTATATAATAATTTAAATGAAATGAAAAGAGAAAACATATGAGCTCAAATATCAGGCTTTCCAAAAACCCTTACGTGCATAGATTTTAATTTAAACTCGCGGACTACTCGTAGAGTGCGCGATTTTTAAAACAGAAGACAATATTGCTTGGTTAGACGTTCATTGATGTACAAGGGTCCAACCGGTCCAGGGAACTCCAAGCCTTCGATGTTCAGATCACTTTGAATTCGCGCAGCTTGTAATAAAGCATCCCGGGTAGTACGACGCGCTAAACGAACCACGAGAAGGCGTGGTCGCACATGCGCTTCTCTCTCCGTAGTCCGTCGCATAAATCCCACTCGCTCTGCACTTACAATGTCCTTGTCGTCAAGCTGAACGCCAATTTTCTTCGCAACTGTAAGCACAAGATGAACGCAGTTCTCATTTACCCTTTCCGTACACCCAGCTATTTCAAGGTCATTGGACAGTAGGGCCTGATCTCGCTCCACAACATCAGATTGTAACTGTGCGATTGTATTCTCTATACTTGAGATACCAGGTTGTTGCACATCGTTTGACTTACTCTCCAGTGTAGAGATCCTAGCTACCAGCCGTTCTATACGCGTGTTTTGAGCCGTTATAGTTGTAGTTAGCCCGACTATCGCCTCGCGAATACTAACCATCTGGGTATGTAGTAATTCTTTTATAAATAGTTTTATGTCGTCCAACATAGCACTATAGGGAATATTACTGTACCCACTATTTTTAGCCACTGGACTGCTTTGTTCACTATACGAGGAAGGTCTGGTGATCTTAGCACGCTGTGTAACATTATTGATGTCATACGTTAATTCGTGCGGTTTCGTACAGATATTTGTTTCCTGTTCCGTCATTCTACCTATTATTGTCGCAGTACGCAGTACGTACAGGGGTATCTATATTACCTTTTTTTTGGTTGAATAAATATACACACAATGGACACTTCCATTTTTTTTTATAGGATAGGGTGACAAACGAGCGCACAGTCCACCTGATGGTAAGTGGTTGCTGTGGCCCATAGACATCTACATCTATCCTCGATTACGAATCAAAATGCAGATGCGTTGTCACCCGTGAGGACTAAGATGGAATGCCTCGTTTCCAGTAAAAAGGGTCTCCGGTTCTCTACACTCACCATATGAAATACAGCAGCATCAAGCTACTATTTCACGCTGGTATTCTGTGAGAGCGTGGTCCTTCCCCGGTCGAGCCGACCCATTCGTGCTACAACTATACTACTAATATAACTGCAGCATGGCTCTACCACGTAAATGCTCTACCATTTGTCTTTGCGTTCCATCAAATTGAGGGATTTATGGCAAATATTTGCGCACTCTATATCGTACTTCGACTTGCATGCTGTACATTGTAAATATTCCTTCTGAAGTAAGGAATTTTTGCATCGAGCGCATTTCTGAGAAGTATTCATTTTGGCAGAAATTTCACACCCTTGGGGGGCTATTTTATCTATTATATCGTATATATCGTTTGTATGCTATTGCAGATTTCCTTATATTTTGTAAAATTTTAATGGGAAGATTATTAAATTAAATATATCATTACTATGAAAAATTAATCGAAAAATTGAAAAAAGTAGTGTGTCTTTTTTACAAGTGGTTTGAACTCCCTTCGGTGGATTAAGCGGTAAGCACTCTGTCCACTTTACCGTTTAAGCGCGGTAAGTTTATCGCGATTTTTTTTCTGTATCGTTCCGCGGTGCGGGGGGAACTCTCTCTTTAATATTATATTCTCTAATATTATACTCTCTTTTTAATAGTATAAGGGTGACAAACGAGCACACAGTCCACCTGATGGTAAGTGGTTTCTGTGGCCCATAGACACCTCGATTTCGAATCAAAATGTAGATGCGTTGTCGCCTCTGATGACAAGAGTGCCTCCTTAATTCTCCGAGTCCCCGAGTAAAAAAGGTCTCCGATTCTCTACACTCACCATACGAAACACAACAGCGTTCAGCTGCTATTTTACGCTAGTATTCTGTGAGTGCGTGGTCCTGCCCCGGTCGAGCTGACCCATTCATGCTACAACCATAATATAACTGCAGCGTGGCTCTACCACATATAAATATTTTAGTTACACATTAAGATTTTCTTTTGTTTGAAAGGTGACTTGATCGAGAGCGTCCTCTCAGTCGTTTGAAGATCACCATATCTTTTTGTTCCGAGGGTTTTTAAAATTTTCAATTCAAGTTATTACTGGTAATGTAGCATTACATACTCGTATTATCCCTCAGGGTTATTATATTATATTATTTGCCCTTATGTAACTCGTAACTAAAATGATCATAATAAACTGGTTACTTACGTTCGTAATAAGTGTTTAACTGAAAAGCCGCGTAGCGTTATGAATTGCACGAAATTCTCTAATTAACGCGGAGTTTTAATACTCATTAACGTTAACACCGATTTATGTTAGTGGCCTGTTTCTTTTGAAACTGTATTAAAATAAAAAAGAGAAAATCTGTGTTTATATATACAAATAATTAAAGCGACGTCTATACATGATAAATAATATTTACAATATAGGAGTAGGAGAGAATTTTTTATTAAGTATTGTTAATATTGTATATATTTCAATGTTATGTAAATTAACAGTTTATCTTTCAATATTACCTCAAGAAGCAAATTTTTAATCGTCGGCGGCGAGGTAGTTATGAACTTTAATTCATACAAATATATATATATATATATATATATATATATATATATATATATATATATATATATTGTCTACAATACAGTTGTACAATCTAGTTTTCAGAGTTTGAGGTATACCTGACGAGAAGATGTGTCGTAATTTTCCGAACGCTGGCCAGCTAAGTTGAATCCGTCGATTGACCTCTCGCTCGAAGCTGGAATTACCTAGTCGGACTATTTGTCCCAGACAAACGTACTCGTCAACAACTTAGAGCATAGTGCTCCCAACAACTACCGGCATAGGTGCGACATGGACATTAAACATGATCTTTGTTTTGTCCATGTTCATCTTAATACCTATCCGTTTAGAGACACCATTGAGGTCATTGAGCATAGTGCTTAGGTCCTACAAGGAATCTGCCATAAGGACTATATCGTCGGCAAATCGAAGGTGAGTGATGTACTCGCCATTGATGTTAATACCGTATCCTTTCCAGTCCAGAAGCTTGAAAACGTCTTCCAATGCAGCGGTGAAGAGTTTCGGGGATATAACGTCACCCTGTCTTACACCTCTCTGCAGTTGGATAGGTTTCGAACTCTGGTTCTGGACTCTGTAGTCAACTTGGCACCTCTGAGGGGACTGTATCACCGCCCAACTTACTTTCATCAAATCATTCAAATCATTAAAAAATAATAAATCATTCAAAATCAAAGGCTTTCTCATAGTCACTATTTTGATTCTAGTTTTTGTTTGAAACCTATATACCACCGCAGTAGAGAAGACATGGCTGGAAACATTGAGCTATTATGTACTACGTACTAGAGGCGACACTGCATTCAGCTACTCTGTTCCACTCAACTGCGGTGCATACACTGCACTTTAACCAGTCACTTGCTAGGCGCTTGTAGAGATGTATGTTTGTTATTTAAAAAAATCTCTTGATAAAATAGTTATAATATCTGTCTTTTTAATTTAATCAATAAAAAAAGTATTATAAATTAATAATAAAACAAATTATTCCGACGCCATCTCGTGTCATGGAATGTAGATTATGAAATTAATATGTTCAGATGCGACACTTCTGTAGGTACTTAACTATAGGACGAATATGTTATTATACACATTTTTTTGTAGTATACAAGTTATTATAATTAGACTAAATTTTTCATGTTTAAATCTGCTTATTATTGTTTTATTTCATTTTTAGGTTTCCACATCAAAGTCAAAGTGGAATAAATTCGTCCATTTTTAACTCTCGCGTGCCCAAGGTTTATGAACGACTCTGATTCTAATTTAAATAAATATATTTGTAATTTAAATGTTATGTCAATAAGTTTTGTTAAAGATACATTTAGTATGTTTTTTATATTTGACATAGATACCTTTTAAAATATTCAGACAAAAATATCATTAAAATGTAATATTGTGATATAATATTTGTATATTAAATAAGCAAATGTAATATACAAAATAAATTACAAAATTTAAATATTGTTCTCGATTTAATTTACCTATTTACAATACAATCTACTATTACCTACGGGTCACTCTACCTATTTTTATTCTATGATAAAAAAACCAACCGCGCGAATATAGCTAGCGCAGAGTATGATGAGCGCTACGTCTATAAGTTGTTTTCGAGGGTCATCCCAAATCGACTCGCGCGAAGACGACGATATTCAGCCTGAACAGAAAATGTAACAGGATGTGATTTCGAGGAAGGAATTTTGGCACTAAAGGCCACATTCCACGACAGTGTGGCAAATGATACAGAAGACAACAGAGTTTAATATAATAAGCCCCTGTGTCGTGCATTTGTGGTCTATGAGAAAGTCTGGTAATTCACTCCATTGTAAACAATATTGGGCTGTTCTAGGATTCTTTATGAAGTGTTGCCAAATATTGACTGGCAGTATCAAACACCGATATGAATGTACGTCTAATATGTTGGTTAGAAGATAGTCAAATTAAACCTATACTCAATACAAATAGTCCATATACGCCAGGCAAAATGACAGATTGTACTCTTCGTTCTTCTGTACAATCTGCTGCAGGGTATGTATGTGGTCAATGGTACTGAAGCATTTTCGGAAACCGGCTTGTTCGTGAGGCTGGAAGTCGTCGAGTCTGCGTGTGAGACGATTCGTAATTACTCTCGAAAACAGCACGTAGACGCGGCTCAGAAGGGAAATCGGTTCTGTAGTTCTTCAAGAGAGCGTTGTCGCCTTTTTTGAAGAAAAAGACCACCGTTCTGCTCTTCACCTCCGGAGTAGTGCCACCATGGAGGACGGAATTGAAGAGCTTCTGAAGGACTTTAAGTACCGGTGTTTCACCCGCCTTCAGAAGCTCCGCTGTAATTCCATCCTCGCCTGGGGCCCTGCCGTTTTTAAGGTGCTGCAGAGCCATTCTAATCTCGCTCAGACTGACGTCCGGGATATCATCGGAATAGTGTTGATCGTTACTCACACTTGCGTGTGGCTCAAACGATGATGTGTACAGCTGCTCGTTGAACCTCTCAATCTCACTCAAAATCTCAGGTGTCCCGGAAACGATGCTGCCACACTCAGTCTTCAGCTTTGACAGTTGGCTCATTCTGGCAGACAGATCTCTGGCAAAGACTTTGGAGCCCTGGTTTCACTCGGTCGCGTCTTCAATACGAGCAGTATTAAAGTTGCGGAAATCCCGCCGCATGTATTTGGTGATCTGTCTGTTCAGTAGCCTGTATGCTGTCAAATCTGCTGACGACTGCAGCCTCATCTCCCATCTAACATGAGATTAAGAGTGTGATCGGAGAGTTTTTGTGTTCTTCTGCGGCGGGCCTTGCAGAACTTAGCTCCGACCGCGTGGACAGTTTCCACGAGCTTGTCATTCATATCGTCCACTACATTGCAATCTTCTGGGCACTGAAAGCGGTTTTGAAACTCGAGCTGAAAGGTTTCGGGATTTTGGATTAGAGCACGAGGGGGACGGAGCGTTGACTTCAATAGACGAGACCTCTCCAACTTAGCGTTTAGGTTCAGTGTGTTCATAGAAAAGTAGTCTCCAAACATAAGTATTTATGGGTTAAAGTGTATATATATGAATCTCGAAGCAATCAAATTTGGACGCTTGGCATTTGAGAGGTTAATGACGTATGTGGTTTTACTTCGTAAAGTAGAGTGGATATGATTTGAATTTCGATAAATTTTAATTAATAATTTATTAAATTCAAATTTTTTAATTTTATAAAATATCGGTACCATAGGCTTTTACTCCGTTAACAAGTTACACCCTATTTGTTTCCAGACCACGGCGATTAATTTCATATATCAGTCGTATTTTAACCATAAACTAATTGATGACCTTTTCACTTTATCAAAGTTACATTCATTATAGTTTTGCGTATTTTTGAGTTTATTAATCATTTATTATTACAAATTATCAAATACTACCGATTAAAATAGCCCTTCCTGATAAATTGCCTAATAAGCAACATCTCATATTGCCATATTTACCACGTTGTAAATAAAATACATATTTCAATTTCCAGTGTCGCACACGACTGATGACCTGATCTTCCAATGGGATCCAGACGTACCACTGGTGGTGGACGAGAACATTGAGTTGCCGCAGCTAGAGCTCGTGCAGAACAGAACCGCTGACTGCACCCAAGTGTACTCAACCGGTATGTCTCATTATCATCGTCATCGTTATAACTGCCTGTTAAAAACACCAAAGTTACGGTGCAGTGGCGGTGTAAGAATATCTTCTACGCTATATCATCCCGTGGGTGTCGTAAGAGGCGACAGAGGTAAACAAATTAGGAGATGGGCAGCAGTTTCTTCCTAATCATCATCATCATTACAGCCCTTCACAAGTCCACTGCTGAACATAGGCCTCCGCCAAGTAATGCCACAAAGCACGGTCCTGAGCCACCTGCATCCATCGACTTCCTGCAAGTCTTACCAGGTCGTCACTCCATCTAGTGGGGGGTCACCCTACACTACGCCTACCGGTACGAGGCTGCCACTCGAGAACCTTTCTTTCCCATCGGTTATCGGTTCTTCGAGCTATATGGACGGCCCATTGCCACTTCAGCTTACTAATCCCTTGGGCTATGTCGGTCACTCTGGTTTTACTGCGGATATCCTCATTTCTGAGTCTATCACGCAGAGAAACTCCGAGCATAGCCCTCTCCATAGCTCGCTGAGCGACCTTAAGCGTCCTCATACGACCAGCAATGAAGGACCACGTCTCTGATCCGTAAGTCATCACTGGCAACACGCATTGGTGAACACTTATATATATATATATATATATATATATATATATATATATATATATAGTTTCTTCCTAATAACGACTAAAAATAAAAACCTGCTCTTGCCAAACGTGGCAACTGTGGCTAAAACACCCTATGAGGTAATCTATGGGGGCAGCCTATGTTCAGCTGTAGACTTTAATAGGTTGTAACGGTAAATACACTGTGAAACATTGACCTCCCCCATTGATTACTTCATATGAGACAGTTATAACATACAGTTATATACATATATAGACAGTTATATACCCCGACGACCTGGTTCATTAACTTCCTGACAAGCAGGATGTTTATGGATGCAGGTGGTCCAGGCCATGCAGCAGTGGACTTGAAAGGATGATGTATTTTTTTATAGAGTAGTATGATAAACGAATCTACCTGATGGTAAGTAGATGTTGTGGCTCATAGATAAATACATACATTTATCCTCGATTAAGAATCAAAATGTAGATGCGTTGTCGCCCGTGACGACTAAGATGGAATGCCTCGTTCCCAGTAAATAGTCTTTCTTTCTCTGCACTTACCATACGAAACACAGCAGCTTTGAGCTGCCATTTTATTTTGGTATTCTGTGAGAGCGTCGTCCTATTCCGGTCGAACCGACCCATTCGTGCTGTAACTTTAATAAAGTTGCAGCCACAGAAATCGCTGCAACCATAGAAATATTACTATGTCAGTAATTGCAGCGTTGCTCTACCACGTAAAAAAATGCCATAATTGTCACGCTTAGCAGACGGGTTGGCAATCGCAGTTTTTAATCATTTTGACTTGTTATCAGGAAGACGCTGCCTACACGGGACAAAATAGGGTGGTAGATATTCTTACACACTGCCAATAAACAGGAGAATATTGAAATAAATCTCTTTTTATCTAAAGTGTGACTATTTGCGTCAGTTGTAGCCCCTGAAATTAAACCATTTTGTACAGAAGACGGATATCGTTGACAAACATACTGAACTGCGTCAAGCGGGATTGAGGGCATCCTATATCTTTTAGTGTTGTCATGTAAAAAACTTTAATCCGCATAATCCGGTTTACATTCATCAAAGGATAAGCATATTCTCTCTTCGCGGCTTTAGACGCAGTAATAGTCAATTAATTTGATGTTAATGTTTAAACAAGGCTTGTTTTCGGTCTGAATAGTGTAAACTACGATTAACGGACAGTTTGCATTGTTAATACCTGGCCGTTCTAATTTTTCGACGGCCTTAATTAACGTGATAGAGTTAATAAACAATTTCTTTGCATTGAAACTAAGTTAATTTCTGCTAAATTTTATTAAGCCGGTCGTCGCTAAAATTCTTGAATGATAACCTCGTACTCGCGCAAACGCAATGTTGGATAAAACCCCAACTAAGCGATAGAGGGCGGATCCCGCTCGGAGACTACGTCGCCATGACGTTCATCGTGGCCTTTGCCTAGACGCGGGGGTCCAGAACACCTAGTGATGTAACCATCACAGAAAAAGTGTTACCGAGACATCGTGAGAGCACTGCGAGAGTGCTGGGTGTAATAGAAACCGAAATGCCTGCTGGAACATCTACAATGGATCCCTTGAGGGGAAAAGCCTTTCAAGACTACAGAAAAAAGTTAATGGAGCACAAAGAAGTCGAATCGAGACTTAAAGACATGAGAGAGAACAGTTAAAAGATTTAACCAAACAATATGATAAAAGTGAAAATGACTTAAAAGCCCTGCAGAGTGTTGGACAAATTGTTGGTGAGGTATTAAAGCAGCTGACCGATGAGAAATTTATTGTGAAAGCGACAAACAGTCCCCGCTATGTAGTTGGATGCCGTCGACAGCTCGACAAGAACAAGTTAAAGGGAGGGACCAGAGTTGCACTAGATATGACTACACTTACTATCATGCGCCAGAGAGGTGGATCCACTAGTCTACAACATGAGTCATGAAGACCATGGTGATGTCACGTATTCCGCTATGGGTGGCCTTCAGGAACAAATCCGGCAGTTGAGAGAGGTGATCGAGCTGCCCCTATTGAATCCAGAACTCTTCGTGTGTGTAGGAATCACTCCGCCAAAGGGTTGCCTGCTATACGGTCCTCCGGGAACTGGCAAGACCTTACTGGCGAGGGCTGTGGCCTCTCAGCTCGATGCAAACTTCCTTAAGGTGGTATCGTCAGCCATTGTAGATAAATACATCGGCGAGTAGGCTCGTTTGATTCGCGAGATGTTCAAATATTCGAGGGACCACCAGCCTTGCATCATTTTCATGGATGAAATCGCCGCCATTGCTGGAAGATGTTTCTCCGAGGGCACCAGTGCTGACCGCGAGATCCAGCGCACGCTGATGGAACTGCTCAACCAGATGGACGGGTTAGATTCCCTGGGCCAGGTGAAGATCATCATGGCCACCAACAGACCCGACAACTTGGAACCCACGTTACTTCGGCCCGGCCGTTTGGACAGGAAGATCGAGATTCCTCTCCCCAACGAACAGGATAGACTGGAAATTCTAAAAATCCACGCGGTGCCAATAGCGAAGCACGGCGAGATGGACTACGAGGATGTGGTCAAGCTGTCGGACACCTTCAACAGAGCCGATCTGAGGAACGTGTGCACCGAAGCTGGTCTCTTCGCCATTCGAGCCGAGCGGGAGTACATTATACAAGAGGATCTCATGAAGGCGGTGAGCAAAGTTGCAGACAACAAGAAACTCGAGAGCAAGCTGGACTACAAGCCAGTTTAAATTGGCATTTATTTATATTATTGTATTAATTCTATTATATGTAACTGCTTTTTTTTTTAAAAATTAGTAATAGGAACGTGGAATAGTCAAACAAAGGGATGATAGGACCCCGGTCGCGTCGCTATCCGAACGGGACATAACCGCTAGAATCCGGCATAACTTTTTCTTTACCCCCACAGCGGTATGTTTCCCCCACGATAAAATAACACCACTAGATGAAATGATGACCTGATGAAACACGTAGTGAATATCCACTACTTTTCTCTAACATTTATCTAGCCATTAGCACTTGCACTCCGTGTCTGAAGGTTTTTTTCATAGAATAAGAGTGACAAACAAGCACACAGTCCAACTGATAGTAAGTGGATGCTGTGGCCCATAGACATCTAGATTTATCCTCGATTAAGAATCAAAACTTAGATGCGTTGTCATCCCTGAGGACTAAGATGGAATGCCTCGGTTCTAGTAAAAAAGGGTCTCTGGATCTCTTCACTCACACGTATTCTGTGAGACCGTGGTCCTTCACCGGTCGAGCCGACCCATTCGTTTTACAACCACAATATGGCTGCAGCGTGGCTCTACCACGCATAAAAATAGATTAGATCCAGTGTAATTACAGACTGTGACGCTTCCATGTTAGTCCTCAGAGACACCGAAAACAACGTAGCCTATAGCCTTAGTCGTAGCCTTTTTTGTATAAAGCTGGCTGCAGTAGCCATTTACCATCATACTGTAAGTTTGTTTGTCATTTCCGTATTATAAAAGAAATGCAGATGATTCAGGACAGTACCTTGTGGCAGTTTGTATGGGAGGCGTATGTTCAGCGGTAGACCTATTAGCTATAGTAATAGTGATTGTGAGTGATAGATTAAATTTGTGAATCTCTTTTACATTATCAACTTTCCATCCGAAAGTTGTAATAATTGGTTCGATTTATAGAATTCTCCACGTTTTGAGATCCCTCGAGTCAGTTTCTAGTTATATTAAAAGAATACCCGGGTACCTTTGTATAAAGAATTTCACCAATGATCTCTCCTCCCACTTCCGACAACTTGACTTTCTACTTTTTTTTTTTGTTTATAGAAGAGGGGGCAAACGAGCATGCGGCTCACCTGATGTTAAGTGACTACCGCCACCCATGATCAACCGCAATACCAGGGGAATTGCAGGTGCGTTGCCGGCCCTTTAGAAAGGAGTAAGCTCTTTTCTTGAAGGTCCCCAGGTCGTATCGCAGTTAGAGGTCGTACGCGGAAGAAAACTCCTTGTAATGCGTACAGTGGTGGACCTCCAAGCATCCAGATGGTGTGGATGGTATCGGGACGTTTGCCGCGTAGTGCGTTCAAGAAATTTGGCGGCTGGGATTAATCCGAACAATTCCTCGAGTACTCCCCATGGTATATGCGAAAGAAAATGCATAGAGATGCAACATCTCTTCGCACCGCCAGTGAATCGAGCCGATCGGAAAGCACTCGGTCGTCGACGATTCGAGCTGCTCTGCGCTGGATGCGGTCAAGTGGAAGGAGTTGGTACTGGGGAGCTCCAGCCCAGAGATTGGAACAGTATTCCATGTGCGGCCGAACCTGCGCCTTGTAAAGTTGCAGGCGGTGTGCTGGCATGAAATACTGCCCCGCTCTGCTGAGCACGCCAAGCTTTTTTGAGGCCAATTTGGCCTACGTTCGTGAAAACTAATAGAAAACTATTACTATAGGTCTAAATCTCCGTGTAGTTGCAACGTAAAGGAGTCGGTAACTCATATCAACCCGTGGGATAGACAGCATCATTTTCCTGATAACAAGCCAGCCGCCAAAGTCGCCAGCCCGTCCGCCAAGCGTTTTTTTTTTACAATAAGGTTGAAAATTGAGCACACAGTCCAAATGGTAAGCGGGTGCTAGGGACATCTACCCCCAATTAAGAATCAATATGCAAATGTTGCCGTCCCTGGGAACTAGAATGGAATGCCTAGTTTCCAGTATAAACAGTCTTCGGTTCTCTGCACTCGCCATACGAATCACAGCAGCGTTTAGCTGCTAATTTACACTGGTATTCTACAAGAGCGTGGCCGCCGAGTACTGTTCATGTTTTCAACTTAATGTGTTATCGCTAATTTGCACCCAAAGAACATGGCCATTTTCATTGATTATGAATGTTTTGATTTTATGTTATGATTGTTTGTTTTGCTATTGTGTGTATTTTTGTTTTCTAACTGATGATTATGATGAGTAATAAAGAAACGAATACTTGTTAAAAATAATTGTGACAAACTTTAGTTTCTATCTATACTATAGTTATTGATTTAAGCTTACTATTGCACCAATTTGACGTTTAATTTTAGGAGAGTATTTTTGTTGAGAACTAAGATGGAATTCCTCGTTTTCAGTAAAAACGGTCTCCGGTTCTCTACATTCACCTCATACGAAATACGTTAAGATACTATTTTACGCTGGTATTCTGTGAGAGCGTGATACTTCCCTGGTCGAGCCGACCCATTAGTGTTACAACTATAGTAATATAACTGCAGCATGGCTCTACCACGTTTAAAACTTTAAATAGACAAAATACTTTTGAGTATTTTGTCCATTTAATGTACAGTATTTGTTTAAATCACTAATTAATACTAAATCTATAAAGAATATAGAGTCACTTTTAACATTCACGCCCAGTCTAAGAGTATTTTTTATGTAGGAAAAATGGTTTTAAACTTTAAAGTCCATCCAAAAATGGGAAAGTTGCCTGGTTTCACGGTACTTAATTCCGAACGTTTCGGGTACTTTGCAGCTCCATGGTCATAAGAGGGTCTGCCCTAATGGGGGGACTGAGGTAATGAGAGTACTCGGGAGGTAATGGGAGACTGAAACTTAACTTTGACATCAGGACGTTACGACGATAAAATCCGTAAAAATAGTTTCGTTCAATGTGTTGTGTAAATTCACGTAAATATAAGAAACCATTACTCCAGACCAAATGTCGGTCACGGTGGTCAGTCTAACGGGGACTACCCATCTGCGCAAGACTGGATTATAGTGCACGAGTGCATGCACCAATATGGGTGCACTCTCTATTCTCTCACTCTCACAGTCTAAACGGCTATGCGACACAACCGGAAATCCTGGATCAACTGCTTAATGTTCTTTCAGAGGCACGATGGTGAAACAAAGCCATGTTACTATGTCTGGGTTGCTAATTAGAATTTCTTGACAGGAATACAGTAATAGATTTTGATTCGACCAGGGACTCGTACTCGGTACTGGATGTATGTCTCATTGGTCTATTTTTATTATTGGTTTTGATTAACATTAAATGGTCTTTACAGGTAACTTCACATGTCTGGAAGTGATATTTAAGTTAAAGCGACGCCTTGGCTACCATCTCTTCAACACTTATATTCCAACCTGTCTCATAGTCATCATGTCTGTAAGTCTTGTTGTTCTATTTTATCATTCCGTAATGGCCCACAGCTGGGCTTAGATATTAAGTGATGGGTTCCTAGAGGCGACAGAGAAGAAGGAAACATGGGACGGACAGCTACGAAATAATAAAATAATTCATGTTGCAAACGGATTGCCAAGCGTGGCAACTGTGGCAAATATCTCCCCTATATATACTGTAATGAACAAATGAAAGAATTCTCCTATACCTGAAAAACGAACCTGTTATTATAAAAGATAGATATACGTTTCGTAGGTCTCGTATGGCTTTTAAACGTACGGTAGACCCATACGTTTAAAAGTCATACGAGAACACCGTTCACCAGATGTTAAATAAATAAATAAATATTTTTTTATTCAATATAGATTACAATCAATTCTTATCGAAAGTCAATATTTTACGTTACCACCGGTTCGAAAAAAACCTCTTTCCTGGGAAGAACCAGCAAGAAAACCAGCGCGACTTTTTTTTTAAATAAATTTTACAATGTCAAGGGTCACAGAATATTTACAAAATTTATTTTAGAAACAGCTTGAAAGCAACCACCTCATTCCCAGAGGTTATTATGAACCATGTGTTCATTTATATCATAATAACCCTTTTTATACAGTTTTTGTTTAAATAAATATTTACTCGTAAACTTGGTAATAGAGAGACCTTGTATATTTTCTGGGACTTTGTTGTAATAGCGTATACATTGCCCCAAGAATGAATTACTGACTCTGTGGAGTCGACAAACTGGTAGCACCAGCATGTGTTTGTTCCTAGTGTTTACAAGTGTATGTCACTTCTTTTACTAAAACTATCTTTATTTTTGTGAACATACATCAAATTTTCATATATATACTGAGCAGCCAAAGTTAATATATTTATTTCTTTAAAATTTTCACCAAGAGACTCTCGGTTTAAGATTGTAAATAGCTCTAATGGCCCTCTTCTGCAAAACAAAAATAGTTTCTAAATCAGCTGCATTCCCCCATAGCAAAATTCCATGTGAGATTATGCTATGAAAATAACTGAAATAAATTAATGTAGCTGTCTCGACACTAGTGAGATCTCTAATCTTTTTACAGCATAAGCTGCAGGACTTAGTCTGCTTGCTAGTTTAGATATATGAGGGCATCTGAAATTAACTTTAAAAAATGTTGACGAATTGCGCACATAATGACTACGTTTTCTTGGTCGCGTTAAACGAAATCAGTGTTGGACGGTCGAAAACAACGTTCGCGATTAACAAAATAAAGAACTAGCCTTCTCGGCCGCTTGTAGTCGACTAAGAGAGTTACGGCGAGTTGATCTAACTTAGTCCGCAATGTATTAGTACCGTAGTGCTCATCTAGTAGTACCACAGACCTCTATATACAATATGTAACGTAATTAACGCACACCCTCAGACACTCCAATTAGTATATTATGTTATAATCATAATACATATACTGAATTTTTAGTTAAACATTTTTATGAACTGATTATTTATCAAATTAGTTATACTAATTCCGGAAGATTGTTGTGGTCACAGTACAAATCCAGGAACGCAAAGACTTTAACGTGCTTGAAATAAAGTTCATTTTTCTTTATTTTTATCGCATGACAGAATTAGTAATAATACAAATGAAACTGCACTCTTAAAACTCTTATTCCCTTAAGTTACGGTCCATTTCAGTTTGTTTTGACTGTACTGATTTAGTGTGACTGTAATTTACGTAGTTTTAATTATTTTTGGGATAAAAAATGACCTATATTAAAAATGAAAGGAATCGATTCAGTAAACGATTCTGAACAAACTACTTTATCAAAGTGCGTTAATTATGTTACATGTTGTATACAAGTTCGTTTTATATATAGAGGTCGGTAAGTAGTACACATAAAAGTCTTGGTAACAACAATCTCAAGCTGCGTGTCGGCAGTGGGTGTCGTTCTGCATCACTTTTAAAAAAAAATGATATAAGGATGACAATCAATGATGGTCCATTGACATCTACATTTATCCTCGATTAAGAATCCACCCCTGAGGAATAAGATGGAATGCTGTGTTTCCAGTAAAAAGAGGCTCCGGTTCTCTACACTCACCATACGACACACAACAGCAGTGAGCTGGAATTCGTTCGGGTATTCTGTGAGCACGGTTCTTCCCGCTTGATCCGACTCATTCGTGCTACAATCATTATATAGCTACAGCATGGTTCTAGCAAACACATTTGCCGGTCCAGTAGTCCAGTATTAATAGAAGTCTTTGTAGCCACTACTTCAAGGCTCATGTCGGCAGTGGGTGTCGTTCTGGATCAAGCCGGACGCGGCGCCGGCGCGCGTGACGCTGGGCGTGACGTCACTGTTGACGCTGTCCACGCAGCACGCCAAATCTCAGGCGCAACTGCCGCCCGTCTCCTACCTGAAGGCGGTCGACGCGTTTATGTCAGTCTGCACCGTGTGAGTCGACCAGAAATACTTCTTTTTAGTGTCACAAATAAGAAAGAAATGTAGAAAGCCTGCCATAGGTTTATCTTAGATGTTTCACGTGTAAAAAAAGATTTTCGAGTGACAGCCTCGTAACGATGACCGAAATGTTAGGTTACTTTTTTTTATCATCATGATCTTCATTACAGCCTTTTATATCTGAATAGAGTCTCCGTATAGATTGATTCACAATGCAAATCATGTCCGATGTTAAGATGACGATGTTACAATCAGTAGATGATATAAGTTTTAATAGACGCAAGTTTTTTTTTAAATATTAAAATTAATTGAAAAACGAACATACAGTCTACCTGATAGTAAGATAATACTGCAGCCCATGGGCAGCTATTACCAGCTTCAAACAAAGAATGAAAGAAGGTGGTATCTATACAAACGGAAGTGTAGGCAAAAAAGGGGTCCTACCATCTAGTAAATCAAAAAAAAAATCGCCAACTAAGGTGTTGTGCGTTCCTGAAATGGAAGTGTAGTGCGGCAGATGGAGTGAAGACCTGGTAAGAGATGCAGGAAGTTAATGGATGCAGATGGCTCAGGTCCGTGCTTTGTGATATTCCTTGGAGAAGGTTCCTTCAACAGTGGGCTATAAGGGCTAATGTATTAGAAGAAAGAAGGTTTTTTTATAGCATTGGGTGACAAACGAGCACACAGTCCACCTGATGATAAGTGAATGCTGTGATCCATAGATATTTACATTTATCACCAATTAAGAATCAAAATGCAAATGCGTTTTGCTTGATGTGTGGAATGCCTCAATTTCAATAAAAGGGTCTCCAGTTCTCTACACTCACCATACAAAACACAGCAGCATTACGCTGCTATTTTATGCTGGTATTTCATGAAAGCATGGCCTAGTCCCGGTTAAGCTGACCCATTTGTGCTACAACTATAATATAGCTGCAGCGTGGCTCTACCACGTACAGGTTAAAGTAAAGCATCGTTATAATAAGCCTCCTCAAGTAACGCCGCAAAGCACGGTCATGAGCTACCTGCATCCATCGATTTCCTGCATGTCTCACCAGGTCGTCACTCCATCTAGTGGGGGGGCTGCCCTACAATTCGTCTACCGGTACAAAACTGCCATTCGAGAACCTTTCTTCCTCATCGGTTGTCGGTCCTTCTAGCTATATGGCTGGACCATTGCCATTTCAGCTAACTAAACTTGTATATTTTCTATGTCTTTATCTTAATAATTAAAAACTACAATGTTCAGTAGTGGATTTGTGAAGGACAGTAATGAAGATGATGATAATGATCGTTATAATACACAGTCATTCGAATACAGGAGGGAAGAAGTCCACTGCTGGACATAGGACAATTAGGGAGAAAAAGGCTAGGATGTTGGAAATGGAATATTTAAAAAAACAATTGGTAATATGTGGAGATGTTTTGCGGAAATCCGTTATATTAAATAAACATTAGTTAAAATCCGCGAATAAAAATAAAATAATATATGTCAGCTAGTTTGAAGCCTCACCTCCCGCCCTTCACAATTATATACGCTATCTGCCGTCACCACTAATCCCAACACCACTACTTCCGACACCACTACTCCCAACACAACTACACTGTAAAAGACACAACATCGTCGGTAATAGAAGAGTTTATTACTCCTGCGAAAGCCCCGTTTAGAGGCAAAACATGTGTCGCATTATCGACGGTAGTGTGTGATAAAAATTGAAAGGGGGAGCTCCCTTTCAATTTGAACTCTGGATCCAGTCTTGGGTATTGGACTATAAAACTTTGTCGATATTGTTTCAGGTTCGTGTTCATGGCGCTTATGGAGTACTGCTTAGTAAATATAATTCTAGATGACGGCGGTCGAAAACCTAAGGTATTGTTTCAAATTTGGTAGAGCCATGCTGGAACTATATTAGTAGTATCGCTGTAGCACGACTAGGTTGTCTCGACCGGGCAAGGAACACGCATGCACAGAATATTAACGTAAAATAGCAGTTTAATGTTGCTGTGTTTCGTATGATGAGTGTAGAGAACCGGTGACCCTTTTCACTGGAAACGACGCATTCCATCTAAGTTGTCATGCATTACAACGCATCTGCATTTTGATTCGTAATCGAGGTAAGATGTAATGTCTATAGGCCGCATCAATCACTTACTATCAGATGGACTGTGTGCTCGTTTGTCACACTTATCTTATTAAAAACAACATCATCATGCACCCAAAATAAGTCCACTGCTGAATAAATCGTACGCGGTAGAACCACGCTGCAACGATCAGCTATAATATGTTTGTAGCACAAATGGGTTAGCTCGACCGCGGAAGGAGAACGTGCTTCTCACAGAATACCAACGTGAATTAGCAGTTTATTGCTGCTGTGTTTTGTATGGTGAGTGTTTCTATACGTAGTGTAGTGTAGTTTAACTGGAAACGAGGCATCCCATTTTTGTCCTCAGGGGCAGTGCATGTATGTAAGATTAACCCAAAGTACCTTTCTAGGAACCAGCAGAAGCAGCAAAAGCGAGACTACGAGCTCTGAGCATCGACCGCTTCTCTCGCGTCTTCTTCCCTCTACTCTTTTCTGTTCTGAACGCTACGTACTGGATCCAATTTGCGCAGTACATCTGACTGCCTGGCGACGTTCTCTACCTGCTCGTAGGTTACCTGTTCTAAGTTCCATAAATGCTGGTTATATGTATACTTAATATGCGGTAGCTCCCATTCTTCCATGGAGCTTACCTTGTTAGTATCTTTAAAAGAATTTTGAAATAACAACCCCACTATATTGACAGGCTATGAGGCTTTCCATTTTAGATCTCAAGGATATTAAACCTTATAAACCAGTTCCTGACTACTGTTCCATTTGGTGTAGAGCTACTATGCCGCAACCAGATAGTTTAACCAGTCAATAATATGGATGGTTAGCTATTTAGTAAAATGCTGGGATTAAATTTAACACCTAAGGAAAGATTAGTAATCTCATCTCGTAATGTTTAACAAAAATAGTACTAGATGATGTTTAGCTATTTGACTAAACGAACCTTTTAAAGGTTATGGGGATGATCGTAGATTAAGCCAAAGTTTAAGTTCCAAAATAAAATATAAAATTGAATTGCATTTGATGATTCATAGGTAAATCCATTCTCATTCTATGTGTATTTTGCAATACACCGTTTGCATCAGTTAAATTACTTTGGCTGTATACATTGAAGTACTACGTACTAGAACAGACACCGCGAACAGTGCGGCAGTGCGAGCCGTACGATGAGAGGCACAGAGTACCTTTCTATGCCACAGTTTATGGCTCAGTTTACATTTTGCGAAGTGACAAGTACGAGTGACGTATTATTTATCATTGTACGTGGTAGAGCCACGCTGCAGACCGGGATACCAGCTTGATGCTGCTATGCTTCGTATGTGAGTGTAGAGAACCGGAGACCCATTTTACTGGAAATGATGCATTCCATCCTAGTTCTCAGGGGTGACAACGCATCTTCATTTTGATTCTTAATCGAGTTTAAATGTAGATGTCTGTGAGTCATAGCATCCACATTACCTTCAGGTGGACTGTGTGCTCGTTTGTCACCCTAATTCTATAAAAAAAAGTTCGACCCGGTTTACATTTTCAGAAGTGAGAAGTGCGAGTGGAAAGTGCAACTGACATATGACAAGTGATTAGTGAACAGGCAGAGACTAGTGATAAAGTGTGAATAAAATTCGCACTTGTCATTTGTCAGTTACACTTGCCACTCGGACTTGTCACTTCTCACAATGTAAACCGGGCCTAAGTAAGTTTGAGCCCACGAGCTCTAACACGTGTGGCAAACCACGTCTGGCCGTTTCTTTTATGAGTATGTGTACTACATACTACACATTTGTTCAATAACTTTAGACGCCATTTATACAATGGCTTTTATGTTGATTACAATTTGACGCTACACAGTGGCAGAAAATATACTTATTTTAAGTTTTAGCGGTTCGTGATTCAGTTGTCGAATGTAGTTAAACGAATGTTGAATGTAACAAAATCGTTAGTCAAAAGGCTAGGCATTAATTTTACCTGTCCGCGTATAACTAACGGCTTAGTTCCTTGAAGTTACTGATTAAACCACCGGCCTGTTACGTAGACACACATTAATTCTGTATGTAACTCGCTTTCTATGTTCGCTCGCTACGCCGATACGGGCATTTTGATTAATACCATTTTTGTTATTATTATTCTTACAGCTTTACTGCTTTTTGTCTATTATTGTGATTCTACCATACATCACGTCTACATACATATAAATCTCGTCGCCTTGTAGAATATAAATAGAGTGATGCTCTGGTTTTGGCGGTCCCGTTCGCTGTGGTACACAGGAGCTCTAAAATGTATGTCTGTTCGGGTCAAATTCAGTAATAGATTTTAAACTGCCCGGTTTACATTTTGAGAAGAGACAAGTGCGAGTGACAAGTGCAGCTGACAAATGACAAGTGCTTAGTGCGTCTGAACAGGCAGGGACAAGTGATAAGTGGAATAAAATTCGAACTGAGCATTTGTCTTTTGTCAGTTGCACTTGCCACTCGCACCTGTCACTTGTCACTTGTGGGCCTTAATTTCCCATGAACTGAAAACTTGTAAATTTTTAACGTAGCTCAGATTCGGATAAATAGAATATAAAAAGTGTATATTAAAATGTAAATGCTTGTTAATGATTCATCTAACCAAATGTTTGAGCATTATATATATATATATATATACACAGTCAAATTTATTACCGAAAATATAAATGCAAACACTTCATGACAACAAACAACATGACTTACATAAATTGTTTGTAAATTATTTTGCTATTAGGTTGTGTTAACATATAAATAGTTAATTCAATAAAGTCCATATAGAGATGGTTTAGTCAAAAAATAACTATCTCTTAAGTGTACTTACTTACGAATACGAAATGTAATTAATTAAGTTAGATTTATTCAGTTTATATGTATACAATTGTTATAGATTAATTCTGTTATTGCAAATTTTAACAAAAGTTATAATGTCCATTTTTAAAATGTTCCAATTGAAATCCTTATCCATTTTTTTTTGTTTAACAAACACAGCCAGTTTTTAAAACAGCCAGTTTAGTTGGACATTTGGGTAAAAAAGACCGGACAGTTTTTTTAGTTTTACACGATAGTTTTTTTTTAAGTAAAACAAGGCGTTTTTATCATTTACCATAAAATCATGTTAAATTCTAATAAAACAACAATGAAATTGAATGAATTAGTCTTCTTTATTATTAATCACTCAATTCAATATTTATTGCAATATAAATTCCAATAATCACAATAATAGTTTGCAGTAAGTACTATTGCAATTTGCAATGGAAAACAAAGTTAAACAAAAACATAATTAAAATATTCTTAGATTCTTATGAAATAACAATAAAATTTAGTAAACCAGTCCTATTTTAATTATCATTCTTCAATTTAATTTCCTACTTAATATTACTGAAATTTGCAACGAAAAACCAAATTCGGAGAGGAAACCAACATATGACAAATGTAAAAAGCCTAACTAACAAAAGCCAGACAGGCCGGACACGCAACCAAAAGGCCTTACTCTCTCCGCCTTTATCCGGACGCTTGGCAACGTTATTTATGCTATATTATGATTCAGGAGGAAGGCCTTAGTAGGTACCTCTGTTGGAATTGAGTGGGAACTGCTTACAGTTCGCGGTAATCTTTTACCAATTATTTTAATAAAATAAGTGAGCCATTAACCACCTAAGGCCTTACTTATAAACGTTTATTTAAACTAAATATTTATTATATATTCAAATGTCTCTTTCTGTTTTCCATTAGAGAAAAGAGAGAGAGTATCTTTACCTAATGACATCGATTTCTAAATTCGTTTGCCCCTCTTACATTAAAAAATGAGTTTTGGAACATTTTAAAAATAAATATATGCTTCCTTAGCACTAGATTTATAAAAAAATCATGTGGTATATATATTTCAATGTATTCTGCACTGTTTTCCACGAACAGACTAATATAACTTTACTAATATTTTATTCGTATGTGCGTGCAGCTGTCGAAGTTTTGTAAAAACAGCGATTAGCGCCCAATCTGTCTTATTACAAAACGTTGTTTATTGATAGCCTTTGAAGAAGTCCCATCTCAGCACCACAGTCTTTGGGAAATTTTACATTTGTTGTCAATGAGGGCCTTAATAATCTTCTACTCACCAGATGTCACTACTTGGCACTGAGGTGAAATTTTTTGCTGTACAATGTCATATATAATTGAGAGGTTAGTTTTAAATAAAATGTTATCAGTTACTAGAGGCATTGCTTTGTGTATTTGTGTATCACAAAACAATACATCAGTGGTTTGCTCCTTAACTTTTTCCGAAAATTTAACAATTTAAAAAAAAATTATACTCTTTAAATATCTATGGTTTGGTATATTTATTTTTAATCTAATTAATATAAAATGTGTTATGAGCTTGGGCTTCGAGACACTAAAAACTGTCTAGTGAATTACCAAAATTGACATTTTAAATAAAGAACACTAATTATAAATTAAACCACACTAATAACAAAACACAATTGTACTACTGATCACTTTAGTTCGCTGTTAATCCCTTCGAAGTATTCGCTGGAATTGCCAATTCTCAATTCTCAATACTGACCCGGATCACGGTCTATACCGGCCTTATATAGGGCCTCAGATAGTTCCAGAACCTCCTACTGTAGAAACATCTAAAATGTTCGAGTACCCATCCCGACTGACTATGTGTCGATAGTTCTAGAAAGTTCTTCCATGGAAATTTCTAGAAGGATCTTGACTCTCCCAATTCTGCTACTCGATACTAGAAAGCGCTAGTGGTAACTAGTGTCGCCATGTACCAGGCATTAATTGTGACGTCCAACAATATAAATAATAGTATAAAAAGAAACAATTAACTTTCCCGCTATGAAATCTGTCAAATATTATCTCATTTTAAGTGGCACCGCCCTGGTGGCACAAAGTCTTGAACGCCTTCATTCAATTTTAGTTCGCTTATTTTCTACGGAACTTTCTTATTGAAACAGGCTCTAGTTTGAGCCAGAGACTAAATATAAACTACTTTTTGTAATAAGACGGTATGTGTTCTTTTTAACCTCTGGACTAGCAACGAGTTTTGCTGTTAGGGATTTCATATTGTCTAGAGCTTATGAGATAATTACCTAGAGGGATGCTGCGTGTGCGCATTCAATGTTATCAAAGTCTCTTCTTTCGGTGATGAACAGAAGTGTTTGTGTTTCGTTTACAGAATCTATGCACATATACTATCTTCACATATAGAAAATGCCTTAATAGAAACATTATATTATAAGAAGAGATAGTTTATTTGAAAATATATACCACGTCTAATTCTAATAGATATATAATTACAATCTGTATTATTTAGAGTGTTTCATTGTAACAAAGTCTATGCCGCTGCGTACAAATTGTTTTATTATTAAGAGAATATAATGATTTGTTTCAAAACTGTGTTTCATTGTGTGCTTTTGTTTTAATTCCGTTGATGTCCCGAAATAATCTTATTATTTCACCAGGTAGTGATGGTGATAGAGTGTCCACTAACCCATACCATCGCGTGTGTGCCGTAAGAGGCGACAGAGGGAAGAACAAACCAGGAGATGGGCGTCCTGTTATTATCTATGGCAAATACACTATATATATAATAGAGGCCTGTGTTGGCTAGGTGAGAGGAGAGAGCTATGCTCGGAATTTCTCTGCGTGATGAAATGTGGATATCCGCAGGAGAACCATAGTAACCGACATAGCCCGAGTCAACTGACAGCCGATAGGGAAGAAAGTTTCGCGAGTGGTAGTCTCGCACTAGTACGCGAATTGTACGGTCCCCCTCTGGATGGAATGACGACCTTATAAGAGATGCAAGAAGATCGGGACCGTGCTTTATGCCATTCCTTGGGGAGGCTTATGATCAGTAGTGGACCTGTGATGACGCAAATCCTAACTAAATGATTTTTCATCTATCCAAGTCGGCAATAACTCCGGTGTGCATCTGTGGGAAAAAATTGTGCCTGTAATTATGTACACACGTACTAAGTGAAACTCTGTTACGACATATCATTCTTATTTTATTTTATATCTTACATAATTAGGTCAAATAACACTATAATATATAATATATCACTACATACAAAGAAATGGTGCACCTCTTTTGTATATAGTGTTTTTTTATATCGTGGATTGTGTTTATGTTATTGTGTTTTTCTTTATATATTATGTTTCTTTATAGTTTCTATAGTATCTATATAGTTTTCTTTCGCATCTACCATGGGGAGTGCTCTGAGGAATTGTTCGGATTAATCACAGCCGGTTTCTGGACCGATACGACTTAGGGACATTCAAGAAAAACGCTTACTCCTCTTTAAAAGACCAGCAATGCACATGCAATTCCCCTGGAGTTGCAGTTGCTCATGGGCAGCGGTAGTCACCATCAGGAGAGCCGCATGCTCGTTTGCCACCTCTCCTATAAAAAAATACTCATGCAGCGTGGCGGTGAATCGTTACAAGAAAACGTAACGTTTTTGTCTTTTAATACCCGTACTAAATTTCTCCACTTCGTCGATAAAGAAGTTTCACTTCAATAAAAAACATAAATAAGTTTTCTTGGAAATTTGTATGTAGATGAGGTTGCAACAGTAACGTTCATAAACATTCATGATTGGTTCATGATTACTGTTGTAGCCTATCAAAAATCCTCTACTGTATAGACAGTGGGGGTCATTGTAGAAGCGTGCTCGTCGCGACCCTTGCCCGCCCTTTTCAGGGCTGCAATTCTACACAGCTGCGCACCCATGCAAACAAGGGTTAGGGCGTTCCCCCAAGGCGACGCACACCAGCTCGTCCCCGTTGGTGTGGAATGCAGCGCGCAAAGCGGCGATGGGGACCGCCACCCGTCACGCACAGCCCGACACGGCGGAAGGTGGAGGACGGAGTGCAGAGTTGGCACGTGGAATGTAAGAGGGGGCATGAGAGATAAGACGAATGAGTTGATCAAAATAATGAAGGAAAGAGAATTAGATGTCGTGTGTATGTCGGAGACCAAACGGAAAGGCAGTGGTACTGAAGAGCTCCCTGGCGGGACGTCAGCTATATGGTCCGGAGTCCCAGAAAGCGAGAAAGCCTGCCAGGGAGTGGGGGTGCTGTTGTCGTCCCGGTTGGTCGATCTTATGACTGAATATAAGGTTGTGAACTCAAGACTTCTCTGGGTTCGCTTTAAACTGGGACTGACGAAGTTATTCCTTTTGGCTGTTTATGCGCCGGTAGCTTCGTCGTCCAGGGCTGAGCTGTAGGAGTTTTGGTAGAATGTAAGAGATGTTCTAGATTTGGTTAAGGGAAACGAAAGAACTGTTGTATGTGGTGATTTGAATGAATGGGTAGGTATCGCTCGACCAAGGTACGAGTCGGTGCTTGGAAAGTTTGGCGATAAATGGGTTAATGATGCTGGCAAGCTTATACCTGCTGTATGCAAAGAAAGGGGTCTTCTTGTGACAAACACTGTGTTTAATCACAGGAAAATCCATATGTACAATAGAGAAAGAAAGAATGAGAGAAGTATGATTGATTTGTTCCTGGTGGATGACTGACTGCGAAAACAGGTGATGGATACACGAGTGTTCTGGAGTGCTGACCTGGGAACGGATCACTATCTAGTAATTACTAGATTTAGGGGTTTGTTCGCGGGTTGGCGCTACCGGACGGCAGTAACAGAACCACAGTTGGTCTGTCGCATCCGAAGCTGGAAGCTTCAGGAAGCAGATACTAAGGACAAATATCACACGAGGGTAGCCGAAAAGCTTGACACCATCGATGGCAGAAAAGAATGTGTGGAAAGAACATGGCAGAACCTTAGGGATGGAATGGTAAGTGCAGCGGAAGAAGTATGTGGAACGACAAAAAGAGGTAGTAGTAAAAGAAGAGATGCATGGTGGAATTATGAAGTGAGAGAAGCTGTAAAGAAGAAAAAAGCATGGTTAGACTACTTAGCCTCTAGTAACGATAAGCATATGAGAGAGAAGATGAAAGAAAGATATAAGCTGCAGAAAATTCATGCGAAAACATTGATTGAGGAAGTACGTGAAAAGTGTAGAATAGAAGCGGACGAAAGGTTGTCGCACAACTTTAAGGAAAACTCCACTCTTTTGGAAAGAGGTTGGAAGGTCCCGGAGGGGTTTGTCAGTCTTAAGAATGAACAAAGTGCTTTCGAAAACCAATGACGTCCTCTCAGAAAAATCGGACGTCATTCAGCGATGAAGCGAATTTTATAGAGAAATGTATGTGTGTCATGATCTTAGTGAAGGATCCGGGGGTGACGCCGTGACTGGCACGCCAAACACGGACCTAGATGACACTGAGATCATCAGCATGAAAGAGATTGAACGTGCGAATCGAAGTTTGAAATGTGGTAAGGCTGCTGCAAGACAGAGTTACTGCTGAAATGGTCAAGTACGGTGGGCCTCGCGTCTGGGACAGCTTTCATCTGCTGTGCAATTTGTGCTGGCGGACGGGAGGTGTCCCGGATGACAGGCGATCCGCGGTCATTGTGACTTTATATAAAGGTAAAGGTTCACATTTTGACTGCGGGTGCTATCGGGCGATCAGCTTGACCAATTTAGCAAGTAAAGTTTACTCGAAGGTTTTGACACGTAGGATGCAAAAGGAATCGGAAAGATTATTATGGGAGGCACAATGCCGATTTAGACCTGGAAGAGGATGAACGGATCAAATTTTTTCTCTCCGCATGATCACGGAAAAGCTTCTGGCTGTTAACCAGAGGATTTTCTGTGCTTTTGTGGATCTGGAGAAAGCATTTGATAAGGTTATAAGGAAGAAAATGTGGGAACTGTTGCCGGAATATGGTGTGGATGGTCGATTGTTAAGGGCTGTGCAGTCACTTTACTATGACTGTAAAGCCTGTGTGCGGATAGGGCATGACCTGTCACCCATGTTTAGCGTCCAAGCGGGCGTAAAACAGGGTTGTATCATGTCTGCCTGGCTGTTCATACTGTATCTCGACAGCTGTTTACAGAAGCTGAAAAATAGCTGTTTGGGTGTGATTTTGGGTGACATTAAAGTAAATTGTCTTCTGTATGCTGATGATGCAATGCTTATTGCACCATCAGCATACAGAACTGCAGGCATTAGTCACGTGTATGAAAGAGGAATGTGAAATTAAAGGTCTCCGTTTGAATGCTAATAAAACTACGGTTCTGGTCTTTGAAAAGGACGAAGAGAGAACGAAATGTGAAATATGGGTAAATCAGGAATGTCTAGAACAGGTAAACAAATTTGTATACTTGGGGAGTGCTTTCAGCCGGGATGGAAGATGTGATTTAGATGTGGACAGGCGTGTCGCTGCCGGGAACAAAGTCAATGGTGCCCTGAATGCGTTAGTCAAAAGGCAAGGCGTAGTGAAGAGTGCACGCCTTGCAATACATAACGCAGTGTTGATACCGACTTTGTTATATGGCAGCGAAACCTGGGTATGCCAGAAGAAGCATAAAAGCAAGTTGAATGCAGTGGAGATGCGATCTCTTCGTAAAATGTGCGGCGTTACCATAGCCGACCAAAAACGAAACAAAGAGATTCGCAATATCGCAGGATTAAAAGATGACCTTATCACAAAAATTGATAGGGGCGTACTCCGATGGTTTAGGCACGTTGAGCGAATGAGTGAAGACCGAATGGTGAAGAAAATATATAGCGCGAAAGTAAATATTAAAAGGTGTCGAGGTAGACCGAGACTAACTTTCGAAGACCATGTGAGCAAATTCCTCGAAGAGGGGAAGGTCAAGAATACTCGGATACCTAGACGTGCATGTATGAAGAAGATAATGAACCTGAAAGAAGCGAAAGAGGTATGTAAGGATCGTGACAATTGGCGATCTGTTCTCTGTGGCTACCCCGTTAGGGATTGTGCGTGAAGATAAGTAAAGTAAAGTATGTAAAGTATAGACAGCAATCTATGGATTGCTTTATAGAGGTGATAATTGCCGTACTTGCCACACTTTGCAATTTTAGGAAAACACTGCTGCCCATCTGCTTTGTTGCCCCCTGTCCCACTATTGCCTCTTACCACACGATATGTGGTAGTGGATAAGTGGAGCAGATTGGACGTTAAAATAAAAACAATATGATGGTAAGAAAATTATCTTTTAATTATATTTTAATCACACTACACAAATGATCTCTTAAAACAACAACAGTAATATAATCTATAAAAATAAATTCTAAAATTTTTTTAATCTTCTATAAAGTCAAAATCGCCGCTAGCAGGTGAAGCACCGCCGCCGTGAGGATACTGAGACTCTGGCTCACTTATATTAGAGTTTAAAGATTCAGGAAGGTAAGTTTTAGAAGTATCTGCAACAAAATGTCTGAATAATTAGTTATTATTTTATTTTATTACATCTCTTAATTGCCGTGGATCCCCACTGGCACCAATGAAATTATTGATTGGAATTTTAAGTGCCGATTCCATGTAGCTCGAAGAACCGATAACCGATGAGGGAAAAAGATTCTAGAGGACATCCCCCTACTAGATGGAGTGAAGACCTGGTAAGACATGCAGGTAGTCGATGGATGCAGTTGGCTCAGGACCGTGCTTTGTGGCATCCCTTGGAGGAGGTCTATGTTCAGCAGTGTACTTGTGAAGGGCTGTAATGATGATGATGATTGAATGGTGAGTGATGAAAGAATTAACAATTAAATTAAATTTACCATTATCAAAAGAGCCAATTACAGTATCCGGGGCACTGTCAACATGAACCGCCATAGAATTAGACTCTTGTAACGTCTTGTTTACTTCTGCATTTTCTGTGTTATTATTATCGGGAACTATATTGTCTTTTTTTAATTCGTTTGCACGGTTTGGAGTTTTAGCCTTTTTAAATATTTTTTTCGGTTTCATCGCTTTAGCGTTTTGCTTCTTCGGTGTTCCTTCGATAGACTTAGGTTCATGATTTTTAACTGGAGAATTATCAGTGTCAGAGTCAGAGCTATCAGATGGTAATTCAACGTTAAACTTTCGTTTAAGATGTCGCCTGTACTTTTCTATATCGGCTTTGGTTATTTTAGCCGGGGTTAAAATATTGCCTTTGTATCTGGCTATGAAGCTGTACTTAGCGAGACGAGATGAAAGTGGTAGCTTTGCCGCGTCATCTGCTTGTCTTATAGCTGTTATCAAGCGCTTTCGAAATGCTTTAGTTTGTAACCCACGGTCCGCTAATTTTTTACTGTTGCTATATGATACAATATTTTCACTTGCGATCCAAGCTCGGGTGACATCGTTTTTATCGAAAAACGCGACATTATAATGGGTCTGAAAATAGAAGTAAAACACAATATTGCAATTGAAAGACTTCAAGACAATGTAATACTAAACGATATGTACTGCCTCGTTGGTCTAGCTGTCATAAACACTATTACTGGTCATGAGGTCCTGGGTTCGAACCCATGGTCGGGCTAAAATCAGTTATTAGGTTTTTTCGTCAAGAAATTCTCAATGCCAGCACGAAGTCTGGGAATTGGCGGTGTTTCTGCTCCGTGCCTCAGAGAGCACGTAAAGCAGGTCCTGCACCTGATATCTCTCCGGTTGAGTCGGTTTGCCGTTCCATCGGACTATGAGGGTGAAAAAATAGAGAGTTCACCTGTGTTTACGCATACACTCGGGCATTACAATCCTGACCTGCGCATTTGGCAAGTTGGTTGAGGCCAGCCGCCGTGACTAACTCGGTCGGGAGGACATTATTATTATATTTCTAAAATTAAAATGATAGGTAAGTTTATTTTGTAAGTGAACGTATATAAAACATGGAAGAATGCCTGGCTTCATAAAGTGACCCAACGCAAATTGAGACTTACCCATTGCGCTGTGAATCACGGGGATTAATTCCAGCCGCCAAATTCCACAAATGCACATCACGACAAAACTCACATTACCACCCACATCATCTGGATGCTTGGCGATCCATTACTATGCGATTTACGGTGTGATTTCTTTTTCGCACGACTTCTTTGTGGAATCGCTTACGAAGTTCGACCGTTACCTTCCAGAAACGAGCTTCCTCCTTTTCAAAAGACAGGCAACCTGCATTTCCCCTGGTGTTGCAGTTGCTCATGGACGGCGGTAGCCACTTACCATTACGTGAGCCGCATGCTCGTCTGCCTCTTATATAAGAAACAACCCTTACACAAGACTTAACCGAGCATAGACGTAGGTGTCTCAGCACTAATTAATTCACGCTTGAATTAACGACTTCGAAACGATTTCTATGATTAAATATTCTAGTGTCCGTGATGGCAAACCATTTTGAAAAGTGGGTCAAATTTTAATATTTTTATGTCCGGTTGGTGACGCGATGAGTTCCATGTCGCCAGCTATTGGCTCCAGATTTTGTGATTTTCTTCCATGGCATTAAGCTAACACACATGGTCAATATAAATCATATTGGTCTATAAATATCGAATTTATTTTTAACTTTACTACAGCTCAAACTATCGGATCCTAGCGTAGTTTTGGACCACCTTATCGACAAAAAAATGTATAACGTGGAGATCGTATTCATCTCAATCGCTCCTGTCGTTCAGGAGTTATACGATGGCCAACAGACGCTTGTGGACTACATAATACAGTGGTATCAATTGAATTAATGCACCAAGTTACACCATTCCCAGTCGACCGTCGTCCCTTCATTACTCCATGTAGGAATTGGAACAAAGAAGGAATAAAGAAAATTACGTTTTACGGGGTTATTCTTCCAAGAGTAACCAAATTTTAATTTATAGTTCAAATACATTAATAATGATATACAGTTATTGCAGTAACCCTGTATAACATATTATGAAATATACATGTGGTCCCAGAAGTCGACGTCAAGCCGAAACTTTCTGATAGCCGTATACTAGTTACCAGAAAAATATAAAAAAATCTAAGTCATATATTTCAGAAATTATAGTAATTTTTTCTTTTTTCTATAAAATGTACATCATGAGAAAGTTTTTTCATTCCTGTTGCTACAAATATTTACTTTTTGCCAATTTTTTTCTCTTACATCATCCTGAATAGTGCTTCTGTAACCTTTAATCCTAAACCCTGTACCGATCACTCCAGCTTTAAAGAAAATGTAATTTTATACCGAACCAAGTTTTCAGAATTAGTTTTTCGCACTACTTCAACTGAACGTCCTGGAAAAAAATTGTACTACGCCAGTTTGGCAAGTAGCTTTAAAAGTTAGCGCATTTAATAAGGATTCTAACGTGGTATAACACTTACTCCATTATTTCTTAGATGAGCCATAAAAAAATTTTTGTTAAACAAAGTCAGTTTTTAACAATTTTTTGGAACTTACATTAAAACGATTCTAGTGCAACCAAAACGTTATTAATGACCACAGCGTGGTTTAAATTAGATAGAGAGAGACATTCCATAAAGTGTGAGCGAGACAGATAGTGACGCTTATGAGACACAGATGCAAATACAAACTAAAGTAATAAAATAATGGTTATAAAATTAAGACAGTCAGTTTCGTTTTTATGATAAAATTTATTACTTATTTTACAAAAGATTTTTTTATATTTTTCTGGTAACTAGTATGGCCTCGCCTATCAGAAAGTTTCGGCTTGACGTCGACTTCTGGGACACCCGATATATTATTAATTAATAGACTAACGATTTACGCCGGCTTCGCACGGGTGATGTCTGTGTGATTATAAGAATGACTTTATGTGTGACTTTATGAAATTTCATCAAAATCGGTCGATTCGTTTTTGAGTTTTAGAGAGACTAATGGACAGCAATAGATCTTTCTATGTATATAGAGATGTAAATACTCGAAGGAGTATGTGTATCATCATAAAGTTGGAGTTGGAGAGAAAATCAACTAGCCAACGTCCAATTGATTTTTTTATAAATTCAAAGTTCAGATATACGATACCAACATACCCGTACCTACATATTTTTTTAAATTTATTTGCCACTTCTCACTTTTATGACATAAAAAACAAATACGTAAAAATCACTTCATTTGAAAAGCTCATTTTAAGAGCTTGTGTTTAATCTACATTTCATAGGTTTGCTATCACTGCTTTTCTATTTCAATAAAGAATAAATAAACAAAGATGTGGCAATGAACGTACCGGTATATCGGAGAAGCCGTCTAGCCAGTAAAACTGTTCGGTGTCCGGGCAATCGTCCACCATAGCCGGCCACCAAGGCCAACCGGGCAATCGAGCCCACACTACAGAACCCGCTCCGAATCTACTGTGTATGAGATCTTCTTCATCCCGTAAATGGATTGGATCCTCGGGAGCAGAGCAACTTGCTAAATTTTTATCTACAAAATAATGAGACAGTTAATGCACCACTCCTTTTTTACATGGTGCTATGCCTATGCATACCCGCCACGCGGGGGCAAGGACTGGTTGTGTTAGTCTCGCATCTACTAAAACCTCGTGGTGTTCCACCTTCGCCGCATAATGGCAGGGCCACGGGAATGCTTTCACACACATCCGCGGCCCCACTGGTGCCAGACGCACCATGGTGTCTCTTCGGGAGAAGAATTCTCTTCCCCCTTCTCCCTTCCAGGTAAGGCGCATCCGGAACACAAGTCGTGCGTCGTCAAGTCCTGAGTAATAGGACGTGTGTGTAAGTATACGTGGTAGAGCCATGCTTTAGTTATAGTAGTAGTATAGTTGTAGCACGAATGGGTCGGCTCGACCGGGGAAGGACCACACTCTCACAGAATACCAGCGTCAAATAGTAGCTTAATGCTGCTGTGTTTCGTATGGTGAGTGTAGAGAACCGGAGACCCTTTTTACAGGAAACGTTGCATTCCATCTTAGTCTTCATGAGTGACAACGCATCTGCATTTTGATTCGAAATCGAAGATACTCGTAGATGTAGGTGTCTATGGGCCACAGCAACCACTTACTATCAGGTGGACTGTGTGCTTAGCAAGTGTAACTATAACAGCATTGCCATTTGTATAATTCTGTTGCATTTATCTTTATGTTCATTGTTAGATACTTTAGTTAGTTTATTTAGTTACTAAAATATTTTCCTAGCCAACCCATCCGTGCTACAACCATTATATAGCTGTAGCGTGGCTCTACCACGTTTAAAATTGCATGTTTTATCTTACATATTTTGTTTTACCTGTGTACAAGAAGTAAACCAGTTTCTAGACCGATCGGTATTTATTTTCCTGTAACTTTAGACACGCAATAAAGAATTTAATTTATGTTATTACAGTATCTAACACAACAATAGTTAACTAGTATTGCTTGTGTTGGATGGATACACGTCAGTCCTCTGTGTCAAACATAGAGTACAGTAACACCGGCAACCGGCAGATCGGAGGGGAGTAGACATAGCGTTTTCCTCCAATAGAAAATGGTCACAAATACAATCGTCTATCACTAAGAAACACACACATAACAATTAAAACAATATTCTAACAATTTCACACACACATAGATACTTTATAACGCTCGGTAACAGCGACAACTCCGATACAGACTCGGATGTGTCGCTCGACCGATTTGCATTTTGTATGAAGGCGATCGTCCTGAGTTGGTAAACAAATCCGAAACAACGCGACCATTATTTTTATAATGTTTTAAATATCTTATTATATGAAAGTATCATCTTTTTATTAAATTTGACATGGCAGATCTCTTGCAGCAAAAAACTGAACAATTGTATTTTTGTAGCCCGTCGATTCAGCCGCGCAAGTTGAAGTTATATGCTTCGATCAATAATATGATCAAAGGTTATACGCATAGGATCGCGTGGACTTTTAATTTGACACAGGGTAACGCCCGCGGCTACTGCCCTCCGATTCGCCAGTGACCCGTATTGCTCTATAATGTCAAATTAGCAATTACGTTAGTACAATTATTTAATCTGTGGCACGGTGGCGCATTAGTTGAACGTTAGGCTGCGGCGTTGCGGGCCATTGGTTCGAATGCCACACGGAACAAATATTTGTATGACCTACAAAATAACGATACCGGGTTATTAATGTACCATTTATGTATGTCGGAGGCCTCCGCGATACAGGGAAATCATCTTTCTGATATCAACTCGAAACTATTAATAAAACTGCGGTTCCAAAGCCACATGTCAAACGTGGCAAATATGGCATAATTCACTCTATGTGGCAATTTATGGAAAGGTCTATGTGCGGTCTTTTAAAGGCTGTAAATGTATGTCTAAATATACGATTACTGACTTGAATTTATTTTGATCATTGACTTTGAATGACTATATTCCAACAGTAAACTAATTGTATAGATCGATGCGATAGAATCAAACCTTATCAATAACGGCCATGTTGGATTTGCAATAGTCTATATAATGTGAAAATACTATCACAGGAATCAGGTTGTACATACATCATCATCATCATCATTACAGACCTTCACAAGTCCACTGCTAAACATAGGCCTTCCCTAAGGAAAGCCACAAAACACAGTCCTGAGCCACCTGCATCCATCGACTTCCTACACGTCATACAAGGTCGTCACTCCATCTAGTGGGGGTCGCCCTACACTACGCCTACCGGTACAAGGCTGCCACTCACGAACCTTTTTCCCCATCGTTTGTCTGTTCTTTGAGCTATATGGCCGGCACATTGCCACTTCAGCTTACTAATCCGTACATACATAGTCGGCATTTATACGTGGTAAAGCCTCATTGCAGCTATATTAGCGGATGGGTCGACTCTACCGAGTTGGACATGTTCTTAAAGAAACAGCAGCTTAATGCTGCCGTGTTTCGTATGATGATTAAAACGGATCAGTGACCCTTTTTACTGGAAACGAGGCATTCGATCTAAGTCGTCAGGGATGAAAACGCATCTGTATTTTGAGTTTTAGGCCGTTTTCCGACTTATTGATGCGGGAGCAGTGCGGGATCTTTAAGGTCTGTACCGAAACGATACCGCGTTGCCTTCAGCTACTCACTTATCGGTGTAAAATCCTGCAGTACCGAAGGTGTCGTCTTCGAGTGATGACGATATTTGGGCGTGCTGTTTGGATTGTCGCCTACGTAAAAAAGAAAACGTTACTAGCGTCATCCATATATCGAAAATAATATTAATTGTCGACTTTTTGTTGCGGCCCAAGAACTTTCCCAAGACGACGAAATTTTTGAAGTGAAAACTTCTTTAGCGGCATTGTACACTTTTTATAATGGGTAAAAAATGTTAAACTCGCGTCAGGACACGGGACCCTGATCGAAAATTCGTAAGACGGATGGAGAGAGAGAGACAGCCGGTGCTGCCACAGAATAAATAATAGTACTACGTAGCGCGGCGTAGAAGAGGAAGTACTTCGGCTCTACGGCGCGGCGAAAATGTATGCCTTTTTTTTTAACATGGGGAAATGCCTACGCATACCCGCCTCGCGGGGGCAAGGACGGGTTATGTCGGACTCGCACCGACTAAAACCCCATGGTGTTCCACCTTCGTCGCATATCGGCAGGGCTACGGGAACGCTTTCGCACACATCCGCGGCCCCACCAGCGACTGCCGCCCCATGGCAGCACCTCATCGGGAGAGGAATATTCCTCCCCGTTCTCCTTCCCAAGTAAGGCGCACCAGAACACATGGCACGCCTTCCTCCACGGCCTCCAATTACATCTGCGCAACAGACGCTCCCGCGTCCGATGCGCGAAGGCCATGGGGCCAGGAAAAACGAGCACTTAGAAGTACTAGCCTTCCCGACCCCAGCGGCGGATCTGGTCTATGGCTCCGCCGCCAACCAAGATTCGGCTGCGGAGGATAGGGAGAGCGGGGCCTCGCAATACCGACAATCCTCTCCCCCCGCAGCCCAATCACCACCGCATCAACGGTGCGGCCCCGTTTGAGTCGCGGAGGATAGGGCGAGTGGCGCATCGCCATACCAACACTCCTCTTCCTCCGCGACTCCACCTCGGCTGCAGCGGTAGGTGGGGAGGACACACCTCTCACCGCAGTCCACCAACACACATCCGAAGTGGGCTTCCCAAGCCCAATCGGAGTGGCCACCTCGGGCCGGCCCTCCACCTCGGACCAGCCATATGGGTTCCTCTTTGTTCGTGTGTAATAATTAAAGCAATTCGTGCAAAATTATTCCCTCATCATTCCAAAATATCAAAAATACACAATGTTAATATTCAAGTTTTCACTTCTGCCGGCACTCCCGGAGTGCAACCCGTTGTTTTTTTTATTGATCTATAGAATATCAAAAAAACTTCGAAGAGCTTTTGAATTTGTTGACTACAGTATTAACAAAACAAAATTAGAGAATGTTCAATTTCTAGTACTAAAACGACGTGAATATATCGCTCCGCCATCTTGTTTGCACGACCGTGCGCGGTAAATGTCGAGCGGCCGCGGCCGGTGGACACGCATCCCGAGACGCGGTAAAACGAAACGATCCCTCCCCGCTCCCGCACATACCGCGCCAATTAGAAGACGCACATTAAAATATATGCGCTCGGCAAGCTTTCGGCACGGTAATAAAATTACCGTGCTTACGGTACCGCGTATACCACGGATTTGCTCTGTGGCGTATAACGAGCGAAACGAATTCGCACCGCTCCCGCACCGACAGGTCGGAAAACGGCCTTAATCGAAGATAGATGTAGATATCATTGAGCCACAGTATACCTACCATCGGGTGGACTGTATGCTCGTTTGTCACCTTTATTCTATAAAAAAATAGATAAGTACCTGGATTCATGTTACAGTACCACTTGTGAGGTAGCTCGTAGCGATCAAGGACGTGTGGGAGATAACGCCAGAGGTTGCACTCATCGCATTGCGCCCAAAGCCCCTCCGTTCTACGCTTCTGAAGCCACAGTAATCTCTCACGGTGTGAGAGACCCACCGGTTGACTAAGAATATCCTTATATATGCTAAAAAATAAACAGGCTTCCATTCTACCTATGGTCGACTTCTTTCAATTCTGAGGTTTTTTAAGCTATTGCATAGCTTCTATCGCGGGCCTTGAGCGCGGGGACCGAATCCAGAAATTCCGTAACGAAAAAAAACCTCACGCTCCCCACTCCGACGGGCACGGAGGTGTGGCGTTGAAAGCCGTGCGTCGTCTAACGTCGTTTCAGTTCGGCAGACTTCGGCACTCGGCAGACTTCGGCACGGTGTTTGTGTGCGTGCGACTAGACGTATGCGTGTACACTAGCTGCTAACTCAATGATAAAAATTCCTGAATAACCTACATGTATTGTAAGACATTAAAAATATTTTAATCAATATTAACTTCTCATTTAATCAATAAGAGAAAAAAAAAAATTGTTTTCTTATCGGTCACCACGCTCAAAAAGTGTAACTTGATTTAATATCAAAGACTTAACTGCATAAATAAAATAAATAAATAATTATAATTGCATAAGTTGCTAAAAAATGCTATGCAATAGCTTTACCGCGGCAGTCACTGAGTGCCACACGTATTTTTTTTAAAGAACTTGTGTTGTATCTTGCAGAGTACAAAAGTTTAGAAAATCCAAAACTGCACGCCTCATAATCTCATTCGATTATATAAAAAGAAAAACATCTCTTTTTCCATATTTAAAATGAAAGAAGAGATCCTTGAGAATATTTTTTTATAGAAAAGTCCTAGTTGTTTTTTACATTTTCATTAATTACAATTAAACGAGACCAAACTACTCAGTGATTTTTAAAAGTAACCTGTGCGTTGAGATTCTGAACCTAATAAAAAAAGAATTATTTTGATACATTAATTCTAACGACCGTAAATCATCACCCTCGAAATTTTTTTCAATCAGTTTGTGTTTACATTAAACACAGAAAATTACTTTTTACTACGATTTTTCTCGATATATGTGTATTTTTATTATAATAAAAATTTACTGAATTTCCATTAGGTGAGAGTAGAGTACAACCTCAACGCTTCGCTTATGGGGCGAGGAAAATCTTAATATATATAAATTACGTGTCACGTTGTTTGTCCGCGATGGACTCTTAAACTACTTAACCGATTTTAATCAAATATGCACACCGTGTGCAGTTTGGTCCTATGCTCCGCGGTGAAGGAACACATCGTGAGGAAACCTCTATGTTTGAGAATTAAGAAAACAAAATAATTTCGAGATATGTGAACACGCATTGGGGCAACGCGGCGGAAATTCCCTCGCACTAAAACCCTCTCAGAAATTAGAGGCCTGTGCCCATCGACGTCTATAGGCTGTAACGTGTACGCATAACATTAACAACTAAAACAGAAGTAGCCAGCGATAGTGTAGTGGTTTAATTAGTATTAAACCACTACACTATCGCTGGCTACTTCTACCCTATTTTTTTTATATGATAGTGTGACAAACTAGCACACACTCCACCTGATGGTAAGTGGTTGGTGCGGCCCATGGACATCTATATCTATCTTCGATTACAAATCAAAATGCAGATGCGTTGTCACCCTTGAGGACTAAGATGGAATGCCTCTTTTCCAGTAAAAAGGGTCTCCGGTTCTCTACACTCACCATACGAAACACAGCAGCATTAAGCTACTATTTCACGCTGGTATTCTGTGAGAGCGTGGTCCTTCCCCGGACGAGCCAACCCATTCGTGCTACAACCATACTACTAATATAACTAAAGCATGGCTCTACCACGTATACTTACACACACGTCCTATTACTCAGGACTTGACTATTTATAAACACTCTTTAAGCGTCTACCTATGTTACCGCTTAGGCCCATTAAAGTCCATTGCTGAACATAAACCTCCCCCATAAACTGTCTCATAGTGGTGATTTTGCCATAGTTGCCACGCTTGGTAAGCGAGTTGGCAACCGCAGTTTATTTTTTTTATTTTTAGCCGTTATTAGGAAGACTTTTGCTGTCCATCTCCTGATTTGGTACCCTCTGTCGCCTCTTACGACACCCACGGGATGATGTGTAACGGTAAACATAAATGTTACCCCCATACTCATCTACACGTCTTTTCTAAATCCATAAACATTATTTTAATGAAATTAAACTTTGAAAAAACCTTCTCCTGTAAAATAACGTAACTAGTCATTTGTACAAAGAGCACTTGGGCGACGTAGTGTACGAAGAAATTATCCATTATAGTAATTTATTTAAAAATTTTCTTCACAATATGCGACACGTTATGAAGTTAGCCATGTTGCAGCAATATTATGGTTGTAGCACGAATGGGTCGACTCGATTTGGGTAAATAGTATCTCTCACATAATACCAGCATAAAATAGCAGCTTAATTCTGCTATGTTAATAATGTATGTTGAGTGTAGAGAACCGGAAATTCTTTCTTTTTCCCTTCCCCTTATCCTTTTGGATTCTGCATTTTGATTCCTAATCGAGGATATATGCAGATGTCTATGGGCCAGCATCCACTTATCTTCAAGTGGGCTGTGTAGTCTTTTGTCACCCTTATTCTTTATATGTATGTATAAGCGTGTATGGTGTAAATACCATTGATTGACTAACTCATCTGACACACGAGATCTTTAAAACTATACACCCGATTGACTTCAAATTTAGTATAGTTACTCATTTCGCGCTTACTAAGAACGATAGTCCCATCAAAAAAAATCTTGATAATTTATATCTAGGTTCCGCATTAAAATATTATCGTGCGCCCAGCGAAGTGAGCGGGTATCAGATATAAAATATATATTTTAATGACAAGTAAATAGATGATGACAAATCCGTAAGCAAATTAAAATATCAAACCTCAAGTCATGAATAAAATATCTACGTATTTTCTAGATTTTCAGTCAGACCTTACCTGCTTTGAGTTAGGCTTTGGGAGTTGTTTTCCTTCGTATCGTTAGTAAAATTTAAACGACTGTTTGCTCTACTTGAAACAGATATGACATCATGTCCCTCCTGTGGAAATATTAATATACTCTTAAATAATTTATCGATTTATTCATTTTTTCAATTATTAATTCTTAAGAGTCCATAACTCAGTAAAAAGTAATAATTAAGCGCGATAATATTCGTAAATTTATTTAAATAGACATTTAATAATGTCCTCCAGACCGAATCCCAGTCACGACGACCTGTCCATACGGATAGCTATCAGCGCAGGACAGGATTATAGTGTCCGAGTGTATGCGACAGCACAGGTGCACTTTCTGTTCCTTACTCTCATAGTCCGGGGGGACGGTACTCGACGACCGGAGAGAGATTGGGCGCAGGATCAATGGCTTTACGATATTCGACTCCGGCCTGCTACTGAGAATTACATAATGGAAAAACCCAATATTTGATTTTGGCACGACCCGGGATTCGAACCCGGGAACACATGATCGCGTTTACGATACTAGAGCAAAGAGGCAGGCAAAGGTATCTGTCTGAGTCTGAGACATTTAATAATCGCATTTATAGTTAACATAAAGCAGCTGATACATTTGCCGTGTAGTGTTGTGTAGCGCTGTGTTTGCTTATAGGAATCTATACGCAATATTATAAGGAAAATAAAAATGGTAAAATGGAATGGAAATGACAAAAACAGGATGTTAGTAGCAAGACGCTGCTGCCCAACTCATTAATAACAATAATAAACCGTGATTGCCTACTCCCTAATATCTTTCCGAAGACAATCAAGGAGGGGGGGGGGGCAAACAATAATTACGATATACCATTGAAAAGTAGTGTTGATTAAAATTATCAAAAATTCCTTCCATATATTCTCTCCCCACAGATTGCCTGATGGGGGAGTTAAGACACATCATCATCATCATTACAGCCCTTCACAAGACCACTGCTGAACATAGGCCTCCCCCAAGTAATGCCACAAAGCACGGTCCTGAGCCACCTGCATCCATCGACTTCCTGCATATCTTACCAGGTCGTCACTCCATCTAGTGGCGGTCGCCTTACAGTACACAGGCTGCACTAAAAGTATCGGGAATGGAATATTTCCACTGTTCCTGTCATATTAAAATCTTTTTAATTGAAAACTCCTTGGTTTTAAAAATCGAATACCATTTATTTATTAAAAAAAAAGATTCTCGGTCTTATCACAAGGTTTTGTCAAACTTGTTTAGTCGTTGAGAAAATGGAATTGACTCGAGAAAATTCAAGAGCGATGATTTATTACGACTTTCGAAGTGGTTTAACACAAAAACAGTGTGTTAACCGGATGATTTCTGCATTTGGTGATGAGGCCCAATCCAAAACCACAATTTATCGCTGGTTTGCTGAATTTCAACGTGAACGTGTCAAGTTCAGTGATGATCCCCGTCAAGGTCGTCCAAAAACTGCAAAACCCAAGAAAACATTGATGCTGTGCGTAAGCTGATTGAGGAAGATCGACATGTGACATACCGCGAAATTCAGGCAACTTTAGACATTGGCATGAGTCAAATACAAATAATCTTCCATGAACAATTAGGTGTAAAAAAAGTTGTTTTCCCGATGGATGCCGCATTCGCTCTGTTAAGAGCAAAAAGCGGCTCGCGTTACTTGGTGCGTCAGAACTCTCGAAAGATTCCACGCAGGATCCTCAGATGCTGTATACAACATCGTATAGGTGAGGGATATACGCGTACGAACCCGAAACAAAAAACCCGAACGTGTTTGGGTGTTCGAAAATGAGTTAAAGCCAACAAAAATTGTTCGTACACGGAGTGTTGCAAAAAAAATGGTGGCCACGTTTGTTTCCAAAACCGGCCATGTTACGACTATTCCTCTTGAGGGACAAAGAACGGTTTGTTTGTTTGCCACAGGTCGTTTCTGAACTCCGTAAAGAGAACTGCAACCGCCGCATCATCCTCCATCACTACAATGCGAGTTCTCACACCGCACACAAAACAAAAGAGTTTTTAGAGCAAGAAAACATAGAATTATTAGACCATCCGCCGTACAGCCCCGACCTAAGCCCTAATGATTTCTATACATTCCCTAAAATAAAGAATAAATTGCGTGGCCAGAGATTTTCATCACCTGAAGAAGCTGTGGACGCCTACAAAACGGCCATTTTGGAGACCCCAACTTCCGAATGGAATGGTTGCTTCAATGATTGGTTCCATCGTATGGAAAATGTGTCAAATTTCGCGGAGAATACTTCGAAAAGCAATAAATACATTTTTAAATAGTAATGTTGTGTCACTTCCTTGATTCCCGAAATTTTCAGTGCCGCCCTCGTACGCCTACCGGTACGAGGCTGTCATTCGAGAACCTTTCTTTCTTTCCCATCGGTTATCAGTTCTTCGAGCTTTATGGCCGGCCCATTGCCACTTCAGCTTACTAATCCGTTGGGCTACGTCGGTTACTCTGGTTTTACTGCGGACATCCTCATTTCTGAGTCTATCACGCAGAGAAACTCCGAGAATAGCCCTCTCCATAGCTCGCTGAGCGACCTTGAGCGTCCTCATACGGCCAGCAGTGTAGGACCACGTCTCAGATCCGTAAGTCATCATTGGCAACACGCACTGGTTGTACAATCTAGTTTTCAGAGATACTTGACGAGAAGATGTATAGCCCCCATGAAGAATTACGACACCTACTGGATGATATTGTGGGGTCGATGGTTCTCTACTGATTTTTTCTCAAGGGCTATAAGCACTCCCTCTAAATTTGACAGTACGCGAGTAACCCGGAACCAATAAGATATTGTTAATTTCTATTTTAAACGCTGATTTACCACGTACTCCACGAAAAAGAAAAAGATCTTAAGGGAACGTGCATGTCTGAGAAAATAAATATTCCAAACAAGTGAAGTTAACCATCACTTCCTTGTCGGGTGAGAAGACCTGTGCCCAGAAGTGACACGTATACAGGCTGTATCTTTATGGCACGGGCAACAGTACAGATGAATACGGACACAAAAATAATTTGAATTTTAAAATCAAATTTTACTATGAAAAACTAATTTTTTGGCGCGATTATAAAAATTGAACTTAAACAATTAACTACTTACAACAGACTGCCGAGCTTCTTCAACAGGTTCACAAGCCGTATCTACAGGTAACTCTGCTTTCTCCATCATTTTTAAATTATAGATCACAGATATTATGAGCAAGACGTACTTGAAACATTAACTATTGACCAACTATTAGCAGAGTTAGCAAACGAAATGTTTTCGCGCCAAATTTTTTTTTTAATGCATCTGTACACTAATGGGAGCCGTAGAGGCTATTATATTTTTATGTTTCAGCCAGATAATGTTTTGTATATATATAGGTATTAATAAATATAAATGATAAAGTATTTCACAATTTTATTTTCATTCGTAGAGTACAGTAAATACTAATTTAATGTTCGGCATGCATTATAATCACAAAACTAATTATAAAGCATAACAGTTTAGTCTATGATACCATGAGTTCGGTAAATCTAGCTTTTTAGTTTTTTTTTAATAATTTTTACATTAAATTTTATTATTAACAGAAATCATAATTTCTTCCGTAATGAAATAAAATCAACCATCACCGGCATAGGGGACACTTATATTTCATCATAGGGAATTATTTCATAATTTATACATTGAATAAAACTAATTTTATAAAGTTTATCGCATTTATATTAATTTATTTTTATTGTTTAGTGAATTAATCGCAACGTTTTGGGTTTTTACCATTACCGTACCCGTCATGACGTCACAATGTCATAGATAACCCGAGTTACAAGGCTATTGAAATAAATAAGTAAAAACTGGCAAGTGCGTGTCGGGTCACAAACAATGTAGGCGTAGGGTTCCGTTGTTGCTCGTCACAATACTTGAATTTAGAAGGGGCCTTCTTGATAATATGAGCATAAAAAGTGAGTTTAGGGTAGATTACGACCCATCTTCTTGTCAGGCATACATCAAATGTTCAAAACAAGATTGTGCAATGTGCAACCAGTGCGTGTTGTCAGTAATGACTTACGGATCTGAGACGTGGTCCTTCACGACTGGGCGTATGAGAAAACTCAAAGTCGCTCAGCGAGCTATTCAGAAGGATATGCTCGAGGTTTTTCTGCACGATAGACTTAAAAATGAGGATATCCGAGTGAAACCAGAGTAACCGACATAACCCAACGAATACGTAAGCAGTAGTGGAAATAGCGTGCACGTGAAGCGTGTACGTAAGCAGTAGTGGCAAAAACGAAGTGACCGCGATGGTATAAAATTACCAAAAATAGCATTTTAAAGCTAAATATTTCGCAAATGAATCCCTGAATCGAAAAAAATGTTGTTCCATACCCAAATATTTATGAAAGACCTCTCCAAAACGCCCCACACGAAGGAATAGACTGGCAAACAAAAAGCTATCCTTCCTTTACCGTTATGGCAGGTACACAAATTAAAAATGTCTTTCAAAATTTTATTTCACAGTTTTGTAGGCGTGAATAATATCTATAACTAGGGTCTCAGAGTGAAACCGCGGACGGACGGACGGACAGACATGGCGAAACTATATTGGGTTCCTTTTTATTTAATTACGGAATCCTAGTAAAGTAAAAAGTAAAGTTACAGCCTATATACGTCCCGCTGCTGGGCACAGGCCTCCCCTCCCTTTAAGGGTTTTAGGACATGGAAGTGTCCGCCGCGCTGCCCCAATGCGAGTTGGCGAACTTCACATGTCTTCGAAATGCTTTTTTTTTTCTTATTCCTCAGACATGCAGGTTTCCTCACGATGTTTTCCTTCACCGCCGAGCACGTGGTATATCAGCACTTAAAATTGCAATTAACAATTTCATTGGTGCCGGCGGGGATTGAACCCGGGTTACTCGCGTTCTGTTATATTTACAGCGAGCGTTAACCATCTGAGCTACCACGGCTCTTTACGGAAATCTGTACGGAATCCTAAAAACATCAAAATTTCAATAAGCAAGATGGCTGGGTGCTATTACCTTACATTAGTCTACAAAATCATTGTTCATTTTGCACAACAAATTATAGTTTCCGCGAAAGATAATGAAACATAACCTAAATCGCAATTTAATACGTTTTTGAACACCGATTAAAAATAACCTTGCCGGGCAACCGTTCTCCATTTAAAGAGGTTTTTTCGATACCTACATGAATGAATTACTTTAAGACGTTTTTGCTTTTAGACCAAATGATTTAAATAGAACATAATCTTTTTTTTTCTTGACTGAACAATTACTGTTATTTAAAGCAATATTTTTCTCCTTTCCAACGTTAAATAAATTGATTTATCTCTTTTAAATGGCTATTACGATTATTGTTTTACTTGCCCTCGCGTAAATTTTTTGGCAAATACATTCAGTGGGGCTAATTTTTTAGATTCAAAGCAAGTAAAACCATAATTTGATATTGATGATATTTAACATAAAATAACCAAGTCACCAATAGGGGTAGGCAGAGACAACGGATGTTCATTTGGTCCAATCCCGACAACATATTCTTTTACATACTTTTCAAATTTACCGATTAACTGTCTGTTAACAGATTTAACACCATTAGATGCCAATGCAGTTTTTGTAGGCCTTTTTGATCCTGACACAAACACTAGAGTTACCTACTATAAAAGAGATTTTAATATCCGTATCAACCTTAGCCATATAATGGTGCTGGAAAGCACTCGATTAGTCGGGAATTAAAAATCAAGTAAATTAAACGCGATACCTAAAATCCGTATGAAGTAGTTTTAATCAACCACTAGATATAAATATCGAAGCGAAACTACTCGGTGTGCTGTTGTCACACGCGTAGTGCCGCTGGCCGCATCGTAATCGCAATGATTTATCATTTTTATATTAAAATGACTAATGAGCTAACAAGTCCACCAAATAGCGGCTAAATCTAAATAAGAGCACTTTTATGTTTCATAAATAAAATGTCAAATTCAACCTCGTTTTCTCCAGACATGCACTAATTTCTTAACTTCAGGCCCACATAATGATTTCCAAACGCAAAAATAAACTTACCTAATTAATTTTTATTGGAATCGTATTAGGAACGCGAAGTAAGCGTGATAGAATAGATTGATTTTTGTACGGAGCCATAAAATAGGACGGAGCTAAACGCTGCTCAATCAAGATCAAGGCTATCAACGTATAACTGTTTCTTTAAAAGAAAACTGAGTGCTTATTAATATAAAATATATTAAACTAAACTTGCATACTTTAGTTTTATATATTTAGGATTTATAGAAATATCTACAGTTGTAGTGTGGCTCTAACATGTAAAATTGCCCTCCATCAGTTTCTGGATACTAGCTGAATATTTACAAATAAGTGATCATTGTGTAGTTGATGTAAGCAGGAGGTTCGTATAAAGTTTTAGAAATACAGGAACAGTACTTATTGGTCCAGATGTTATTTTATATCTAATGTTAAATAAAAAAGGCTTTAGCTTTGTGCTATTTGAAAATGCAAATCTAAAGCATAGGTACTGCTGACAATCTATTGGGCTGATAGCGTTAGCGATCTCTATAGATACCTACTATAATAAACTTACATAACCCTTGCGTTGACTATCGCATACGTAGTAACATTATTTAATCTGTGCTATTGCTATATCATTTTGGTTGTAAAAAGATACTCTATGTGAACTTATGGAATGTCTTCCTAAAGTTACGATTGATTTTACTTTTTTTATAGAAGAGGGGGCAAACGAGCATGCGACTCACCTGATGGTAAGTGACTTCCACCACCCATAAACAACCACAACACCAGACGAATTGCAGATGCGTTGCCGGTCTTTAGAGAGGAGTAAGCTCTTTTTTACTCCGTAATTTAAGTTTGGGTAAAAATATTCTTTTACAATTATTTGAAATCAGTCTTTTTCTAACTTAAAGGCTATTTGATTGAGTTAAACATCAACACGAAATACGCAAAAAACCATGTTTGTATTTGATTCACGTAAACATTATTTTACCTACTTATGTTGTAAAATGTTAATTTATAAGTTTATTGAATAGATAATATATATTAATGACATAGATAATAATAATACCTGTATGTGGCTGTAAGTTCACAATTTATTAAATATTACTTTTTATATGCTCAATAAAAATATAGCCAACCTTCAGCTCACTCTGTAACGTCATCATTAGTAAAAGTTAGAAAGGCTATTAAAAATTATTTAACAGAGAAAGCAAAACTAACTCAAATTAAAATTAAAATTAGTGGTAATAATATACTTTAAAAAAGTAAAAATATAAAAAAATACACTACAAAATTTTACATCCGCAAATAAGTTCTATTGGATTAATTTTATATTAAAGTAAGTACCTAAATTAAAAAAAATCGCTATCCTTTTATAGTTAATTAAATAATTACGTAAGGTTTTAAATTATTGCATCAAATAAAGCGGTCTAAAATATTTATTATAGCTCAGTTAATATGTTAAGCATAAAAATGAAAGTGGATATTACAATTTGCCGTGGTAATTGTTCTAACTAATTCAACAACTTCATGGTGCCTGACAATACGCGTATAAATGTAATGTCTACACACAAAACCCAGTAACAATGGATTGAATATCTTTTGTTATTACACGGTGAAACAACTACATATTGGATTTGGATTAGTAATGGATATCAGTAACTCTTTGTATTTAATTATCATTTTTCCGTTCCAGCTATACGCATCATTTTATTTCAAAAAAATTTTATGTGTTTTTATTGAAAAGAATTAAACTTCTTGAAATAAAACCTGTCACAAGATATTTTTTTCCAATAATTGTCATTACATTGATAAAAAAATTTTATCAGGGGAACATGACAAATCAAAACTTATTCACATGAATCCAATGCGGAACGGAACGTGAATCTGTTTCGTCGCGTTCAGAATGCGGTGACGCACGATTGTCCATTTAAATTTACAAACAGTTGTGTCGCCATTAATTATTGTTTTATTGAATTAAGCCCCAGATATTGTATGAATACAATGTGTTTACAAGATTTTTGCAATAAAATATAAGAACTTAGTTCTAATTCGTGGAAATCTCAGTGGGATCTTTGAATTTTGAATGCACTAGCTCGGCAAAATGTCAGACTGTCGCAAGCATATTTGTTGCTTTGAGCATAGAAAATAGAGGAGCTGCCCAGAGCGTCTATATGTTTTATTGATTATACAAATATGGTTATATTCGACACTGAACTGTCAATATGCTGCCTATCTCTTTTTCACTCAGCGAAGTGTAAGTCTAAGTGTCATTCATAAATGAAACAGATAATAGAAATTGTTTCGCATTCTGGTAAACATTTTTAAGATGACGTCATTTAACCCCGCCTTGCGGCCGATTCCGCCATTTATTGTCTCAGATTTGCTGTTATAAAAAGTCGTTTGATATTTCTTAATTTGAAAATTTTGCGAATTTTTAAACAGTTTATAGTGAATTTTCCAATTCATTATAAAGAACGAAGATGACTAAGTGTTGCGTAAGAGGCTGTACCTCAAAATATAGTCAAAAATCACACGAACTATCATTTCATAGGTGAGTGATTTAGTTTTTGGTGTAAATATAATGTAAAAACGTTTATATCTTTTGCGACAGTAAGTAGATGGATGTAATTATTTACCCTAAACCTTTAATTCATATTATTTAATTACTTCTTATCATTCTTTGCGTATCTATAAAATTTTGTTGTTCGTAAATCATTGATTTATATGTCATACATCTTGTATAACTCAATGTTCGTAAATAGTGATGTTACATTGCTAACAATACATTCTTTCAAGGACATACTTTATTAAGGTTTTCTTGATTTATTCTGTCGTATTATGTGCAAAAGTTTTGCGTTATGCATTGCATTATTTCGGTGTCATGTGTCTGAGCAGTGAGCATAAATGATTAACTAAATTATACGGAAACGGAGTTACATTCATGGTAGGACCTACGGTACCTACATAATAAAAGTGAAGCAAAGCAACAAAGATTACATAAAGTACAATCTAGCGCCTGTAAGTAATCTCTCTCTGTAGGCAAACATGCAAATACCTCAGACTATGGACATTATTACTTGACTTTATTATATATTGTTTACTTATATATTGTATATATTAGCCCATCAGTGCCTTCTAATAATGCAATATACATAAATGTTTAGCATATGCATATTTATAATTTACCTTAAGTCACCTTTTATAACAACCATGGTGTTGTTTAATTTGTAATATTATTTGCAGCTTCATAGATCTAAATCATTATTTTCTGTTCTATCATTTCTAGGTTGCCAAAGAACAAAAAGAAAAGACAAATATGGCTTGACTCTATTGGTGTAGAAAATATCAACCCAACAGATAAACAAAACTTCATATGTTCCCTGCATTTTGCAAAGGAATCTATTAATAAAACTCTTGATGTAGTTAGGCTTTGTGATGATGCAGTGCCAACAATTTTTCCGGCTGTAAGTTTCTAGTTTTGTTACACTTGTACAACAAGCAATGTTTGTTATGCAAATATGATTAGTAGTTCTTTTAGAAGAAGTGATTACTGATGCTTAACATTACTGATTATGCATATTTTGACATAAATAATATTAGTTAGTTTCCAAAATATAGATATTTACTTTATATTTATAAAAAAAACTACATATATTTTTTATCATCTCTTTCCCTGCCCTATGAATCATATATGAACATTTCAATTGTTTAACTATTGTGTGTTTTGTAGACAGGGAAACTGTTACATATTAAAAAATATTTTTATAAACATTTATGATTAAAACATTGTATTTGTGGAATTCATTTAAACTTTTTGCGAAATTTGGAAATTAAGATTGTTAACTTGCAATTACTCTTAACAAAATAAGGCATAGGCCCAGTGCATGAAAATTCACTTAGGGAGTCATGTCCTAATTTGTAGCACAAGTACTCGCTACTAGGTCCACCGGACCCAGTATAATATAAGTTTATTCCAAAACTGCTTTATAAACGTAAATAGTTACTTTCTAATAAGGATATGATATGTGTAAAGAAAACTATAATTGAAACAAATACTAATATTTATTGTTTTTACTTAAACAAAAGTTGTTTCAAAAATATACTAAATTTCTCTAGAGTTTTGTGACATGTTAAAGGCTAATCGTTATAATTTCAAACAAATTACTTATTTCCAACAAAATCTAATATATTTTCTTACACAATAATGTATTTACTTACAAGAAATAAAGAGGGATCAATCTTCATAGAAATATTTAATATAAAATTCAAAAATACAATATCTTCTTTGAACGAAAATCACACTTTCCAACATTCTAGTGACACTTTTTAAACTAACTGACTACCAATGTCGTTATTTGCCATGCTACACTATTGTTGAAAGGTACTAAGAGTTGAAACATTGCAAACGTCGATTTTGAATAGTTATTAAGCAAAATATTAAGTACTGGGTCCATTAGACCCATTAGCGACTGCTTAAGTGTTCAATGTAAAATATGCATCAAGTATGATGATTATGTTTTAAGATAATTAAAATTTTTTAAATAAGATAAACCTGTAATACAGGTTTTTATATCTACATCAGGCACCAGTTTCTCACAAGTTAGGTACCAGTCTGGCAAATTTGTAATACTTAGCATTAAGTTTACCTATTGTGAAGAGAAAATAAATTCATTCATTCATAATTAAAAATAACAGTATGGATTCGAGTAAATCTGATTATTTTCAATACAAAGCTGTAAGTCAAACAATATATGAGAACTACAAGAACATACTAAGAACTATGATTTATAAAGTAATAAAATATGAGCATATATTAAATTTATTATTTTTCAGGCCCAGTTATCAAATAAAGGAAATATTCTAAAGAGTGTTAATTCTCAAGAGCAGGGTAGTAATCAGGTAAAAAAATTTGGTACTTACGTAATACTTAATAGTATAAGTCTATGATACTTATCTATGTGTTTACAAACAAAGCAATTAAGTAGGTGCCTGTCTAATAACTTTTTACTTGAGTATTGTATAAAAGATTCAGCTAATGAGTTATATAGCATTAACTTAACTTTGTAGGGTATGCAGTTCTTAAGAATTGTGATATTAGCTACAAATTGCCTTAGCATATTACAAACATATTCTAAACTACTTTTTACCCGCGGCTTCGCTCGCGTTGGCTTCAATTTAGAAATATCTTTAAAACTACTTCAATTAAAGTTAAAATTTCATAAATCTAGTTCTATTCACGATGAACGTGTGACAGGGACTATATTCATGAACGGGAGTAGAAATATAAGTATTAGCAATGTAGAGGCGGCGAAATGGAAACCAATACCTCATTTCGTCTCGTGGGTGTCGTAAGAGGCGACAGAAGGGAAACTGAAACAGGAGATGGATGGCAGCATCTTCCTGATAACAGTGCAGGGTAATAAAAAGCTGCGGATGCCAACCCACTCGCCAAGGCTCAAAACTCGCGCGGAGCGCAACGAGGTACGAAGGGGCGACGGGGCGGCGGCTCCACTCGCCGTCCGTAACGAGTAGTTTCATTGGGCCTCGCGGGAATCGAACTCTTTTGTTCCTGTGCTTTGAAATCTTACGGCGGGCTACACAGTTCTCGTATTTGCTTAAGCAAACTCATAAACACTGAAAATAAGCTTTTGCACTATTGTTGACCCCATCTACATTGTAATTAGTCAATCAAACTATTCCATCATTTAGATATGAAAATCTTAAAATCCACTTAATTTTCAATTACTTACATCGGTTTTGATACAAAAAGAAGTTGGTGAAATATTGCTATGCTGATAGACACCCAACATATTCAACTAAAGACATTCTGTCATAATCACAATTTTTTGTACACAGTTCTGTTAGTTATTTTGACAATAACGATAAATCATCCCGACACTGGTTTAGATATTTTAAGTCTGACAATTTTTGATGCTGGAAGAAAAAAAGTATTCAATAGAATTATTATTAGTTTATTTACCAGTAGGTAGGTGGCGGTATTATGAGATTAAAACTATAAAAACAAAAACTGTACAGCGACAATAAGTTAAGGTGCGAGTGGGGTGCCGTCTCACAGAACAAAGCCGCCAACATTTATATAAATATAATACATACATTAGGAATAAATTATATTCTATTAAAAATTCTGCTTCTGTCAAAAATACGCTATCAGCGCTGCTAGCGATGTGTAATGAAATTATTTTACGATATAACAATATGAAGAAATAGCAATGTTGTGTTTAGTTGTTAATATCGCCAAACGATCTCTATTCGTTGATTTGGTCAGGCTATATCATGATATAATCAAAAAACAATGTTAAATTTAATTAAATGCCACCATTTCGTGCTATAATTAACTACTTTATGATATTATTAATTTTAATATCAGGCTAATAAATATATAAAAATCTCTTTATTTAAACTATATGGATAGTAAGAGTTTTGCAATAATTACAGTTTTATCAGTTTATTTATAGATAATCAAAACTTTTTTATATGTTAGAAATTAAACTTAGAAACATCTCACATTTTATAAATTTCGATAGATGTCACTATTATCTACTATTTAAGTAGTAATTAGTTACTATAAACTTTGTTAATTCCTACTAAAATGAAATAAGAAAAGAACTGAAAAATGAACGTTCGAATTTTCAAATAATTATGAATTAAATTATTAAACATATAAATGTATGTTATATATTTTATTTTATTCATTAGCAACTGGAGGTAAAATACTAAAATACTACTTTTTGGATTTCACGTTAGATGGCACTGTTTTGATAAAGTGAAATTTAGATTGTCGCCGTAGTTAAAATTATAACGCAACGGTTAAAACTCATTTTAGGCTTTATTTATAAATATGTTATTTATTTAAAAAAAAAACATCAATAATCAAGAATATAAATAATAATAATAATAATGTCCTCCAGACCGAATTTCGGCCACGGCGGCCAGTCTCAACGGAGACTAGCCATCGGCGCAGGACAGGATTATAGTGCTCAAGTGTATGCGCAAGCACAGGTGCACTCTCTATTCCCTCACTCAAGAATATAAAATAGAAATTAACATCTTGAGGAAGGAAAATACTTAACCCTCTTTTTTTGATGATCTGTAATCGGATAAAAAGTAGCCTATAAGTTGCCCCGGGTCCCTAACTATCTACACACAATTTCATGGAAATCTGTCGAGTAGTTTTTGCGTGAAACGATAATACACAGACAGACAGACAGTCAAAACTTCTAAAACCACTAATTTGGCCTCAGTGCCCTTTATTTAGTCCCCGGGAATTGTTTTTTCCAGAAAATATTAGAATTACAGACACGACTTTTATACAAATTTATTATATGTATAGATGATAGTTACAATTGAATTTGTTATCTATAACAAGACCGAGATATGTCTGGGTGTCCACAGTTTCTATGAGAGGGCAGTCACATGTAGTAGTCAGGCCGTGCAAGCAGTTATGGTTTTGTGCAACTATGTTTTTGGCAGGATGGCGATAACAGTTTTTTTTTTTTTGGTATTTAGTACTACAGTGGCACCATCTTAATAGAGAATCTACATCAGACTGCAGAAGTTCAGAGGCTTTTGTGGATCCTATACATTATTAAAATCAAAATCCTATACATTGCTTAAAGGCATGTGTCATCTGCAAACTACAACTGCAGAGTAAATAAGGCAGTTATTCAAATTATTAACATAAGTTAAAAAGTGTAAGGGCCCCAAAACTGATCCTTGAGCGGTGCTTACCGTCACTTCTAAGGGTTCACTTAATGAATTTTCAATTTTTAATGTATATCCTATTTTTGAGGTAGCCTATCACAGCAGCGGGCCACGAACTCTACAGTGATCCAACTTATTTATTAGTTGCCGGTGTTCTAGAGTATCAAATTAATATATTAAATTGATTTTTTTATTAGTTTTGTTCTAAGAAGCTACAGTCTAAAATACTTTTTATTTAAAATGGTTGTGTATTCAAATTATTTTTAACTTTCATACTTTTAGGCTCAAGTAGTACCCCTGAAAGTGGATTCTGCTTTCAAACACAATCTGACACCAGGACCTTCCAGATTACCAGTAAGATTCAGTTATCCTTTTATATAGGTGTTAATATTTATATAAGTTAGTGATTGTTTATATATGTTTAGTCAAGATTCCAAAATGGTTCAAAAGTGCCATTTTTTCTTTTCTTAAAAAATATTGCTTATGTCACTTACTATCTTCAAAAGTAAACGAAAAAAAAATTTTGAAAACGATTGCAAATGTACATTAAAAGAGACGAATTTATCCAGGACATAAGTTTTTAAAATTTTTAACTAATAAAAAGTTTATGAGTATATTCATTGTTGAACCTGTTGAGCCCCGTCATGGGGTGAATAGATAAACAAGCGTTTCCGAGTATCCACTATCCACCTTAGGGTGCATAAACGGAATAACCGGATTATTTGGTATAGCTGACATGCTTGGCATTTTATTCGACGCGAACACGAGTCTATTCGGTGTGCAAATGTTCTCGTCTTAAGCTTTGAAGTTATTCAGTTCAAATTTACCCACATGAAACTGAGTTAAATTATCTTTTTTCATAATTTTCAGATTAGCACAACTTTAGTTACTAAATTAAAAGAAAAAGTGACGAAACAGAAGAATAAAATTAAAAGGCTGAATGAAAAGTGTAGAAGACAATCTAAGAAAATTGCCAATTTTTCTCAAATTTTGAAAGATCTTCAATCTAAACATATATTAAATACTGAAAATACTATTTTATTAGAAGATTGTGCAGGACCGAAGGACTTTTTAACAAGACAAATAAAGAAATTAAAAAGGTTTGCCATTACCTAATCAGTACTCTCAAGAAATTAGAAAATTTGCTCTCACATTACATTTTCTTTCGCCTAAAGCATACAACTTTGTACGACGGACCTACAATACCTGTTTGCCACACAGTCGCACAATAGCTAAGTGGTATCAACATGTTGACGCAGAGCCCGGCTTTACCTTAGAAGCTTTTAAAACCTTAAAACTCAAAGCATCTGCAACTACTGGACCAATACTTTGTGCGCTAACTATAGATGAAATGAGCATAAGAAAATCGTTAACTTGGGATGCTACAAAAATGAAGTTTTATGGTCGTCTGGATACAGGAACTCTTTTGGACAGTGACTCTTTAGAAGAAGCTGGACAATCTTTAGTTCTAATGTTAACAGCTATAAACCAGTCCTGGAAACTTCCTGTTGGCTATTTTCTAATATCAAGCTTAAATGGTAATCAAAAAGCAAAACTTATAGAAACATGTATCCAGTTAACAGAAGAGACAGGGGTCATTATTGTATCTTTAACTTGTGATGGGCTAGCTACAAATTTTAGCATGCTAGAGTCGTTAGGATGCAAAGGAATAACAAAAAACCCAAAAGTAACATGGTTTCATTACAGCAATTCCACAATAGATGTCTTTCTGGATCCCTGCCATGCTATAAAATTAGTTAGAAATTCCTTTGGGGAATTAAAGGTCTTTAAAGATGTTCAAAAAAGAAACATAGACTTTAGGTATGTAGAAAATCTTCACAATTTGCAGGAAAAAGAAAATTTATATCTGGGAACAAAAATAAGAAAAGGACACATAGAATTTTCTAAACAAAAAATGAAAGTTAAATTAGCCACCCAATTATTAAGCACTTCTGTTGCAGACGCCCTGAATTTTTGTGAATTCAATTTGAAATTAAAAGATTTTCAAGGGAGCTCTGGTACAGCCAATTTTATTAGAATAATGAACGACTTATTTGATATTTTTAACAGTAGGTCATTTCGTCCTCCAGGTTGGAAAAAGGCAATTTGTTCGTCAAATATAGGACTAGTAACAGAATTCCTCTTGAGTGCCTTAGATTATATCAATGGGCTGCATCTTTTTTCAGGAGAACTTTTAGTAATGTTCCGACGTAGAACTGGATTTATTGGGCTAATTATTAATATTCATAGCACACTAAATCTGTATAAAAGATTAGTACATGAAAAAATGTTTTTGCAATACTTGCCATTATATAAGATCAGCCAAGACCATTTGGAATTATTTTTCTCCGCTATTAGAAGCCGAGGAGGTTTTAACAACAATCCTAACGCATTGCAATTTAGGTCAGCATATAAAAGATTATTAATAAGAGCAGAAATTCGAGAGCATGGGGTAGGAAATTGTGTTGCGTTAAACCAAATTAACATACTAACTTGCTCCAGTAAAATAGATCCGATTGATAACATAAACAGCCTCACGGACCGAAATTTACTTGTAAATATTCCCGAAAATGAGAGTGATTTGTATGATCAGTATTTAGAATGTTTATCTTTAACAAATTTAAACGAATACACAGAAAATGTAATAGAATATATTGGAGGGTTTATTGTTAGAAAATTAAATAGGCGTCTAAAATGTGAACAGTGTCTAAATTTAATTCAAGGCTGTGTAAATAAGAAAGGAATTGTTTTCTGCAAGACCAGAGGCGGATTAGTTTTTCCTTCCGAAGGCGTTAAAAGTATTTTAAAAAGAGCAGAAAAAATTTTAAAGTTACACCTTCATAAAAATGTTAAAAGTGAAAATTATTTTTTATATGTGTACTTATTTCTGATGGAACATTTTCAGGAAGAAAATGTTTTATCTCTTGATGTACAACATGACACTGAACATAGAGAGTTATTAGTTAAGAGTATAATCAAATATTATGTAAATATTCGATATAAATATTTTGGTAAATGTGCTACAGAAAAAGTTAGTCTCCGCAATCATCTTACTAAAACGATCTTGTTTAGAAATGAATAAAAGAAAATATTGTAAACACATTAATTATGAAAAATTCGATAAAGAACATACAATAGAGTTTGACAAAGGTGAGGTTATTAATAAGTATATTAAAAAAAATAGATGCAACTTGTCCTTTACCGAAAAAATCGTACAACTTTGTAAGTATACATCTGGTAAACATCGTAATATTATATTCAGACCAAACACCGCAACTAAAATTATACTTAAAGGAGCTTACTCAAGAGTTAAATAATAAAACACGAAAACTAGGAATTTGTAGTAAAATTACAGGAGAAGATAACAAAGTAAACACTTACCAACTACTTGACGACTACGAACACATTGTCTCATATAAGAAATCATTAAAAATATACTATGCTAACATACGCAGCATTGTCACACCAGGAAAGTTTCACGAGTTACAATGCATACTAAAAATGTTCAAAAATACTGCCATACAAAGATGTTTTATAGGTCAAAACATCTTTGCTGCCATCATTATTTTAACCGAAACTTGGATAAAATCCGAAGCAGAAGCAAAACGTTTTGTCATCCCTAACTACAGCCATTTTACATTTTTTTTTGTTTTGGAGTTTTTTTAAGATTTATATTTGGATATGAGAGTATTTATTATTATTATATATATATATAACAAACAAGATAAGTATTTTATAAAAATATTACGTTATTAAACTACTTTCTATTGCTAACAAAAATTTATTTATTTTCCTACTCCATCCATCCATCCATTACATTCTAAAAGTTCGTTGCTGCACCTAGGTCTCTACTATAGATTGGGATTACCTCATAGGGCATTTTGCCACAGCTACCACGCTTGGCAGGCGGTTTAGCATCCGCAGATTTTTATTATTTTGTATCTACTTCACTTGGTCTTTCTTGATTTTGTTGCCAAAATCCAGAAATCACCCATGCTAAGCCGGGGTGGATATAAAATAAAAAATATTTCACGGCAAATAATTTATTTGTTATGATAATTTGTAACCACAAGTGCATCGTAAAGTATAATAATATTCAAATCACAGCGATTCTAAAGTAGGTAGTTTTTACTTCAAGAGATATTAGTTTAAACGGCCACACGAAACTGGTGCACAAGCAACTGGTGGGGAGGTGCTACTAGCTCTAAAAGAGAACTCCATCCTGTTTAACCATCCTGGCTTTAGATAGTAACTTATTAGCCCAGAAGTAAAGCTTATTCTGTATAATATGAAGTCAGAGCAACTAGCTTGTTAACTTACACCTTACAAGCAAGAGTTGCTATCCGTGCTTTAAGTATCAAAATCGTCTTCAAACTATTATTTAAACGATAAAACTGGAGCAGCAATCATCTGGCGGTTAAATTCACACGAAATTCCCCTAGCCTCCCTAATCGTTAGAGAAAATATAATTTTGCATATTAAAAATAAATTAAATACATAAAGGTGTTACTAAATTTTAAAAGTTGATTGAGTTCACATCACTAAAAAATGGGCGGAGCTTACAGCGTCCGCCATTTATTGTCTCAATTTGACACGATTTTTTTGTAGGCTTGCCATCTCCTCTATTTTCTATGCTCAAAGATTTGTTGTCGTGCTTGTGCATCTACTGTCACTGTCAGTCTCAGTCGGTCACTGGATGGCAATTTATTTGAACGTGTGTTGGTGCTTCCTGTTGCGGCAAAAGCAATTTGCATGAAATCGCGTTTATTCAATTATACATTATCTCGTTACACATAACATAAATTGTGAATGGGGGGATGCCTGGTGTAGACGGACATTATATGATATATGTTGAGGCCGGGCATTGAGTTAAAAAGAACCTTGTATTAAGTTTAGGTGTCGACGACTTTTCCCATTGTTTCGAGTTGCAAACTTAGGTTTTTGTGATAAAAAAGTTTAAAAATCTTCAGAAATGAAGGAACTTCACAGTAAAGAAGAAACATCCGACGATGAATCAGGCTTGGGATATCAGAATACTTTGGTGAGTATAATTTAGAATTCTGAAGTAATTTGCATGATACTAAAGAACTTTCTATTTTCTAGAAAATTGCTAAATTCATTTCTTGAAGTCGTTGCAATAAAGTCTGATTATGTATATTTTTGTTTGTGTTTTTTAAAATAAAGAATATTTACGCAAAAACGTCTTTAATGTGTGAAAATTAAAAAAGGAATGTGACTATAAACCTAACCTATGTGTGAAAAACTATTACAAGACAAGATGCCTGTTTTAGTGTTATTAACATAAATTATTCCGGAATATTTATTTTTAATGATTTAAAATAATATTCTTAAAGATAGTTACATATTTGTACATATGTATTTACTTACTATTTAAACATTATTACACTATTATTTAAAATTTTAAAATATTTATTTCTATTCAAAATAATCATATTTTTTATAACTATTATGTAAAATCCATTAATAATTATAAGTTCTGCTTAATAATATTATTTATTTAACATTTACAATTTGCAAACTTTTAATATACTAATTGGTTAATGTAGCTTATATGACCTTATGATATACGTTATATTGTGCTTCAAATAATTTATAAAGTTGCAGTGAGATATTTGTAATCAAAACTTTGGTATCTATTTTTATTGTTGTTTATTTTTATTTAATTTTAAGTAATTGGTTGTCTTTACCACTGAAGTCATAATTTATATAGTATACAGTATTAGTGATGCTGAAATTAAACATATAGCTCATAAATAGATTTATGTTGGCATATAATATAATTGCATTCCCTTTCCCCTTAACCCTCCATCATTTGGTCTCCCTTTCTGAGAGCTTTCATTTGGTAGGGTTTTTATTTATTTTATTTAAATATTAGTATGATATATACACAAATATAAATAATAATAAAATTACTTTTTTATACTTTTCATTTAATTATATTTAACATAGAAATATATTATATTTATATTTTATGGACATTGAAAATGAATGAGACTGACAATGTTATAATTTTTCAATTGTTATGTAATATATATATCTTTAATTAGCCATATTATATTAATATTTGTTAATAATAAATACATTATTTCATATACATAGTTTAATCTTGGCAAGAGAATATTTAATATTGAATGTAACTCAAACTGTAAGATTTATTACATATAGGTCTTTTTGGTATTAAGTTATTGATTCCAGGTTGAGTTATAATAGCTCCTGTTTAATTTAGTTCTGTTAAATTAAAAGGGTTGAATAAAATACAAAAAACATTGTAAGTATGTTACTTTTCATTGAGACATACATAAAAATTTCTTAACAGGAAATTTACAATTGTTATACTAAATTATCTTCTTGCATCATGCATCTTCTGCTGCATCACCCCTTAGTATCAGGTAGGATAGTAGTTAAGTATGGGTATAGATAAATATCATTATTTATAAATTATCTTTGAGGTATAGCAATAGAAGATAACAATTGTGCCCTCCATTGTGCATTACTATATACTGAAAGCCAATATATAAAGTATTATAAAATGCCCATACTGGTGACAGGTTGCAGCATTAAAGGTGAGATACATCTGGAACTGTGATTAACAAGCTGCATGTCAATGATGTCGAAAATCTCCTTACATTAGCAGAGGTGCATGTCTTAAAGTGGACTGTGATGGTGTGATGATGATGATAATGATAATTTATAAAATAAATAAAATTAAAATATCTGTCAGTAATTGAACTTGATATCCATTACCCTATATCGTACCATGGGTAATACGGTGGCAATGGGAAACAAGACAGGAGATAGGCAGCAGTGTCTTTCTGATAACAACTCAAAATTTTGCCAACCCGCCTTCTAAGTGTGGCAACTATGGCAAAATCCCCCCTATGAGGCGGTCTATGGGGGATTTTTATAGGCTGCAGTGGATGGATGGTCTGTCTGTAATATTAAAATAACAAGCTTCTATTAAGTTCAAGGGGCTCTATGCACATTATTAAGACATAATTAACCGTTTAAAAGTGTCTGTCTGTCTGTTTGTCTGGACTAATTTAATGCTAAAACAATTGAAATTATAAACCAGTTTTATGATTTTTTTCTGAAAATATTTTGTGATATGGCAATAAAACTATAACTAGGATATTATGCCATTAATTTGTGTTCCTTTTTGCCAGCTTCAAAAAGAAGCAAGTATTCAATGCAACTGCATGTCTTTTTTTGTGTGTTACTTCATAACTTTTGTTTGGGTGAACCAATTTTGACGATTCTTTTTTTATCTGAAACCTGGAGCTTCTCATGTGGTCCCACATAAATTTAATCAAGATCTGACCAGCAGTTTTTGAGTTATCTTTAATAATGCGTATTCAAATTACTTTGAATAAATGGATTCGGTCATTTTGAAGTCGGTTGTACAATTTTTTTAATTTTACCACTTGTTACATGTAATGGTTTTAAAATTACATCTATTTAACCTAACAGACAGTCTTATAAAGTCTTTGAAATGAGAATAGTATAAATATGTATACATAACCATAAACACATGGTATACACTCAATAAAAAGAGCTTACTCCTTTCTAAAAGGCCGGCAACGCATCTGCAATTCCCTTGGTGTTGCGTTGTTCAGGCGGTAGTCGCTTACCATCAGGTGAGCAGCATGCTCATTTACCTCGTCTATAAAAAAATCCTTCGAACATTCAAGATCAATTAATTCCAAACTATTTTTATGGCTCCAACTTTTCTTAAGAAGTAAACAGTCCTTCCAATTGTAATTGCTTGCTGTATCCCATAGATATACCATGGAGGCTATTATAAAATTATTGATTACAGTGCGAGCTATGTACATAACTTGATCATTTCTAAAATTTATTTCTTATTAGGTTTATACAGAGAAATACTATAGTTTCAACAGAAGTCCTCTTATTCATAGGAACCATCTGTGTAAGACCATCCCTTTACCTATTTCTGCATCCTAACAGAAGTTCTTGTTGGTGTGTTCCAACCTGAAAGTTATAGAGATATACCAGTATAATAGGCTCCATCTTAGTCCGCAGAGGTGAAGCAGTTTTTGCCATTTTTGTTTGAAATTTTCTGTAGGTGTCTGTGGAATATAGTAGCCATTTCCTTAAAATATAATTAGGGTCACAAACGAGCACACAGTCCACCTGATGGGAAATGGATGCTGTGGCCTATAGACAACCATAATTAAGCAACTGCCTGGTCTCTACCATGATAAAAAATTACCATCATGTTGACTATACATCAGATTTATGAAGTTTTTTTTTTTAATTTTGTACCCGGATAACATCAAAAAAATTTTTGACACATGATGAATTACTGACAACACTGACTTAAATACTTTTCTGTATTACCTGCTTTAAACATACCGGTACATTACGTACTTGCTAGAAGTGTTTTAATTAATACATGACATGAGCTATCGATCTTTATTGCAATCGCATGCCACTACAAATTATTAATAAAAATGAATGAACAGTGCCGTTATGCTACAATTTTTTTATTGCATAAGGATGTTGAAGGATCATAGTCCACCTCAGTGTAAGTGGCTGCTGTGGCCCATAGACACACCTATGCTCGACGATTCCGTGGTGCAGTGGCTTAGCAATGAGTGGCTGCGTGGTGGTTCGCGGGTTCGAATCTCGCACGGAACAAGTATTTGTATGGACTGCAAATAACTGTTCTGGGTCTGGATGTTTGTCCTTGTGCAATTTATGTTTGTAAACTGCCCCCACGATACAGGGGAAAATTCTAGTGTGGTACGGGTAACGTTTTAAAAAAAATTAAGAATCAAAATGCGGGTGCGTTTTCACCCCGCGTAGTTTTAAAGATAGAATGCCTCGTTATAAGTAAAAAGAGTCTCCGGTTCTCTATACTAAACATACGAAACACAACGACATCAAGCTGATGATATTTCACACCAGTACTGTAAGAAGTCCTTTCCCCGGTCGAGCCGACCCATTCGTGCAATAACGTATAAAATACAATTCACAATACAATGAGACTACACGTACATCAAAACGAAGCCAACCACACTAACCACCAGAGTTACACAATCGAAATGCAGAACCGAACATAAATAACTTATTTTTAGGCTAATGGTTCGTGTTGGAATTGCTCTAGTGCCGCGATTCAGGTAGTCCGATCAGTAGACAACGCAGTCTAGAGTTTTTTTTTATAGAAGAGGGGGCAAACGAGCATGCGGCTCACCTGTTAAGTGACTATGTTATGTTAAGTTATATATATATATATATATATATATATATATATATATATATATATATATATAATTGGTAAAAAAAGCATTAAGCTGCTATTTTTTTTTATATATATATATATATATATATATATATATATATATAGAGTTTGGTTCGCATATGAGTAAAATTGGTTTCGTTGAAATTATGTTTTTAGTTTTAGGGCAAGAAAATATCCGCCGCGCTGCCCCAATGCGTGTTGGCGAACTTCACGTGTTTTCGATATATGATGTTTTCCTTCACCGCCGAGCACGTAATAAATCAGCACTTATAATTTCAATTAAAAAGTTCATTAGTGTCGTCGGGGATCTCGTGGCTACCATGGCTCTTGACAATGTCTCAAGAACAATAAATATGTACACCTTGTATTAATAAATTACTTTATCTAGCTATCCGAACCGGCTTCGCGCCGGTGATTTCTAGATCTCGACAATAGCGCCACCTGTCCAACAATAGCATAGAACTATCCAAGTGTAAGTGTAAGTACTCCATAAAACGGAGGAAAAAGAATTAAGAACACACGTACACAAATATACAAAATATTACTTACATAATGTTTTGTTTTTATTAAATAAGGGTTGACATAATTATACGTGGTAGAGCCATGCTGCAGTTATATTAGTAGTGTAGTAGCTCGAATGTGTCGGCTCGACCGGGGAAGGACCACGCTCTCACAAAATACTTGCATAAAATAGCAGCTTAATGCTGCTGTTTGTTTCGATTGGTGAGTGTAGAGAACCGAATACCCTTTTTACTGGAAACGATTCCATTTTAGTCCTCACGAGTGACAACGCATCTGCATTTTGATTCGTGATCGAGTATAGTCTATGGATCACAGCAACTACTTACCATCAGGTGGACTGTGTGCTCGTATATCTTTTTTACAGAATAAGGGTGTCAAACAATCCTATAGTCCACCTGATGGTAAGTGGATACTGTGGCCCATGGACATCTGATGTATCCTTGTTTAAGAATCAAAGCGTGCGTTGTTACTCCTGAAGAGGTGGAATGCCTCGTTTTGCAAGAGTCTCCGGTTCTCTACACTCATCATACGGAACACAGCAGCATTAATATGCATTTAACGCTGGCTCTATGTGGTCCTACCCCGGTCGAGCAGACCCATCATTGCTACAACTAATACGAGTATAACTGCAGCGTGGCTTTGCCACGTATATATTGAGACTAAAGAAGTTTAATTTCAGAATGGTTATACCGTTATCCATCAAACGATACAATATCTAGGTATTGTTTGTAGTAGTTTCACACACGTTGTGAGCTGGGAGGGTGTGATGAATTCTCCAATGTTAACAGAGGGCAATTTCTTTTATGGTCTCATATCCACGCTCAGCCGCCGATTAAGCTGGGTTCCACTAAAATTAAGCGAGAGTGTTATCACTGCTATAAAAATATAAAGTGGTGGACAGTTTTTATCTATAGATAAGAGGATTTGAGCGAGTGTTTACTAGCGTGAAATAGGTTGAAGCTTGGGAAATCGTTGATTCGCGCTATGTATAATTTCTTTTAAAACGAAGAACAAATAAATGCTTAGTTTTGACTAATAAAATACAGGTAGAAAGTAGGTAATACCTGTGGTACTACTATCTTATGCGAAAGTATGTTTGTTCGTCCTTCTAACACACTTGAATTGAACGCTTCTGCTTCGGCTTCTAATGAATCTTTGCGTAGAAGTTGTTTTTTTTTTTTATTAAAAGCCAATGTTCGACTACAATACCATCTAGTGGTGAATTGTGATGAAATCCTAGTCGATAAATCGATTTGACTTAGCGTAACAAACATCGATCACTATCTTTATTAGTGATCGATGGTAACAAAAGCTTTATTCACTCTTAACTTGAAAACGTAATAATACAGAAAGACGAACTCCGGCAAATTATCCCACTCCTGTCTATGTCGATTATAACGTGATATAGGTTTAATGATACCTATTATAACATATATATATATATATATATATGATGCAAATAAATAAAATTGATGCCTGTTTGTTTGTAACGTCAAAATAACAGCTTTTTACTAAATGCATATGAAAGTGTATACGGTACGGTGTTTAGTGTTTTAAATTTTTGTCTATATCTGTCTGTTTGTTCCGGCTAATCACGGAAATGGCTGAAGCGATTTACAAGGGACCTTCACAGGCAGATGGCTGACTTTATAAGGAATACTACTTATTCTAATTTTATTAAAAAATAGGGTTCCGCGCAAAAAAGTCAAATCCCATAAAAAATACAATCGTAATAAATTCCATGTGGATGATGTCGCGGGGATCAACTGATTTTTCAATAAAGTTAATTTAGTTTAACCGAAGCGGCCGAGTAGCTGATAATAATATTGTCCTCTTGACCGAATTTCGATCACAGCGGGCAGCCTCAACGAAGACTAGCCAACGGTACAGGACAGGATTATAGTGCCCAAGTGTATGCGCAAGCACAGGTGCACTCTCTATTCTCTTACTCTCATAATCCGATGGGACGGTAAACCGACACGATCGGAGAGAGTTCAGGCACAGGACCAACGGCTTTACGTACTTTCCGAGGCACGGGGATGAAACACCGCCAACCTCCTGACTCCGGGCAGCTATTGAGAATCTCTTGACTGAAAAACTTAATAAACTGACTTTTTGGCCCGAGGACCTTATAATTAGCAGTCGCTCTACTACAACCACTAGACCATCGAGGCAAGTAACATATAGTTTAACATAAGACATTCGAAGCAAACTGTTTGCTGCGACTCTTAAGCGGGGAATTCACTAGACGGACTTGCCCACGGGCATGTCTGTAGACATGCCCGCCGGACTTCGCTACTATAGGTGTGTGCGAAGTTTGATAGTGCAGGAGCGTCGCAGGTCCGGCAGACTGGCCTGTTGGACGTCCGCGCGGACATAGACATGCCCGACGTGAATGCTTACTACGGGATGTCTGTTTACAGGCACAGGAGTGCAGACGGCCTTTTATTATTATTTAACGAACTTTGGAGATTTTTAATTTGTAATGACTTTTAATAATAATAAAATATTCTGGGAAGAGTTTATATAACTCTACATCCATGCGTAAGTAATTGTAGAGGTCTCCTGGTTCATCAACTTCTAATTATTTCTGTAAATTGATATGGCTAAAGACATATCAATTTTTATATCATTCTTTGCACCAAATTAATAATAAATAAATAATAAGCATTGCAAATCTAGGTTGTCATCTTAATGTGCACGCACAACAAATTACGTAGCCGGTCTAAAACAAACTGACGAGGACGAGTCTGTGTAGTGTATTGCGGCGACAGACAGCCCGCGGGCATGCCCGTCTAGTTAATAATGCGTACTGCAACGGATCGGTTTCTAGGTGCTAGGATTCCTATTCTGTCTAGGAGTCTGTCTGGGTACCCCCCCCCTAAATGATCGCCCCTCTACCTTTTTTTGTCGGATGGTTGCGAATTAATTAATGTCTTTATTGTAATGGATTTCCGCAAAGTAACGCCTGATTCTATCAATTATAAGGGACAAGTACAAGATATAATACGAATTAAAATAGGAATTCATAATTTAAACTAAAACAGGTATCAGTTTGGTGAATATCGTAGACTGTATGATGAAATACGTCAATAACCACAAACGTTTTTTAGAAATATAACATTATGCTTATAATTTTCATGGTTACTAAACCATATTGCAGACCGAGGCATTATATCTCTCCGTTATACCTCTCCGTACTCTAATATATTCTAATATATTCTAATATTAATATATTCTAATATACTCTAACATACTCTAATATACCTAATATATTCTAATATACTCTAATATAACTCCAATATATTCTAATATACTCTAATATACCTCTCCGTACTTATGTTTTGCATCGCGAAAAAATCTACACGATTTGATTAATACGCAAGACGCGCGAACACGTACTATGTCCTCCGCTAGTTGCGGTAGCCTGACGCGCACGCCAGACGCGCTAATTCGGCACCTCCCGTATTTCTCTTGTTATTTTTCCTGCTCATCGCAGACGCAAGACGTGTTACGCTTAGTCTTCGGACACGATTTAGTCCTCAGGGTTGAAAACTCATCTGTAGTATTAATTGTATGACGTAGGCTGCAGGTGTCCATGAATTGCATTGGTAACCATCAGGTGGATTCTGGGTTCGTTTATCATTTCTGTCTTACTAAAACAAAAATTGCCGACGTCTTTACGTCCGATTGCAATCAGGGCGTTTTCAAGGCAAGAGTGAACAGGCTTTTCGTACGCTAAGACGTTGCGTTATATCATTTAGGGCTTCATCACCACTCGTCCCCAGTAGTCAAACACTGGTTTAAGAAAAATTTAACTACATGCTTTTATCATGAGCTCTGATAATGGGATCGCGAGAATATTAGGTCGTTAATACGTTTGCGAAATTTCAGATTACTCAGCTGTTCCGAATTGGATAAAAGCAAACCGGTCGAGCTAGAAAAAATAAAACTAAAATGAAACTTTTGTTACAAAGTTAAAGCTAACTTGAAGCATCTAAGAAGAATAGAAACAATTTGACATTCTGATGTCGGTGCTAAGACACATTGTATACAAGAATTAAAGTGAACAGCAGTCGGGATGGGACGTCCTTGACGAAAGTTTCTCGACCAAGTTGGCGATATAATAAATAACTCTTATTTGGAGTACCCTTAACCGACGAGCTTGTATACGTAGGTATATGTTATAGAGAGTTGTGTCAGGACCGTACCAAATGGAACTCCGTAGTCTCTGCCTACCCCTCTGGGTGACAGGCTTGAGTTTTTATGTAATTAAAACCCCGACAGTCGACTTTTGCTTTTTAATAAAAGTTAATTATTTATACTATTTTTAGTGTATCACATTCATAAACTCGTATGTCGTTTAAATTATGAATACCTCGATACGCTTTTTGCCGATACGACACCGATACCGATGTTCTTATAAAAATATCGGCGTTACCGATACCGATACGCTTACAGAATTCAAGTTCGCTTTATAGAAGTCAAAGTAAAGTAAATTAAATACAAGTCAGGTTATTTTTTTATTAATGTAAAAAAACGGGACAAACTAAATAAAACCGTTTAAAACTATAGATGGTTGAGATTAGTTAAAGTTTTAGTAATTAAAATTATCATTAATGAGATTTTTGTCAATAAAAAGAAAGTATTCTTAAGTTTTGCGGAGAAAGGCGATTTCACAAATAAATCTGTTTGAATGAGACCTGCGGTGGAAAATAGTCTCTCAGATGCGGCAGAAGTCATTGTGGGTACTTTTAGCTTCCAAATTCTGCTCCAACTTTTTCAAGTTTGGGTATAAGACGTCATTGCGCCAGAAAATGAATGGATCTGCGACTCTCGATATATTTGGAGGCCTTAGGTATCTCTTATTCTTCTTTAAGAGAATTACAGCTCAGAGTAGACAGGGGAAACAAGGAAACAAAACACTGACTAAAACGCGGGGTTTCCCCGAGCATAGTTCGTGCGTGGCTCGTTTGCAAGGAAATAGACGAGACAACACGCGCGTTTACATTACATTATTTATAAAGCGCGAAATTAGAAAAGTATCGTTGAATCTTCCATAAAAATATCGCCGATGCCGATATATCGGCAAACTTCGAGTATCGCCGATATATCGGCATCAGTATCGGTATCGGATACATCTCTAGTTTAAATATAGTTACAATAAAAAATTCATTCACTATTTTGTCTCACTTAGCGGTGGAATTTTTCCTTCAAATATATGTGAACCATCCTTGAACTGTAACCTATTTAATTAAAATGAATCATCAAAATCTGTTCGATGGCTTGGTGGCGTAGTGGAGCTGGGGTCGTGGGTTCGAATCCTGCAAGGACAGCTATTTTTGGCTTACAAATTATTATTGGTATCCAGTCTGAATGTTTGTCGGTGTGCATTTTATTTATGTTAAACGGCTTCACGATACAGCAGATTCTTGTGTAGGAGTACCTAATATTTTTTTAAAGTTTGGATGGATTTTGGACCGTTATGCGATCAGCAAAGGCGCGCGATATATCATGTGAATGTGAGGGTTTGTAATTTAAAGCTTAGCTTGAGTTGCGGCACTGCGGGTCGCGAGTTCAAATACTGCACGGAACACGTATTTGTATGGTCTATAAATAATTGTTTTGGTTTTTGTGAAATTTATGTTTGTAAACAGTCTCCACGATACAAGTGAAAATACTAGTTTTGGGATCGGGGGTAATTTTTGAAATGAAAAAATAGAAAATAAATAAAAATTGGAATATAATCATTTTTAAATTCTAGAGTGACTAACATCACTATATATTTAGGTAATAATAGGATTATATTGCAAAGAGTAAAAAAAACACCTAATTAATCTTGCGCAATGTAACCGATGGAAACCAGATCGCACCGCAAGACAATGCGGACATCGCGAAATACTGACGAACTTATTGATTGAAGGCGAACCTTGATTGCATTACTGTACCTAAAAATAAATATTCAAACACTTAATGTTTAGTTCGTTACGAGTTTTAAATTTAGTAAATCAGCAACAGTGTTTGGGTGAATTATAAAGTGTATAATTACATGCATAAACTGTCACGCCGTTACCCAAAAGACACACCTAGCTTCTTTCACATATAGCTAATTACGCATACATTTTTTATAGAATAAGGGTGACAAACGAGCACACAGTCCTCCTGATGGTAAGTGGATGCTGTGGCCCATAGACAACTACACCTATCCGAGATTAAGAAGCAAAACCGTAGAAAAAAGGGTCTTCGGATCTCTGCACTCTCCATACGAAACACAGCGGTATTTAGCTGCTATTTTACACTGGTATTCTGTGAGAGCGTGGTCCTACCCCGGTCGCGCCGACCCATTCGTGCTGCAACCATAATATAGCTGCAGCGTGGCTCTACCACGTAACAAACGTACTCAGCGGTTTGAAGTACCGTGTAGTGGCGGTGTAAAAATATCTGCTACCCCGTATCGTCTTGTCTTGTGTGTATCGTATGAGATGACAGAGGGAAACTGAAACCGGGGATGGGCCGCGGCATCTTTCTGATAACAACGCAAAATTATAAAAAAACTGCTGATGTCAACCCGTCTGGTATGTGTGGCAGCTAGGATTGTCACCTTATTTTTGAACAAATATAGTATTTTCCCCAAAAAGATGCAAAAATTTAGTACTTTTGGGCAATTCCGGAGAAAAAAAGTGCACATTTATTTTTAATCTTTATGTATTTTTCCATGTATATTTGTTATTGCTCTTTGCTTTGGCCATCAATGACCTAACCACTTTACCTCCTAACTTAATTTTATAATAACTATTGGAGTCTGAGGAGAGTAGATTCTTGTAAAATAAATTAAAAATTAATATTTAATTAGATTAATGTAGCTCTTTTTCTTTCTTCTTTGAATTTTACATTCATGATAGATAAAAATTTTCCATAAACATACTTGTTCCAGTTCCAGACTTCCAATCACAGTAACAGTTAATATAACAAAGCGACAGTTGAATTAGGGATAAAAATTAGGGATACATCCGATGCCGATATATCGTCGATACTCTGAGTTTGCCGATATATCGGTATCGGCGATATTTTTATGGCCGATTCAACGATACTTTTCAAATTTCGCGCTTTAAAAATGTAACGAAAACGCGCGTGTTGTCTCGTCTGTTTCCTTGCAAACGATGCAGGAACTAACTATGCTCGAGAAAACCCCGCGCTTTATTCGGTGTTTAGTTTACTTGTTTCCCCTGTCTACTCTGAACTGTAATTCTCTCAAAGAAGAAGTAGAGGCGCAGATCTTTTCTTTTGGAGAGGAAGTAATTTTTCCTGGATGAGAATGTATTGGTTTTCAGAGATGGAAGGATATTTTGAAGTAATGATGAACGTCTTATAGAGAGAAGAAGATGAAAGAGATAGGGAGATAGTATAGATGAAATAATGAAAGCAATGACATGAAAGTAGGTAAGGCAGCCGGATATGATAGAGTTTCACTCGAAATGCTAAGGGCTGGAGAGGACGTGGTGGCAGGCCTGCTGTACACCTTGTTTAATTTATGTTGGGAACTAAAGCGGGTACCGGGAGACTAGTGGCGAAGCTAGAGCTCCAAGCTAGGGCAAGCCCAAGACATAAATTGATAAAAATATAGATTGTTATTTTTAGCAGTTTTATAAAAATACACCAATCTTGATCTGTCTCCACACTTCAGTTTCATATTCAGTGCTGTCAAGGACGTGTTTAACAAAGCACACAGAAAGCATACCACGGCTAGATAGATTGTATTACATATCAGCAATTGAAGAGCATCGGTGGCTTTGAAGAAAGCCGTTTGGGTTTGTTTAAGCGAAAAAAATATTTACATCCAATACAATACATAAACAAAAGTAAAACACGAACAAAGTACAAACAAACTATGTACAAAATTAAAAAAAAAAATTATTTACATTCTAATGGATAAGAGATAAGATAAGATAAGTGGAATCGTCTCGCTTTCTTATAGAAAGATTAGTAATTACGTCCACGTAAAATGTTGGTGAACGTTTTAATTGTACCAATAACTGTTTTTAATTGCGATAATTGATAAGTCTGAAATACACTCTTAACCTTGTGTATTATCTCAACAAAGTTTAAAGATTTCCTCTCCGATTATCACTTTAACACACTTCAATTCATCACAAGGAACACTATTATCCTCCATTTTCATTAAAAATCTTTAAAAAAGCATACATTTTGAACTCGTAATATTAAATCACTTAAGATAAGCACACTGAGTAAATAAACATTGAAACGTGAAATGAACTTGCAAACGTATTGCCCGCGCGCCTCCGCTTTTAACAAATTTGTTCCCAAAAGCCTGGCTTTAAATCTCTATACTAAATGCTATATATACAATCGTAGTTATATTTCATTATAGAATATTTTGCCATAGGTTAGAAA